>CM059277.1:14485385-14502885 GCA_030347295.1 Setipinna tenuifilis
TTTTTGTGCAGAAAGACTATTTTATAGAAAACAAAAACGAGCCAGAATACAAGAGTTCAGCCACTCAGTATAACTATTTTCTTAGCCTGGCTAGTGTTTCTCGAGATGAATAAATTGTTGTGGTTTTGTCATTATTTTCTCTGTTTGTTGGAATAAATGTATATCATCCTGTAAATTAGGATTATGCACTGTGCTTGTCTCTTGGTGCTAAAAGATGCTATTGATTGAATACAGTTAGTAGGCCATGCCATATGCAGTAGGCTATGTGATGACTAATTGTAGCACACAAAATACAGTAATTGAGCTGTTTTCCAGTGTCTGAGTGACAAGGGCTTACAATAAAATAAAAGAGATACCATGATTAGACCATCGTAAAGAATTGTCAGAGGCCAGAAATAAAGAGATTTTACTGTGGTCCTCTAATCACTGAGTTATTGAAAGTGATTCCCATTTGTCATTGTGATCACACAGCACACAATGAGATTTAACCTCTGCATTTAAGCCATTACATGTGTGAGCAGGGGGCAGCCATGACAGTGGCACCCAGGAAGAGGTGTTTGGGGACGGTGGCCTATTCCGGGCACCTCAGTCATTGGGGGGAGGATGGAAGACAGCACTGGTCATTCACTGCCCCCACCCACCTGTCGGTGTGGGGAATTAAACCTGTGACCCGGTGGCTGCAAGTTCAACTCCTTAACCGCTAGCCCATGACTGCCCCAATCATGTGCTGTCTTGAGGTCTAGAATCATATTCTATCACGTAAAAGTTATGCAAGCTGTATAATAGGGTATGATATGTGCTTAAGTGTTTGGGGTGGATCAGCACTTAGAACTCTCGATCACAGTTGTGTGTATCAGTGCCCTGATGTGTCTTAGCAGTATAGAATGGCTTATGACATATTTGAACAAGTTAAGATGATGACACACTGGGCAACATTTTGAGCAATGTTGCCAGGCAACATTACTGACAGATGTTGTTTGGGCACTTTCACACTGATATTAGGCCACACATATTTATCAAGAGAACTTAGATCAGCAGCAGGCAACTTTTCACAGTAATCCCATCAGAAAATTAGGAGGCAACCATGGTGTTGCCGAGCAACATTGCTTATAGAGTTACCTCATGTATGACCTTAGGACAGTGGTAAGCGCTTTCAGTGGGTATGTTAAGGAGCTATGACTGAAGCAATGCAGTATGCAGCAATGTCACCACCATCTCGTTTGTTTGTAAAAAAAAAAATATTTTTTTCCTGTCCATAAAGCTGTTCCCTTTTTGTTTCTAGTGTGATTGTATTACTTCCTGTCTGTGGCAAACATCAAAATGGTGGTGCTCCAGGAACTTGTTTTCATGGGCATCGCCATTGACAACCACTGTTGTATGTGTCTCTCAGATTATCGTTCATTGTATTCCCCTGGTTTTGGTGTGTCCTCAACCCTTTAAAAGCTTGCCTGTTGATACAGCTGATGTGAGAATCAATAAATTGCCACAAAGATACAAGTGACATTGTGTGGCTTTTTAATATATTAACAAAACACATTTTCCACAGCATCGGTAACACATTGTATCCTCTGACGTTCATAACACACTGTGGAGTTGTGATGGCACACTAGTTAATACACTCGTATGAACAAAACTTTAAAAACCCAGTAAAGTCAAAATAATATCATGTCTACAAGGTAAAAAAAACAAATAAAGGTTGTGCATAGTTGCTGTAAGAGTGTCTGCTGTGTCCATGTACTGCCATCCAATCTCCTGCTATGTTACATGATGTAAGCAGGATGGGCTTCAGTCCCTCCCTACCGACACTAACCACAAAAAGCAATGAAAAGCCGTTAAACTGCTAAAATTCACAATCCATTTCCGCATTGTCATTTGCAGATTTCTGATATATTTCATGTGACAAAAGAAATATGTTTTTTCACTTTACTGGGTCTTTAAGAACAACTGCAGAACAAGTGGAGGGGGAAAAAAGCTATGGCCTTTAGTCCATGATTTCTGTAAACTTTGTTGTTGGATCATCTAGAGGGTTTCAAAACAATTATATTCATCATTTCCCAACTGTATGAGTAGTCAGTGCAACTCCCTTTACAGACACAAAGACCTAAATCCTCCAATAAGTGCAAGCCAACTGGGCAACACAGGAAACTGTTTGAGGTCCCCAGGCCATTAAAGGCCTCAGAAGGCTGACAACCTTTAAACTACAGCAGTGGCAATGCCGTTTTCAGAGAAAGTAGTGGGTGTTTTGCTTGGGGCCCCAACGGAGTGTAGAATCACCTCTGCTGGCAGGGGAAAAAGAGAGCATAGCTGGCTGCATTGAAAGATCAGTAGTGGAGATTGCTTGGTGACTGAGAAAGGTAAAATGACAGGAAGGAAACTCAATAACAGCCAGGAAGACCAGAATAAGATAAAAACAAGAGGGAGAAGGTGTGATAATAAGACTAAGAGCCGCTTAACTATAAAAAACAACAATAATAGTATGTCCTTGTCTTTGTGTAAAAAACTGGGTAAACATAAAAGGAAGGCTAGACAGCTGCAAATCCATGCAAACACTACAAGTCATATTCCCTCATCTCTGTCTAAAAAGAGCCAACATTAAATATCAGGTACGCATTCAGCAGGTAAACAACACTGTAGCTCTGACTCTGACCCTTGACCAGAAATACAACTACAAAATCTGTACTCATGTAATAACACTACGCGTGCCATGTCAGCATTGGTAATGCAATTCTATACTATATATACTACTATAATCTGTTTCTATACAACGCTGTGTGTGTGTGAGCATTCATCCAAGTTGAAATGAGCAGAAGTGAGTTTTAGAAGTATAAGACAAAACACGGCAGTGTAAGCTCAACAATATTATACACACCCATTCATGTCATGTGCAATATCTCCACAAAAATGACAAGAGTGGTACACTGGGATAGCCTTTGCCAAACCATGCGACGCCCACCCATTAATACACAGCAATACAGAATGCTGCCAGGCTTAGTGCAAGGCTTGCGTAGAAACGTAGCCCAGGGAATATAGCGCTGGCACCTCCTGTATCTGTATCTGTTGGTTTTGTAGCTTCCACCGGCTTGACGCGCTCTGCAGGGATGTCCTTTTCCTCGATGGGCACACAGGTGCTTGGCTGTCCCTGGATGCCCCCCATCTCCTCGCTCCTGTAGTTGCCGATGATGGACGCGGTGTGTGTCAACCCGTTCAGGTAGATCTTTTTGACCTCCGCCCAGAAGGGCATGGCGACCCCTGTCTTCTTACCCAGCATCTTGACCTTACAGCAGTGACCGGGCTCGATGGTGGCGGAGTGGTGCGTTGTCAGGGAAACGTTTTCCCTGAGCTTCAGCCCGCTCCACACCGACACGTCCTCTCTGAGCCTGGAGCCGTTTTCCTTTCCCAAGACAACCTCCGGAACTTTGACCGAGAAGTTAATGGTCAACATGTGAGTCATACTCAGACCAGGCTGCCAAAAATTTAGTTTTTCATGCTTGGTTTGCATGTACACCTCCTTGACCAGCTCGCTGCTTTTGTTGTGGTTGGCCATGCAAATAGACTCCATCAGCTCCTCAGCAGGATGAGTGGTCACGTTCATTTTCTTCGTGTCGTAGGACATTTTAGAGACCTGCAGGTGATACGGCTCGCAATTAACAGTTAACACTTCGTAGTCCTTATACCAGTATTCCTGGCCTTCCCAGGGGAGGTAGAACACTTTCTTCTCTGAGTGTACATTCCCAAGGCCGTATCTGTTCCTCCCCACAAAGTTATGCTGGCAGTTTTTAATGCTGTACATGGGAATGCTTCCATTTTGGCCTGGTTTCCACTCCAGCAGCTCGTAATTCTTCCTGTTTTGCAAAAACTGGAAATCGTTGGTCAGAAGCTGGTGGCCTCGCAGTGAATAGTAGCAGTAGAAGCCTCTTTCCAAAGTCATGAAGCCTATGGCACATACGTCCCTGGGTCTGCAGACACATTCTTTACGAGATGTGTAGTTGTTGTACATGCAGACTGCATCGAGGGGGACTTCATTTCGTTTCGTTTTGTAAGCTGTGATCCATCGCAGGTTGGTGACCTCGTCTGGGGTGGAAAGGTCCACAGTCTCAGTCACTGGACGGACAGAGACTACCAAAGAAGGCTTCACTTCCATCAGTTTGGGATCCAGGGGACCACCTGTTGAAGCAAGAGTAAGCAGGGTTTACATTTACAATTTTTTTATTGGGTGCAAGACAAGTAACCATTCATTGGACAAGTAGATACACCTTCTTGGAACAAATGTATCATTTTTTTTTGCTGCTATGGTGAGCTATTTTACAAAAGAGTGTTTTGGTCGCCTCTCCAAGAGCCCAGAACAGATGGGTGTGGCCCCCGGAGGCCAAAGCCTTCTATTCCTGATCAGACTGTTTGGGGCTACATCCCCATTAAAATTCATGTTTCTCCATGATTCAGTGTCCCAGGAATCAACAATGGAAAATTTTTGGGAAGAAAAAAAAAGGAAAGGAACTTAACAAAACCTATAATACTGTGCTGTGCTAACACAAACCACTGTGGCAGTAGACAAGTTAAAGACTAAGACACAGACTATTGAACACTATAGATCTCACAATTCATAACACGAACGCCATAAGTTTTGTCTGGATAAACATTAATGGATCGAAAATTGTGTTCTGTAACTACCCACCAAATCACTGGTGTCTTATTCTTGTTACTATCTAGTTATTACAACACAGGTCGAAACATGATTTCATATGATACAATAAAAAAGGTTGAAATATTAAATATGAATGAGGAGGCTGTGTATGTGTCTGTATCTGTGCTTCTGTGTAACTGGGATATAATAACAAGTATTCCACCCAGAGCACTGCAGTGGAAGCTTAAGTCCTAAAATTAGTCACAGGGCACTTTTCTGTGGGAGTTTTCCATTTAGGTTTTTTTTTTTTTTTTTCCAAAAAATGCTCCTCTAACACGTGTATCCAGAGAGACATTTTAAGGGGAAAAAACAGGATAAAGTATAGTTTACAATTAAAAAAACTGAGGCTTTTGGTAAAGACAGTTTCTACATTCTAAGTAATAAGGCTTTATGTACTTCTTTGGTTTTATGAGGGCATTTGGCAGTATTATAGCACAACTATATATGGAGACGTACCAGGCTACTGCACCTCTACAACTACACAAGTTTTTCCACACAAAGTCTTTCACAAAAACAGTCAATTGATAATCCATCAAACAGAATATTAACACTATAATAATATAATACTATCAATTATTTCTGGGTATGGAATGTTGTTTATGTAGTTTAACACAAAGCATTAGTTGTCTGTAGCTGCTTTTCTTGTCTTCTCTATAAAGAGAGATTTCTCCACTACTGTTTGTATTACTGAATTTATAAATCTACTGGGATGATTTAACACCCTGACAGTTAAACATTCCCTGCGGGAACTACAGTCAGTTATAATTCAGTCTTAAGTGTTCTAACTTACGCTCCAGTTCCTCGGGAATGGTGACGTTCTCCTGTGACTTCACATGCTGTGGTGAGTGCAGCAGAAGACACAGGATCATAAAGTCCGCTAGCTCCATCTAAAACAGATGTTTACGGTTAATCAAAGTATGACCTGCCCGGCCAGGACAAACAGTGTCACACAAAGTCACTTGCTCAAATGCTCAAATGACTTGAGGTATAGTGACATAAATCAAGCCTGTACCAAAAAAAGGTTGTTGTTAACATATTGATAAACATGCTTTTCCTACCGTACTGTCAAATCACTCGAGGTGAAGTCTGGTGGCAGCCCCAGCATCAAGGAGCCTTCAGCAGGAAGTTCCCAGCCCTTTCTGAGGTCGAATAGCCCAGGAAGGATATTAAGCCATGATTACACAAGTTTTCCAAGTCAAGAGCCAGCGGTAGACAATGTCATGGCAAAGTTCCACATGTTGGGTTTCAGCCTTTCCAGGCAGCCCCTTTTAAGTTGAAAAAATGCATAAACATTCTCCGAGCGGTGAGGCTCCACATGAACCACTGCTCACAGTTGAAAACATTGTAGGCAGTTACAGCTTGTTTTTTTTCTCTCCAGCAAATGTGTACTGTGCTAACTTCAGCTTTTAAAACTAACAAAGACAAATAATAATAAAAAAAAACAGAAGTTGGTGTAGCACACATAATTTTGCAAAGCCAATTCAACATATCTGTAGATATATTCTACAGATATTTCAGACATATTCTTGCACATTGTACACTGTTAGGCATTTGCAATTTTGAGAAATAATGCATTGGATGGGGTATAGATGATCAGTCAGCATGGTACCAGAGTATGGTACCATCCCCACACTATTCCCTGGGCCACTCTTGTGTCTGCCCCCTGCCCATGTGTGTGATGGGTTAAATACAGGTTGCAATTGCGTTATGTGCACTGTGTGTAATCACAATGACAAATGGGAGTTACTTTCACCACTGGAAACTCTTTAGCCAACTGCATCACTACCAACTGTAAGTCACTGCAGGGCACAGTCAGAGTTGCTGGGAAAATCCCTGGTGGCTCACTACACCCCCTGCTGGGCATCTGCAACACCTAGCCTGTAACATTAGCCTGAAAATCCACCAGCATCATAAAACAACCCTACGCACCCCGGCACTCTGGGTTTCACTGTCCTGCTATTTGTAAAATGTATCTGGTCTCTAAAGCTAGCTCCACTGTGCTGTCGTACATCAAGCTGTCAGGAAGCTAACTGCCCCCCACTTCCACATAACTTTGACTGTTCTGTATTTCGTCTTGGCTCTCTTATTAGCGCAAGATCACTTTCCGTTCCCATGAATCTTCTCATGACTAATCCTGCGGATGAATCAGTGGTAGCCCATTGCACAGATCTGTTCAGCGTTTTGCAATATTATCTCTACTTGCACAGTTTTATGCTTTTTCTATGTGTTCTATGTTCCTTTATACATGTTTGCCTCCTTCACTGTAACTGGACTTACGGTATACTGGTGCATTGTTATACTTACATAATTATTATGCCTTTTACACGTTCTTCTACTTGTTGTATACTGGTTATACTCATGGTCTCCAAGCAGCATCTTCAATAGACAAAGAAAGGATATCTGCAAAACCCATCTCAAGACTACAGTGCGATTTCCTTGTGAATGTTCAGGGTCATATGAGGTCAACCATATGGAGAGAATTCTGTGCAGCTGAGCTCTGTTATTGTACAAGCTATAGAAAGAGATTACTTCATTTTAAGGGCATTCCTCTATGAGGCCATGTTGATTGTGAACAATCACTCCCAGTGAATGACGCACCCCCCGCCCCCTCATTTTATTCACAATAATGACTGACCTCTGTGCCTCCTCCTCCTACTCCTGGTGAGTCTGAGGATACTATATTTGTATTACAGGCAATTAGGGAGCGGATGGGGTGCGAGGAACACCTGGGCAATCTAAGAGTCAGACAAAAGTGGCATGGCGCCAGAGGAAGTGTGGAGGTGTGTGTGTGTGTGTGTGTGTGTGTGGCGGGGGGTGTTTAGTCATTGCAAAGTAGGAGGACACTATTCCCAGAGATGAAGGACTAGGCCAAAGGTGTTGCAAGCGGTCAAGGTCTTGGTACCAAAGGGTTAAAAGTCAACAAGGACAACAAGGAATTTGTTACACAGGTGAATGCTTGGCACAGCCATCTTTCTGTTAGTGTCCCGTTAAAAAGATGAAAGGTAATAGTGATTTTTGAACTAATTCTTCAATGGTTAAAACTAGGGCTGGGCAATGAATTAAAAAAATAATCAAACCAACTGTTATTCGACAATGATCAAGCACATGACTAAAAATCTTTGTTAATTATTACTGTTATTTATTTTGTGAACGTTTTCTGTAATATTCTGTGCGTTCAACTGTGTGTTCATGTATTCCTTGAAAGCACACTACAACATATGATTCTGCACAGTCCAGTCAATTAAACCCTAATCATGATAAAAAAAACAATATCGGTCAATACTGAACCATTGGCCAATTTTTGTCATATCACCCAGCCCTAGTTAAAACATTTAAGACTCTACGTACGTTAGCCCTCAGTATTAGCATTGTTAGCCTGTTTGACCAAAATGCTAAAAATAGTGAAGTTAGACATGCAAGAGGCTAGCATAGTTTTGCTCCACAGCAAACATATCATCTCCTTATCATGTTTTAACATACCAATTTTCATTTTGCACTGGCACATTCTTGGTCATGGGCATGGTCACTCAATGCAAATACTGAGAAAATGTAATTTTGATTTTGATTTGATTATATGAGTAAATCAATGCTATTTCAAAATGCTTCTGGCTCAAGACTCAATGCCTCAATGCCAAAGACCTTTATTCACAGGATTGCTTTTGAAAAAGCTGTGGTTTCAATGCAACTACCGATAGCGGGAGCAACTTCAGTGTGATTTTGTGACTATGCCTGTTTTCATTTGGCTTTTATTCTAAGTTCTAAGTTCTCTCAAAGGCAATAGGTCAAGAGGATTTTTTTTATTATGATTAAAAAAGTATAGGCCAACATGAATATAGGCCAGCTCTTTCAGTACCAAAAGTCTACATAATGAAGGTATACTTCACAACAGAGTTTACCACACCCTGTATGGACGATGGCATGCTGACAATAACCATTTATCACAGGTCAAACAGGTTATCCCAGAGAACAGGCAGAGTTATATCCAATGCTCAAATAAAAAGAAAACTTAGTCAAAACATAAAAACAGCAAAATTATTTACACTGACAACTCAGGTGGTTTATTTGTTGTTGATGGATGAGCACAAAGAACAAATTATTTTGCAGGCTTCACATATACAGTGTTAACAAATGGAATGCATCAGGATGATTTTGTTACTCTAGATATCATGATTTCTAAGAAATAGTTTTTTTTTTACAGTGAATGCAATGCTTTTAAGGACCATGGCAGAACAAAATGACATGACACATATCACAAACTTAACCACATGGAAAAAAAAAACATTTTCAAAACTGTTTTAAAGCTAGTGACCTTTAAAGTGGCTTTTTAAGCTGATAGTAGCTGAGAGTAGCTGTTTAAGCTGAGAGAATTCAGATCTGTTCTTCCTTCAGTGGAAAATAATGCTTGTTCTTGAAGCTAAATCCATACATTCTGCAACTACAAAGTACGCCAAATACCAAGAGTAAAGACAACACAACAAGGCCAAATATGAGACTTGACACTGACATGGGCCCGACACTCAAGGTGGTGCTAGCGATTACTCTTTGTTTAAATGTTGGCTGAGATGTTGGTATGGGTTCGCAGTGTTCCACCTTTGAGTTGATCTCCCCTGTTAGTGAGCCGCTGTACGTGCCGGTGACAGTGGTGCTCAACTTTTTGCCATCTTTGTATATTTTGGTGATGCCCCCTTGGTAGGGAATGGCCGCCTCTACCTTCCTGCCCTCCATGCGCACCACACAGTAGTGGCCTGGGGGCACGCGCACCTGCACGTCCTGAGCCTGGGTGACAGACTCGCTCTCCAGGTGCCCGTCGGTCAGCGTCAGAGTCACCACAGCACCAATGCTGATGGTGACACTCGCGATGTCTGGAACCCCTGCAGAAATGGTGGTGGACTGGGACAGGGAAGAGGAGAAACTGCTCTGCCACGAGTTGGCTTTCACCGTTGTCACCTCCATGTGGACCGTCTCTACCACCTCCTGGTCGTCATGGTTCTCCACACGGGAGGTCTTGATGGTGTACGGACCATGCCGTGTTCTGTTGACCTTGTCGATGTTGTACGTCACGTTTGAGAAATGCACATCGAAGATGTCGCGGTTAATGCTGAGCACGTCGTAAGAGCTGTACCAGATTTCTTTCCCTTCCCAGGGAAGGTAGAAGTAGCCCTTAAAAATGTCCCCCAGGCCATACGTGTTCTTCCCCACATAGTTCTCCTCACAGAAACTGATACCGGGGTCAGGAACTGTTGGGCCAGGCCTCCACTCTAGCAGCTCAAAGCTATCTATGTTCACCAACACATCGAAATGATCAGTGTGAAGCTCGTACCCACGGAATGGAAAAAAACAGAGAAGTCCTCTTCCTTCGTTGAGGAAGCCAAAAGTACAGTAGTCCTTAGCTCTACAGACAAAGTCTTTTCGAGACGTGTATTCATTAAATATGCTGACTGCATTATTTGGAACTTGTTTGTCTTTAATTGGGACCCATTTCAGATATGAAGTGTCGTCTATCCATCTCTGGCCAGGCAGAGATTCTGGAACAAGAAAAAAAACAACTTTAACTATTTAAACCATGACTGTATACAGGTTCTGTTACAAGAGTAAATACACATCAACATCAACTGTCACAAACTGAATTACTTTTCTTTAACTTTTATGTTGATGATAACTGCTGTTATCAATGACTACTGAAAATCACTAATGGCTGGTGTAGTGGGGCAATTTGTCATTTTCATTTCAAATTAATGCAAAAGTTTAGTTTTCACTTCTTAATTGTAACTATAAAAAGTGTCTCTTCCATTTAGAAATGAAATTGAAACTTTTACAAAACCCACTGAGCCTAAAAAACCACCAGCATCATTAAACAACTCCACCCATCACTCTCCTGCCGTTGCTAAAATGTATCAGAGCCTCTAAAGCTTTCTCAATTGAGGTTGGCAAGGCTACCAAGTTGTGCTCTCTCTCTCTCTGCCCTATCAATGAGTAGAGTAGGCCTATAGGGATGGCTAGTGAGAATCACACAGGCACAGTGCATGTGCTCTGTAAGTACCAAAGTTGCACTTCTGTATTTCTTTATGTATTAAACTTAGCCTACCTTTTTGAAGTCGTGTATTCGGTGATGCGCTAGGCAGTGTCCCTGCTTCTGCGATGAGGCAGCCCCAGGTCAATAAAAGAAGAGACATCATACAAGTCTCTGTTCCTTTCATCTGAAATATAACTGAACACTTATATAGTGTACATGAAAATGAAGCATGAACTGGCCGTCTAAGTCCCTGATTAAACTATATGCCGTTGCTGTTTGTCAGTGGGCTGTTAATTCAGCGCACTTCATTGTTATGTGCCATGGTTAACCACTCGATAATTTCTTTTTTTTAAATGTACTTTCTTTTTATTATTTTATGGTGTAAAAGTGAATTTATAATTCATATATTATTATCAATATTAGCCTATTTGTAGGCTAGGCTACTTACCAAATAATATCGCGGTGATTTCATCTGAACGTTTTAGCAATTTGCAGACCAGTTGACTGCATATTGCACAAACTATGATGACGGTCGTCTAGCACTAAAAATGACTAACCTAGCCTAATACACTAATTTCTGCTACTGTCTATGGTTCACACCCGAAGACTTTCCCGTGTAGGCTACATCTGAAGTATATCTAGCCAAACATAGGTTTAACTTAAGTTTCGTTTTCGTCCGTTACTTTCGTTTCACCCTCTGCTCGCTCACGTGTGTCAACTGGCGTCAACATTTTGTTTTTCTTACTACTCTACCAGGCAGAGGTTTGTGTCATTAAAAACAAGAATGGCGTGCACAAGTTTAAAATTTAACTTATTCACACTGGGTCAAAATTACATACCAGCTGAAATATACATACAGTCCCAACTAAGTTCATATTTAGCGCAATATTTCTAAAACGGTTTGAGCACGAATGTTTATTTTGCCTTCGCAAACGTTGCGTGGCATGAATAACTAAAAATAATATTTAGCACTAAAGTAGAGAAAATATCCTTATTATAATTGTCAGTCAGATCAGACTCTCCATAGACAATGCCCAGTCCCCAGATCCCAGACACTATATCTCTCTCCAATATTGCAATCCCCACTTAGACCCAGTCCTCTGAAATCTCTCTGTCTAGCCACATCTGGAGGCGCTACCAAATCACAAAACTTTTTTCTCCCGCACCTGTGGACTTCTGATCTGAGATTCTGTCATTTTTAAACAGTAGCATGATTTGTGTCCTGGAGTTTGATTTGTGTACTTTATTAAAAGTCACTTTGGATAAAAACATGTGCTGACTGTAATGTAATGTAATGTACACAACAGAAAAAAAAACCCTTTTGGGATGAGACTGTTGATGACTCACTTTCCATCTACTTATCCTTCACTCATCTTCCTTCTAAGTCTGTCTTTCCATGTTTCAGTTTGGACTATAATCTTGTTGTCCTAAATACGTGTGTGGTGCCACTAATGAATGCATAGTCAGAACATTTGAGAATGTCATTATTTCAGATTTTCTATCAGCAGGAAGATATAAGAGACTGAATGCAACGTTAATACACGTCAGAGAGCCTGGGAGCTTTACCCATCATGCTTTAGTGAGCTGTATAGCAAAGACAGCTGATAAGAGCTCTAATGTGTCCAGGTAATCATTGCTCAACCAAAATTGTACCACACTCAAAATTAGTTTATTGTTATTTTTTTTATTGGCAATTTTGTATAACACAAAAATTGTAATGGAATATAATATTACAATGCAATATTATAATGTTGTAATTGTATATAGAACCTTTATATAGAACCACAAACCTTTATAGTGTTAAACACTGTTTTAATAATGCATCACAGAAATAAGTATGTGGTAAAAGACACGGCTAACATATTGATTTATTATTATAATTGCATCTTATTAAAAAAAAAACTTATACAATAAGAACAGCAGCCAGAGTTGTCACGCCAAAAGACAAAGCAATCAAAATCCCACACCAAGGGGCCTGGGTGCTGAGTGAGGCCGATCCCCTAGGTGTGTGCACCACACCGGTCTTGATGGGAAGTTGAACACACTGATCCACCATACCGTTAATCTCCCCCACCTGGACCCCTCTGTACACACCAGTGACGTTGGCATGGTGCTTCTTGCCATTCTTGTAGGTCTTGGTGACGTGTGCCGTAAAGGGAATGACTGCCTCAGACTTCGTGCCCTCCATTCTCACCTCGCAGGAATGTCCAGGAGGAACTGTGACCTTCAGGTCTAAAGAGTGTGCCTCACCTGTACTCTGGGAGTTGCGTGTTGACAGGGAGAAGCTAGTTTGTAGCCCCACGGAGACAGACACCTTGCCGATGTTTGGGATGCCAGTGGAGATAGTGGTGGACACCGAGAGTGATGTAGACATGCCTGTCTCCCAGGCACTCGTGGTGTCCGTTGTCTCTTTCAAGCTCACTGACTGGGTTACCTCCCTGTCATGATTGTTTGTAACTAGTGACCTCTTAAGTGTGTGTGGCGGGTGCCTTGTAATATTCGCTTTCTCTGTAAAATAATACACCTCTGATAAATGCTGATCATATTGTTCATGAACAACAGTCAGGACTTCATAATTCGTGTACCAGTATTCAGTGTTGTCAATGGTCCAGGGAAGGTAAAATGCCCTTCTCACTGTGTGCACATTTCCCAAGCCATATTTATTCCTCCCCACAAAGTTGGATGCACAGCTATTAACACTGTATTTGGGAACATTTCCACTGCTGTCTTTTTTCCATTCCAGTAATTCAAAGTCACCCTTGTTCACTAAAACCTGGAAGTCTTTTGCTTTAAGGACCATTTTTGCTAATGGGTATATGCAAGCATATTCATAAAATGGATTGAAGTAACCCAATGGACACATATCTGAGGGTCTGCATACATAGTGCGTATCACCATGTACACCTATCTTGTATGCCATTTGAAGATGTGATCTGTCACGAAATGTCACCCACTGAAGAGATGTTTGTGAGTCTCCTAAATATATGTTATCTTCCAGTTTCTTGAAATTAGAATAATCAGGAAAGGTCGGTTCAAATCCAGTAAAACTTACAATAGTCAACTCCTTGTTACCAAGGATAGGATCCAGTAGTGGTCCTAAGCCATTAAAAAGACAGAGAAGTGCATTTATGAGCACAGGAAATGTAAACTATCACCTACTGATTATCAGACCATTAGACAGATATTAACATTCTTTTCTATGGACAGCAGCATAATCAATTGATCCATTTTAAAACAAATCACACCAATTATGCATCTGAGTTGTAAGGAACATTTTAGCAGACAATAACAGTTATAACAGTTAGCACTCAAGAACAGTTATATTAACTAAGACAAGATCTGAGTTGAATCATTACTTTGTTTTAGACCTTATCATAGATTTTAAGGAAAGCTGGCATGGCAATTCAATCATATAAGAAAACAACAGAAATTAAATTGCATGTGTCTTGGATAAATATCAAGGGGGATATAAGCTCACAAAGTTATAACTACACTTTTGCGTGTTGTATCTATCTGAATCGAAATGGCCCTAATATTATTTTATAGTACTTCATAGGCTGCATAGCATTTTTTTCTAAATGTTGGACAGAGGAAGAACTTTGATTATCAAAAGAGAATTCTTACTTTCTCGGTCTTCACGCTTTTCTGGAAATGACAGTTCCTCTGTTTTTGCAGGATGCTGGAAGTGTGTTGTCAGGAGAAGAAAGACAACCACCGTCGCAGGCGCCATCTGAAAAGAGAATATCGAAATCTGAGCAACTTTGACCAGATCTGTCTTCACATGGGAAATAAGTTGACATTGTGTTGCCTTTGAAATTTTGTACCCCAATCACTTTGACTTTGAGTCTTTATCAGGGTCTGAGAACATCAACAAAAGGAGGGTGGATCCTTTTCGCATTTGGAATGTTCTGATGCTGATTACACAAGAGTACAATGCCTTATCGTTTTAGATGAGCATTTAGCACATTTAGAGTTTGCCAAACATTATCATATCCTTTTTCTCTGTGTACTGCAAAAATATGAAAGCAAAGTTAAATTCTTGTGGATGATGTCTGAATTATGTTTTGTGAACACGTGTAGACTTTAAAAAAAAACTTGTTGCTGACTTAAATGCCTTTTTTCCACAGGAAGGAGACAATTGTCAACAATTGCTATCCCTGCATTAAGGCTTCTTTGTAAACACTCTCAGGAACTCAGGAAGAGATTCATGTCAGATTGCACGAGTTATAAAGATGTGGGTCTGCACACTGCCTCGTTTGCTCCAAAAGTTAAATTTTATTACTTAAAATGCAACGTTTCGATCCTTGTGGATCTTCATCAGATATGCCTGATGAAGATCCACAAGGATCGAAACGTTGCATTTTAAGTAATAAAATGTAACTTTTGGAGCAAACGAGGCAGTGTGCAGACCCACATCTTTATACTGTCTGACACTTTTGTCTTGCACCTGCCGACAAACTATTTGGATGTGCGCACCCACTCTCCACAAGATTGCACGAGTTCCCACCAGAATTGCAAGGTTTTGTGAGGCAATAGTGTGCTGGTGGTTAAGGCATGGGACCCGTGACCTATAATCAAATCCACCAACTGGGTGTTGAAGTGCCACTGAAGTACCCTGAGCAGGGTACAGTCGCCACACACTGCTCCCCAAGGCTGCCCGCTACTCATATGTGTGATGGGCTAAATGCAGAGATGCAGTTTTTTTTCTGTGCATTGTGTGTTGTGTGCTGTGTAATCACAATTACAAATGGGAATGACTTTACAATACTTTGCTTGATTCAGTTTGTTTGCGTTCCATATAGTTCCTTTCAATTGCGAGGTTGTGAATCTATCCAAACCAAAATGTAAGTGTACATTTTGTTTTAGGTTATAAAGAGAATTTTTTGTGTCATAAATACCTAAAGTCACTGCTGCTAAAGATGAAAAAACTCATTCTATTGCTAGCAGGTAGAGCATTTAAAAAAGTTAGTTATTTTAGATTTCCTACGTCAGCAGACAGGCAAATGACAGAATGCAGTGGCAGTGCAATTTAAGGAGTTATAGTGCTTTATCCAAACTACATACATAAGGTGTATAACATATGGATTACTGATCACACCAATAATAAAACAAGAAAAAAAAATAAAAAGGAAAATAAAAAATTAAACGTCACTCTATGCTCTGTCTGTCTTCATTGCTATGTATTAAGACCTAGGCAGATAAACAGCACATGGTTATTTGTATAAACCTGCAAAGTAAAAGTAAAAAAATACAGCTTGGATTCAGACTTGGAATTATCTCCATGATCAATTTGGTTTTACAGTCCCATTGCTGTTTTCCATGAATATGAAACAAGGCCTAGTCTGTGCAATATTTCCCAGTAGTCACCAGATGGGGCAATACTATGATACTATGAATACTATGCCTGATTTCATACTGTAACGTGAATTTCCAAGTAACGTTAAATATGAATGTATTGTCAAATGCTTGAGATATTAAGGAATCATTAAGGATTATATCACTCTATCTTACTGAAAAGATTTTGTTTAAATCTGTGCTTGTGTGTGTGCGAGGAGAGGGAGGTGCTAAATGAATCATGTATATGGTTGGTTAAACAGGAGAAGCACGGAGTTTGTATTCCGTTAATTTAGGCTACTTAATCAGTCAACGAAGCATTTAGAAAACCCAACGCTTATTTCCACCAGTTTTGTCTCCCGGACCTTGCTTTAGATAAGCTGATCTAATAAATTTGTATAAATAATAAGCTTATGTTGTTGTGTTCAGTTTCAGGTAACTTTTGACACAGAACCCCTTGCTTATCCCCAGGATGATCTTTAAGATGCCTCTGATTTACTGAAACAGAGACGAGACAGCAGTTCATTTTTTCCCCCTGAAGAATGCGGTTCTATAGCTCTGACATGGGGAGTAACCCTCTACCAGGGAATTTCTCCATGAGCTGCGAAAAATACGTGTTCTTCATGGATCCTTTCTGAACCCAAACGATTGGGAGAAAGTATAGTTGTGTAAGTTGACCGTTAATGCCATGGTCATGGGAAGAGTCTATCCACCCCCAGTGGATGAGTTTATTATTAGTCAGGCCCTGATTTATCCAGGACCGCCAGTTGATGGGTTTTTTTTTTGCTTTTTGAAAGAGCAGCTAGATGACTCACTCCTGAAACCTCACCCCCTAACTCCCGTTCTGCTTTTCTCCTCCTCTTAACTTTCCCAGTGTCACCACACACTTTAAAATGTGTGCGCGTCCAAACACTCTCTCACTGTGCCAGAGGCGGGGAACCGCATAATCAGGCCTCGCTTGCATTGGCATGCCGCTACATTGACCTAAATCCATTTCCTGAACTTGAGCTTTCTGTGGAACAGTCGCCGTGTTTTGTGTGTTTGTTGAAGTCTGCTCTAAACTTTTGGAAGGTGGCCTAACTGTTTGCGTTTCTTCTTATTTTCGTGACGCAGCTATGGCTCAGACGAAGATCTTGGGACATACGCTAGCGGTGGTGTGGTTTGGGATTTTGGTCAGTGCGTCAAGGGGTATGTTTATATGTTGGCAGTCTAATTACTGACTTGTTTTTTTTTTAATACAGCATTGCGCTTAGACTGTTTCATGCACTTTGCCTTGAAGTTTATCCGGTAGGTCAGGCTTATTAATAGCCATATTACCTTTATTGCGCATGTTCAATAGAAATGACCCTTTGACCAAAAAAAGAAAAAAAATCACTTGAACAATTCAGATATCTTTTATCTTTACATCCGATGCCCGTTTTATGTGCCTATGCCTGTTTTAGCGCAATAAACTGTAGCATTAGTCTTATCTG
>CM059277.1:14505385-14515385 GCA_030347295.1 Setipinna tenuifilis
AGCTGTTGACCGTGGTTGTTATCAGCTTGCAGAGATCGGTATGAGAGCGATGTGGAACTCAGACCAAGCAACTAAGAAGGCTGGGTCTTGAGCACTGCAGCATTGTCTGTTTTGTTCTGTTTATGCTGTTTTTGTGCATTTGTGCAGTTTTGAAATGCACACACACACTCACATGCGTGTGCACTGCACACACACACAGACACACAGATACAGATACACACAGACACAGACACACACACACACACACACACACACACACACACACACACACACACACACAGGAACATGTACATTGACAACATGTGACAAACACATATGCGTACCTCCCAACACAGGCACACACTAACAACTTATACTTTTCATGTTGTCTGGCAGTGGGAGAAAGCCCTTAACGAGTTTTGCAAAGATGAGTTCGGTATAAAGACGAGACACTACCACTGCTGCAAGCTCCAGAAAAGAGCCAGGTGGCTCTGCTTTGAGAAAGAGGCACCCAACCCCTCCTACCAGCCCACCACGCGCTACCTTGGGCCAGAAGTCCTACCACATGGTCCTGGTTTTACCTTCAACAACAACTGCTCCAGGTACGACAATCAGAGAGAGAGAGAGAGAAAAGTGGAGACGAAGAATGAGTGGGTTATGAAAACTAACTTCCAAGACACATTTACATGTAACACACAGACACACACATAGACAGACTAGCGTATGTGCGCACATGCGTGCACACACACACACACACACACACACACACGCACACACACACACACACACACACAGCTACATATAATACATTAGCATTCCATGGCATGGGGAATGACAGGTGCAGTAGTCATGCTGCAGCTGTGCTGTTGCTGCTATTTGATTGCTGACACAGAACAAACTGGGTGTGTGGGGGGAAAGAAAACAAAAAAGGAATTGAAAGTCATATACATGAGACCGACATTGGAAAGAGGAAGTAAAGGAAAAAGGGGAAAACGTATGAGGAAACACCATAGAGATTGTGTAAGAGAATGAATTTGAGGAGAAAAACAAAATATCTGACACAATGGCCCCGATTACAGATTCAAAACCTGTAAAATGTCAGTAGTGAATGGCAACTTGGATTTAGTATCACATATTCCCAAATCACCTAGTTCTACCTCGAGTAGGGCTACTAGAAGTGCTTCCTGGATTCAGAAGTAGTTTTCAGGTGGTCTTTGGATGGGAAACATCAGACAAAACACCAAGAAAAACTCCAAGGCACTCTCATAGAGCAAAAGTTACAAAACCTTTATTGCTTGGTCATATAAACCTTTTAAAACCTTTTTTGGCACCAGATTCTTTTGAGTCTACAGTTGAACCAAGAGAATAAATACATTTCTAGAGAACATAGTCTGAAAACAGTGCATGGGTGAAATAGCCTAAGAGTGTGTACTGGTAGAGTTTGCTCTGTAGTCAATGTGTATGGCAATCCTCATATCCAGAACACAGGAGAAGGTGAACGCTGCTATCCCACGGGCAGTGAGAGGAGGGTCAACACGTGTCCCAGATATCGCCTTCCCACCTGCTCGACCCAACGCCTCCAACATCCGACATGTCTGTAAGCTGCGGAAACTCCGTCCACGTTATGTTCCCAGCTGCCTGCCTCGCGGTGGCTATGGTTGGTTAGCACGGCAGTCCAAGTCCATCAATCGACTGGAGAGGGGCTTGAAGCGATGCTGCAAGGGCAAGAAGAAGGTGCTGGCCTGTGCGGATGCGAAGGTACAGTAACCTACATAATGATGTGACTAGCCAATTAATAACAACAACAACAATAATATATGTATTTATTACAGGCTCAAGACCCACAAGGGAACACATTACAGACATCAATCATACAATACAATTCACAAAAGTATAAACATATTAAAAATAAAAATAAAAATAAAATAAAATAAAAATACAAAAGAAAGAAGAAGCTAACGAAGTAACTCATCCCAGTACTCCCAGATAATAGACAAGTACCTAACTGAGCTACGGCTTGGATCTACTAATTGTGCAATTAGCTTATTTGTAGAACAGTCCAGCCTGCCCATAAATTTAAAAGTGAGATTTCTCAGCAGTGCCATAAATGTAGTCAGACCTAGTTTACAGAACAACCCGCTCGCTCTAGTACTCCTTGGTTTCTTCAGGAGGATCCTGAGACAGTCATTGTAAGCTACTTTCAGCTTGAGCAAGCTCTCCTTCTTGTATCTAGTCCAAAGTGGAGCTGTGTAAAGAGGGGAGCAATAAGTTCTAAATAAATTGACTTTGACATCTGTAGTGCAGTGATGGAATTTTCTGACCAATATATTTAATAATAATAATAATAATAACAATAATAATAGTGATTATAGTAATAACAATATTATATTGTTAATAATATTAATGTTAATAATAATAATAATAATAATAATAATAACAATAATAATAATAATAATAATGTTAATAATAATAACAACAACAACAATAATAATAATAACAGTTAACCTAATAACAACAATAGTGATTATACTAATAATATTACATTACCTTACATTACATTACACTTGCAGACACTTTTATCCAAATGTGGCTCCCAGGGGAGGCCAATGACTGGCTGGTTGTCTGCAATTTCTCTGTTACAATGAGAAAATGGACTAAGCCTGATCTGACAGGTGCCAGACAAAAGCAACAAACTTGATGACAGAGGAGGTCTGCAGACTGTACATGTTGCAAAAGTTTATTGAATAGACAAAAGACAAGGCACAATTTCGACCTCAGGTATCATGCCTCACTATTTCTGAAATTTCTCTTGCCATCGTTGTGCAGCTAGGTCATTGGCTTTTGTGGAAATATGTCTGACTATCCATGTTAAAGCCTAAGGTAAAACACAATGAGTATAAAGGGTGCTGTGCACACAACTATGTGAGCAGACGCGCAGAGAGAGCATCCGATTATTCATCCAGGATCACCTAACTACCCTGAGATTGCGACAGACCATGGGAGTCTTTCTTTCCAGTCAGGCTGTATCAGCGATGTGACGTCACTTGTGTGTATATTTGCGGCAATCCCAAACACAACAGAACTGGCGTGGGCCTCCCTTTCATGACCTTGAAATTCCTTGTCATGGTTTGGGGGTCAGGCTGCCCCTGCTGTGTTTGTTTTGACTTGTTTGAAGCTTTCAGAGCTTTCAGGGTTGGCCCATGGACCGCCCACAGAAAACCAAATTTGCACAGCGTAGTTTAAGGATGGGCAGCAAGCGGCTCATGGTGAGATGTTTGCTAAATGTGACAAAATACGTTTTAAATGTAAATTAGCATCATATAACTGACACGGCCTTTATAGCATCTGACAAAGTCATTACTATCAGGATATAATTATAACCTCAAAAACAACAAAACCAAAAATGCTCCTCAACACATCACCTTGTCTGTACTGTAATCTGTCTATTTTGCTACAATGTGTTTTGAGTCCATTCCTTCAAAATGAGTTAGGTATCCTGCCATTAATATGGATAGAGGTTGTCAAAAGGCTACACTCAGTGTCCGGGGGGAGTTTCACATGTACCAACTGAAGTTTTCATGTAAAAACATTCCAGGCATTGCAACAGTGCTAGTTTCTGTAATTATACGGAAAAGGGTGGGGTGTGACTCACCACCATTAGATACCGAATTACAATGGGCAAAACAAACTTGTTAGGGTAGTTACAGGGGCAAGTTGACTGACCTTCTCTACACAAATCTAAGTGTAGAGAGAATCAGTACTTTCATCCAGTATTTAGGAATTAGAGGTGCAGTATTTATGCATCAGAAGTTATATTAAAATCAGTGGCATTTGAAATGTCGTTGCACAATATACATAAGCCATACTCCACTTAACAAGTTTTTCCAGTGCAACTTACTCAATGGCACTAAAAGTTTTTTTTAAAGCCTTCATTGTAAATGAATTTATTCAAATTCTTATATCACACTAATTGTTCTAGTCTCCATGTAGTTCTTAAGCTTTAATGTCCAAAATCTCTCCTGTCTCTAGCCTTTTTTGTGTTTTTATGTTTTACTTTGACATCTTTCTTAGCATTTATGATAAGACAGCATGCTGCAATTTGAAGCATAGTTTATTTAGCCATTTGCTATCATCTTAAAATGTATTTTTTTATGGTTGGCCATGTGTTATGTAGTTCTTTACATTACATTACACTTAGCAGACGCTTTTATCCAAAGCAACTTACAACAGGAGGAGACAATATAGTTCTATAGAACTATGGTCTGGAACAACCTTTTGAATGGTAAATAGATATTAGTTGGCATGCCTAGCAAATCTTTTATATTGTTGGTGTTAGTAAGATTTTGTTACACATGTTTTTAGCATTTGTTTGCTAATTTCAGCAAACTTCCCAATTACTGCTCTGAATTCTCATAACAATGCCATTCTCCACATTTCTCTTGGTGTTGCCCGTGCTCTTGTTTTTTAACCTGGGCAAGGGGGTGTACAAGGTTAAATGATAAATAGCACTGGGGTAATAACACTGTGGTTACATAAAAATGCATTCTTTACATTGCACACTCCTAAGGCGGAAGAATTTCTGGGATCTCATCATGCCTTTAGACCCTTTTAGATGTAAAAGAATGTGTTTTCTGTATAATAGCAGTCTGTCTCTCTGTTTTCCTCAATCTCTCAGTGTGTGTGTGTGTCAGTGTGTGACACCTGCAAACATCATGTTGCAAGGACACTAAACTTTTTCCTCCCCTGCTCCCTTTTTTTCCTTTTGCCCCCAACCCCCCACCTCCCAATCTTTTTTTCCCCCAGTGGAAAGAGGAAATGAAGCGTTTCTGCAGGGACGAGCACATGGTGAAGACCAAACACCATGAATGCTGCAAGCTGCCTGAGGGACAGCAGCAATTCTCCTGCTTCTCCTCCAAAGCGCCTGATCAAGGCTACACCAGGGAATTACTGCAACGGGAAAGGACCACAGTCCTTCCTCATATTGGCCTCGTCTGTGATACACACAAGATCCTCAAAAAGTGAGAAATGAAAGAATTAAGTGCATGAAGCTTAAAAGAGTTTGTCTCGTAAATGTTCACCAGACAGTGGCAAGCCTGTTATTTCCTGAGGATAAAAACATTTTGTAAAAAACTAAAAGAATACTTTACTTATTTTATTGAATGGGGAACAATTTGCAGTTTCAGCTCTTTTTGATTATTGCAAAAAAAAGTCTGTTGAATCATATTGTCTGTTGAAAGAGCTGACATGTAGAGATGTTGAATCATATAGGAAATGTGTCATCACTAAGAACATGATGCATGGATACAAGTAATGGCAGCTGTGTAAACAACTTGTGTAACTGCTTTACAGGCTACAGGTTGGGATTCCAGTGGACACTATTGTGAAAAAATGCTGCCACCTTGAGGTAGAAAAGAAATCTGCATGTTTGCAGGACACGGTAAGTTGTTAGTGTGGTAGTGATAACAAAGATGCTTTACTGAAAAAAAAAAAACAACACTAAAGAGGAATTGAACAACATCACATAAGGTTTTCCTATTTCTCCATGGTTATGAAGTAATTCTAAAGATACCACACACAAATATCTTGTGTTGTCTCGACATTTAGGCCTACAGTTTATTTACTTTGACAACATAGGCTAACTGGCATGTTCCCCAAACTTTTAACTACTGTGCACTCCTGGAGACACTCTATGTCCCACCGAGTACTCCCATGCTCCACGGACGGCTTGCTCTGATAATGTTTGCATAATTATTGGTGCATAACAAAATGTAAACACATTTCGCATAGTACATAATGATATAGTGGCAATAATTTCAATGTAGGCTTAAGATCTTTTTTCACCCATAGTCCATACCTGAACTCTCCCTTTATGTCAAGAACCCAGTCAGAGAGTTATTTTTTATACCACCCAGACTTGATCTAACTACCCCCAGAGATACTCGTACCCCAGTTTGACAACCGCTGTAACAGTTAGAATGCTAATGCTCCTACACATTCAGCTATGTGTTGACTATCAATTGAAGACTTACATCTCTTCGGGTGCCATTTTGTTCTTCTACAGCTGAACGAGCTGCAGAGGGAGAGTTGTTCAGCACAGCCTCCGTCCTCCATGGTAACACCAGACTGCTGTGGACCAAATTCTACCGAGTGTTTTTCAGACCTGCTGATGAACTCTATCAAGAAGGCAGTCAAGACTCCGAGTTTCACGAGGAGGAGGTGCCCTCTCCAACAGCTTCACTGATTTGTTTTCTATTAAGAGGACCCTTGAAAAGTGGAAAGGGGTCAATATGAAATAATGGTACTTAGCCACTGACACCCTGAAGTTTATATTTTTACCACTTTTTTATATTTTGAGATTATATTTCTATTACTTGGGGTTTTGTATGTAATTTTTTTTAGCATTTTGTGTTTGGAAACACTTAAGCATAACTTCTACACGGCCAGTTTCAATGTGATTGCATCTCCTTCCACAAATAAAAATTAAACATTACTTCTGAAAAATAATCAACAATAATCTCACTGCAAGTAGCTTTTCTGATGTTCACTCTTTTATTAGTCTGGTTGATAACCACTAAGATTTTTAAATGTAGCCTACTATTGAAATAGAGAAACAGTTAACCTAACCTCCAATAAGGTTACTTTGTTTCTTATTGGTTCAGATTCATGTCTGTGGTGGACTTGGTGAAAAGGCATTGGATGTCTGTGAAACTTCATGAGACTATGACTGACAAATAAACTCTTTAAATATTACCTGCTTGTTTTCTCTCACCTCACAGTAACAGTGACCTCTCGTGCCTATTTCATTATCAGTACGCTGAGTTGTTAGGTTAATGATGCAGTTTTTGTCTGACAGGGTGGCATAGGGTGTCATAATGCGTGGGGAAGTTAAAGCCTACTTTACCCCAAGAGCCCTGGCGTGCTGACCAGAGTGAGGGCCTTCCTGATACATATCAACAAACATTACTGTTGGCCCAAAATATCTGCTGATGTAACAGACATATGGCACAGTCTATGTACTTATTAATCAGTCTCAACGTCTGCCTTGGTCACACAGCTTCCTTCTTTAGATTTACCCTTACAATCCCCAAATAATAACAAGACTGCCTGTATTCATCGTTATTGTGAAAAAATTAAAGTGTACCTCCACCTAGCCAAACATGATATTGGAATCCAGGAGTTGAAGAATAGACCTGTATGTCTTCAAGCGATGTGGGTTTGACCGACGTGAATGCTTAATGACAGGTTAGTTTGGAAGAGCCTGCGTTACACTGGAAAACGCAAGGGTTAAATGCAACTGGCTACAGAGGCGAGGCGAGCGGGATCCGCGCTAGAGAAAAGCGTAGCCAACAGTGTGGGAGGCCAAAGCAAAATGGCGACAGCCGGTGCAGCTGACTCGGGTTTGACTGCTCCCACAGGTAATTAAACGAACAAAAGGGTTACATCAATTTGTAAAGCTGTGCTACAGAATGGATATAAGCTTTAACCTGTATCGTTACATTATGGATGAATACGATTTTGAAAGACTAACATAACATGTACAGATCTGTGTTGGTTTCGCTAGTTAGTAGCTAGCCAGGTAGCTAGCAGCCCTTTGCTTTTATTTGGTCACACATCGGGTTAGCTCGCTAGCTTGTCGTACACTGGGAAATGTTATGGTGTGTGTTTAACGTATCCTAGCTATCCTATCGCGCTAGGGTATCTGATTAGAAAGCCATGTTGCGGTGCCATGTAGACTGTTCAATTATTATGTAAGGTGTTGGTTACTAACGGTCTGTAACCGTCCACACTCAGCCGAATAGCGTTATACAATGACAATAGTAAAAGGCAAATTTTGGTTATCATGATATTAGGTGCTATGGGGATGCTCATCGTTAGCTTGCTCGGCAGTTTCTGAACTTAGCCAACAGTGTCATGGTTTTAGCTAACGTTGTCCAAATACCTTAGCTAGCTTATTTCCATTGTTTACTCACATTATGACCTAAGAAATGCTATTAACGTTTAAGTATCTTGGATGGCTAGTCGCATGATGTAGACAGCTGTACGTATTCAACTCCAACATTGCTTTAATAGCTAATTAAAGTTAGCGCCACTCAGTCATGTAGTCTTGAGTATTTAACAGAGAATACGGAGAAACGTTTTCCTCTTAGCCAAATAACTCAACATATGGCTTTGATGGTGCAGAATTACGTTAGCAAACAAGGTCAACAATAGAGGGACAAAAACACTGTTATTGTTGGCCGCCTTGGCACAGGTTCGATGGGCCAGCGATGCTATATCGGCGCATGTAAAATTAGCTAAGTTAGTTAGGCGACGCAACGCAACATTATTTATTGTTAGGTATCAGCCAGTTTATTATAATAGTAAGCCTAATTTAGTGCTCGTTATTGTTATAACTTTGAATGTAATAGCAAGCTGATAAACACCACTTTTCAGCTATTCTAGTTGTAAATCAACGTTAGCTATTTAGGATAGGCTTTGGGTTGTCCCAGGTTCGATATAGCATTCAGTAGTTCGATTATATCATGTTGTAAATGTATTTCATCGTTTGGTTTGTAGGTCTAATTTAGCCCAACTGTTCGTTGTTTCGGTGAAGGATGGCAAGCCTTTTTTTTTACTGTATAATGTACCGGTAAAAACAACAGTCACATTTGATATTTCCAATATTGATGTCAACACGCAAATACCTGTCTTTTGTTGTGTAGAACAAACACAGCAGCCTAAACATCAACTGTTCTGTTAGTAATGTTGAGTTTGATTTTGTGAAGCTCGGGTTTCTGTTAACGACGACGCAATCTCAGTTTGTCTTAATTCTCTGAGATGAGCAGTCTGACTGCTGACTCCCATAGCATTCTTTTAAAACTCATGACCTAAATTAGGAAGATTATATCCGCTGAATTCATATTTGTCAAATTATCCCGCAAGCCTAGCAAAGGTGCTCTTTGTCACCACGCAGTTTCTGTACAGATTGTTGCTGGACAACCAGTGTAGTGTTTTTGGCCTTTCTGTTGCCCGTCATTAGACTTACTGACTGAGCACCAGTTATATGTAAGGACCACTCTGGGCATGTATTTGTTTTGCTTCCCGGCTTCATCATTTCCAGAGAGAACGGCTTTCGCTGGAAATGACTTGGGATGTGTTTTAAAGTTCACCAGACGTTAGCTTGGTTAGACGGGAAGTTATGGCTCATCAGGGCATTCTGACGGTCTAGGCATGGCTGGTCACTGTTGCTGTGGATGCATTGTAAAAATAACACGACAAGGTGCAACCTAAACATGGACACTCACTCACACACACACTATATACATAAATACTTTGGTTCAATATTTCTTAGTTTGCAAACTGCGGCCTGCTCCTAAACATGGACACATACAGTACACACACACACACTTTAGTCCAACATTTCTGTTAGTCTGCAGCCTACTCAACTCTGCCACACACTTAATCTAACCGGGATGTTTCAGTTTTTGGTCATCCCCAGCAGCGCTCATCACGAGCGGCAGCCAGCCCGTCCTGCGCTCACGCACTCTCTGCCTCCTCCACACACATGCTCACACACCCAGACAACACGAGATGTAATCTGCTTCTATATATAAATGCTGAATTGGGGCGAGAAGCTGTACGCTTTCCATCTCCCCAGTGAAAAAAGGGTGGAGATGACCCAGTATTGCCTACACACACACACAGAAAAAAAGGTGGCCGAAATACATTTAAAAGGTTTTTTAATGCTGTCATAACAAAAATGTGTGTGTGAGTCTTTGTGTCATCTTTTGTACACATCAGAGTTACGTATTTAGTGTTAAGTAGATTTTAGTGAAGTGTGTACCAGGTGTACCCTATAGGCAGATAAAGTTGTCTATGTATGTGAGCAGTTTGATCTAGGAATAGGCTAGGGGGCTTGATTTTAAAGTGTTGCAGTGAGGTGTGAAGTGAAAGGTGAGAGCGGGCTTTATGAGTCTGATGAGTTTTCAGTGTGTCAAACTCTAAGGCTTCAATGTTTAAAGTGTCTCAGCCTTTCTGTAAC
>CM059277.1:14520385-14567885 GCA_030347295.1 Setipinna tenuifilis
TTTGGCATTTCCCTTCAGGGCTCCCCTGCTTTTGGACCTGTTTGTGGTCCCTTCCCTTTCCACAGAGTTAAACTAAACACTATGCATTACACGGTTGCCTTCTCTGCAGCACTTGTGTGTGCATGGGAATGAATGAAAAGACAAGTAGACATGTTGTTCTTCTCCTGCCTAATGGTTGAATGACGGGCCTGACTGCTGTGAATGTGATGGTATGTGCTGCTCCATCTGCTGAGTCTGCTGGAGACGTTTGTCTCTAAGCAGTGTCACATGTAAACAAACAGCCAACATGGTGGTCCCTGATTAAATCACCGATGTCAGCAGTTATTATTTTGACGAGGGGACAAAAAACAAAAAACCCAAACTCGACAACTTTTCTGTGGCAGTGGTGCACAGATAGGTTTCCTGATATTTCAAAAGGAGGTGCATCATTCCTCCTAATCATTCATCATTCATCATTAGTCATCCAACCACACTCATTCCCTTTCCAGTCTCTTCTCTTCTCTTCAGTCTCACTGGGCCTCCAGGCACTGGTGCGTCACCACCTCTCTTGCTGCTCGTGTCAGCTGGGTCGTGTGTTTATATCAGGGGCTCTGGCTTTGGCTGGTTAGCTTCAGCTAATAAGCAAGGCACTTCCAAGGCACATTTTTCAGAAATTGCATCATACCTTTTCCCCCCGTTTCCCCCCATGCTAATTGGTGGGTGCTCCACTCCTGGCTCACGCACAGAGGTGCCCCCCGAACTACATTACTGTCCATTTTTGAACATCCAGTGCCTTTCCTTGATCTAGCTTTCTGCTCTACCTCATGTCAGTCAGTAACGTAGCACTCATTTTGTACAATGGTGGCGAGAATAAGCCTTATTACACTCCCATTACACATTTTAAACTTGAAAAATCTGTTCAATTTTGTCTGAATTTACCAGCCTAGCATTTCCCATTAAAATGAATGAAGGTGGGACTTCCTCCCTTTCTCCAATAACTCCATGGTTTATATGGTCTCTGTGATGCCTGAGTAATTAAATATATAAGCTGCAGGGGTGCGCCTGTACTGTTCGGCCAATTTTAATGTGAATCATATGCTGGTGTGGTGGACAATCTGTTCCTCTGAAGTATTACTACAGTGTGTGTGTGTGTGTGTGTGTGTGTGTGTGTGTGTGTGTGTGTGTGTGTGTGTGTGTGTGTTTGGGTTAGTAGGTGTTATTATTATTATTAGAGTGAGTGAGTGTTATGTTATAATTTTTAATTTGTACACCTCTGTCTTTCTGCCTCTGTCTCTGCCTCTCTCTGTCTCTGCCTCTCTCTCTCTCTTTCCCTCCCTCTCTCTCTCTCTCCATCTCTCCGTCCCCCTCTGTGTATGTAGACTACCTCCTCAGCGCTGAAGGGGGCGATCCAGCTGGGCATCACGTACACGGTGGGCAGCCTGAGCCAGAAGGCCGAGAGAGACGTGCTCATGCAGGACTTTGTCGTCGTAGAGAGCATCTTCTTCCCGGGGTGTGTGTGTGTGTGAGAGAGAGAGTACATGTATGCTTGTGTGTGTTTATTAATGCACATTATATCATATTTAGTCTAACTTAGGTAGGACCCCAAAGATGTAATGCGCACACTGTCTGTGTATGTAGCAAATGGGGTTGGGCAAACCAAGGGGAAAAAAAAACGCAGAATAATTTTAGTGACGGTGCCTTAGTTACACCAGACTAACAGGATGTTCTTCCTCCTTCTAAGTCAATGACTGTATCACATGAGGAATCAGTTTCATGACTTCAGTAAACAATAAGGGACTGAATGGTCTTTTCCGTGTGTGTGTGTGTGTGTATTTGCATGTGTGTGTGTGTGTGTGTGTGTGTGTGTGTGTGTGTGTATTTGCATGTGTGTGTGTGTGTGTGTGTGTATTTGCATATGTGTGTGTGTGTGTATTTGCATATGTGTGTGTGTGTGTGGGTGTGTGTGTATTTGCATATGTGTGTGTGTGTGTGTGTGCGTGCCTGAGATGGAAAGTGATGTGTAATGTGTTGCCATCCCAGGCCGTCTCCATGTGTCAGTGTTTACTCTCAGTCTAAGTTTATTTTTGTTTGTGCCTGCGAGTCTACAGACCTTGGTCAGCAATATGTTAACATTCCATGACACACACTCACACAAACACTCGCAGTACAGGCGTCCTAAATCATTTTTGAAAGCAATAACCTTGTCCATGCATCCCGTTCAGACACTCCTTGCAGCACGCTTTCGGCTGCGGTGTTATAATAACGTCACCAACTGTGTTACTTTGATGAAGTGGGTGCTGTATAAAAATGATCACCTCTCACTTACTCTCTCTTCCCCTCCCTCCCTCTCCCTCCTTCTCCCTCCCTCAGTGAGGGGAGTAACCTGACTCCAGCGCACCACTACAGTGACTTCAGGTTTAAGACGTACGCTCCAATCGCCTTCCGCTACTTCAGAGAGCTCTTCGGCATCCGACCCGATGACTACCTGGTCAGTGTCTCATAGACCCAGAGACACGTATCTCTGACACTCAACCATTTTATTGGCTATAACGTTTATTGCCTATTAAAGTAAAGTTAATGTAAAGTACATAAAAAAAATGGTACAAATGAACTTTATTATGCATGTATGATGGTGACTGCTGTAATAGGATGTAGTGATTATCAGAAAAGAAATGTCAACCCAGTGTTAAATGAAGTGTGTGTGTGTCTGTGTGTGTCTGTGTGTGTGTAGTATTCCCTCTGCAATGAGCCACTGATAGAGCTGTCCAATCCCGGAGCGAGTGGCTCCATCTTCTACGTCTCCAGTGATGACGAGTTCATCATCAAAACAGTGCAGCACAAAGAAGCTGAATTTCTCCAGAAGCTGTTACCAGGTTACTTCATGGTAAGTTACCATCTTCATATGTTCCTCTGTTTCACATATTTGTATCCTTGATATACATGTGGCAGCGTTTTTATATGTGTGGGGTCTTCCGTACTGGACAGGAAATAATCATTTCTTTCATCCTGAAGTTGACATTTTTGTGGAAAATGGGGAATTAAGGTTATGGTATAGTTGTGGGGCAACAGTAGCTTGGGAGGTGAAGGAACTGACTAGCGATTGGAAGATTACTGGTTCAGTTCCAGCACCTCCTGACAAGGTTGAAGAGTTAGACACTGAACCATTCTGCTACTGGCTTGCATGGCAGCTTTTCCACATCGGGACATCAATGACTGTGTAAGTGGGTAAATGTGAGGCATTGCATCATGAAGCGATTTGGGTCACTCTGTGTGAGAGAGTGCTACATAAATGCAGTACATTTACAAGATAGTTAGTATAGTGGTGTATACTAGGCAGATGTACAAAATACTTAGCATACATGTATGTATGTACTACTTCTTTTTTTTTTTCTTTGTCTGTATTGAGTTTGTGCAAACAAGTTGCTGGCTTACCTCAGCAAGCTGATTACAAGTCTGAAGTCTAACCCTCTTATCCCAAAAGAGGCTGCAGAAGCTCGTAGATAAGATAATTAAAACCGTCAGCGTCAGCACGGCGTCAAAGCATTAAGGCTTCGTTATGCTTCTCTCCGTCATTGCGTGGCCTCGCAGTGGGATTGTCGAAGCTCCTTATGCATCGGAAGTTCTCAGACAGGTCTGACGTAATGTTGGTGGCAGCAACGTGTGCCCATTCCAGGGAGAGAAGGCAACTGTGCAAGGATTCGCTTTAAACATGTTATTTGTTGATTTTTTAGCAACATGTGTTGTTATTTAGGGTGTCGGATGTTGTGATAGTTGCCCTTTTATTAAATAAGCATAATGATGGCCTATAAGTCTTTGTTATATGGTACAATCTACTAGCGATATAAAAAAAAAAAAGCCTGTAGTTCAATAGGAGCAGTAGAAACAATTATCCCACAACAACCCATTTGTAAAAGTTTGAAGTTGTTGTTGTGAGATGTGCTTTAGTAGGTGCAGTGCTTTAGTGCTTTAGGTGCTCAGTGCTTTAGGTGCTTTAGTAGGTGCAGTCACAACTTTAAATTGACCCACCTCCAAGCGATAGGGCTACAGAGCGAAAAAGGAAGGAAAGGGGGGGGGGGGGGGGGGGGGGGGGGGTGCTGCAGATAAATGTCTGAGGCAGCTGCGCAATGATGCGCTGGAGGCATGGACAGTTGCTCTTTTATTAAATAAGCACTGGTAGCCTAAGATAAGTCTGTTAAAGCTTACTGTACTATTTAAAAAGCCTGTAGTATAATGGCAAACAATGAAAACAATTGGTAACACCTAGCCTACATTCTGGGTTAATAGCCCAATTTATCCCATATTCTGTTTGCAAACGTTTGACGTTGTGCGTGAATGACCCCGGTGAAGTGAGAATCAGGAAATTCCAGTAGTTAGATCAATCACAAGCTTGCATAATCCAACAGTCGGATAGTTAAAAAATTGGGGAGGCACACGCAAGGACACAGGGGCTTCTCTGTGGCGGATTCGGAACAACGCAAGGGGCTCATGGTGTAGGAGTAAGATTACCATTAAATGAGTATAGACTAGGCTCTAAAATTGCAGCACAAAGGTCCCGTGCTGTCAAAAAGCCAGCATCCCATAATACAACCCACACTTGTGTCTGTAATCAGCTTTGACCCGAGCCAAATGACGTTTATCATACGTGTGCTCTATCTATTGTGTCTTTAGACCCTCTGTAACCCACATCATACCCACCTGCTCTGCTTTCCCTCCCCTCCCCTCCCCCCTCGCATCCCCTCCCCCTCCCCCGCACACCACAGAACCTGAACCAGAACAAGCGCACCCTGCTGCCCAAGTTCTACGGGCTGTACTGCGTGCAGGCGGGCGGCAAGAACATCCGCATCGTGGTGATGAACAACCTGCTGCCGCGCGCCATCCCCATGCACCTCAAGTTCGACCTGAAGGGCTCCACGTACAAGCGGCGCGCCTCGGCCAAGGAGCGCGACAAGAAGGTGCCCACCTACAAGGACCTGGACTTCATGCAGGACGTGCCCGACGGCCTGCAGATGGAGCCGGACAACTACAACGCCCTCAGCAAGACCATCCAGAGGGACTGCTTGGTGAGTCAGTTTGTGTGTGTGGCTCCGTCTGGTCTGTTTGTGTGTGTTCGTGTGTCCGTTTGTGTGTGTTGGATGGCCAAATGGCAGGTCTGGTGCAGACTGTGTGTGTGTGTGTGTGTGTCCGTCTGGTCTGACTCAAACATTTTTTGTTTAAGCCTGTAGCAGCACATCATATTACCCCAAAAAAATGCATCATCTGCCGCAGCCTTAACAACACGCCCCTGCTTTTTCCCTCCAGCTGCTGCAGAGCTTTAAGATCATGGACTACAGCCTGCTGGTGGGCATCCATAATGTGGAGCAGGCGCTGCGGGAGCGTCTGGGGGACCAGAGCGCGGCGGGAGAGGGCCCCATCACGCCCGACCAGAAGAGGCCGCAGGCCCAGAAGTCCCTCTACTGCACCGCCATGGAGTCCATCCAGGGAGAGGCCCGCGGCAAGGGAGCCATGGACAGCGAGGACCAGTAAGAGCAGGCCCTCTCAGGGCTTCGTTTGCGTGTTTGTTTGTTTGTTTGTTTGTTGGTTGAGTTGTTTGTTTGTTTGTTGAGTTGTTTATTTGGTTGGTTATTAGGCTGGCGGACCAGACTCTTTCACTTCATTTCACTTAGTGCTGCCCCACAAGGAAGGAAGTGATCGCATATAGAAAGTGAAATTGTTTCAGGAATGTGGATGTGGTTAAGATGGTGAAAAAATATAGGCCATACAAAAAAAAAACCTCTCTACCGTCCCACCGGGCTAGTGCATAGATCTGCCTCTGTTTACTGATAGTTTGCTAAAATTTCTAGTTGCAAAATCAGAAGCCTTCAGAGAGCACCCTTTGTAGCTACTGATGCACTGTAGCTAAACACAGTAAAGAGCAGAGATACTATGGTGCTGCTAGTCTGGCTAGTTGTTTGTCCCACTGCAGTTTAGCCAGAGTGTGAGGAGCTTCCTATCTCTACCTTAAGCGTATCACCTGTTTCATCTCTCTCTCTCGCTATCTCTCTATCTCTCTCTCTCTCTCTCTCGCTATCTCTCTCTCTCTCTCTCTCTCTCTCTCTCTCTCTCTCTCTCTCTCTCTCTCTCTCCATCTCTTTTTCTCTTTGTCTCTTTCTCTTGCTCTCTCTCTCTTTGATCATCTCTGTCTTGTTGTCAGTGTTGACTCACACACTCTTCTGTCCGTGTCTTTTTATAGTGTCGCATTCTTTCTCTCTGTTGGCTGTTGTGTGAAGTTGCTCTGCTCTCTGTGCCTGAGTGACAGTCGGAGACAACAGACTGTGTACTGGGTGTGACCTATGTTTAGAAACTCATCTGTTTGTCGTTGCCCCCCCAGTGCCTTCTAGCAGCCTGCCATTGGCACTCCCATCCGTGTGTCATTTGTTGACCTGAATAATTATAAAACTGTTGTTTGATCCACAGCATGGGAGGCATTCCGGCGCGGAACTCCAAAGGAGAGAGGCTGCTTATCTACATGGGCATCATTGACATTCTTCAGTCCTACAGGTGGGTGTGTGTCTGTGTCTGTGTCTGTGTCTGTGTCTGTGTCTGTGTCTGTGTCTGTGTGTGTGTGTGTGTGTGTGTGTGTGTGTGTGGTGTCCTGTCTGTCTGTCTCTCCATCTCTTTCTCTCTCTCTCTCTCTCTCTCTCTCTCTCTCTCTCTCTGAGTATCTGATCTCTGTTGCTTGTGTGTGTGTGTGTGTTTGCACATGTGGTTCCATCTTGTGTGTTTGTTCCATATCTGTGTGTCTGATCTCTGTGTGTTTGTGTGTGGTCTGCCACTGATGTGCATAGGGTGTGAATGAGCCTGTACTGATACTGTTACCCCAGCTTTATTTGAGGAAACAAAGGGTTATTTATCTGATCAACATGCCTTGGGACTAGTGTGTGTACAGTTTCCGGCTTGGCTTGACTTTCTGGTTTGTTGTTTAAAATAAGCCCACACCAAGATGGCTATCTCTGATTAGCCATGTTTCTGTCTTTGGCTCCAAAGGTTCATCAAGAAGATTGAGCATTCCTGGAAAGCACTGGTGCATGATGGGGTATGTAGTCCACTTCCAATGTAGACTTTTTTTTTTTTGCATTAGGAAATTAGGAATGGGTCTGAAGGGTAATGTCTCTATCTCTAATGCCTGTGTCTCCACTGACTGTCTCCCCTGCAGGACACAGTGTCTGTCCACAGGCCTGGCTTTTACGCTGAGCGTTTTCAAAGGTTCATGTGCAACACGGTCTTCAGGAAGATCCCATGTAAGTGAGGACCTAGAACAGCATTCCCATTAACTTGAGATGTGCTAATGTGTATATGGTCAGATTGATTTGTACGATTCTGATTTGTCAATTTGAGCCCGCCTGTTTGTATTTAACTGCAGTGACTGAAATGGAGGAACATAAAAAAGGGGCTCTATATGTAGGACTTTGGCTAAAGTTGGTACATCAGTCAAACCATTTTATGATTACTTGCCGTAAATGTCTTCCAAGTAGCTCTTTTTTTTTTTTTTTTTTTTTTTTATCCAATTTTTATTGACATCAATTATGGCAACACAATATATTTCTATACAGTATACAGACAATATATTTCTATACATTGTACAGTATGTAGAGTGTTGATGTCAGTAGCTCCTTTTAAGATATGTGCGTGTTTAGTACCTTGCCTCACATTTCCTGCCATGTCTGTTATGCCCTCCACAGTGAAGCCCTCCCCCTCCAAGAAGAGTCGCGGGGGCTGTCCGAGCGTGGTGCGGAGGTTACCCATGGCGACGGGGGCACCATCGAGTGCGACGGGCGGACATTCTGTGGTGGACGCTCGGTTGGTGTACCGGCCCCACTTCGGCCAGTCAGACGTGGATGACACTGGTGAGTGATATGAGGACATAATGATTGTCAGAACACAACTTAAAGCAGCACCACTTTTTTGGGGAAATAGGCTCTTTTTTCAACTACCTCAGATTTAGTTACGTTTTACTGTTTTCAAAGCCATTCAGCCTATCTTCATATCTGGCAGTATAATATTGAGCTACAATGTTTTAATGGAATCCAGTGTTTAATGGTACTATGTGGATCCAAAAGTCTTTATTGGCCAGCCACGAACATGACCTAGGTTTTAAATTTATTTTCAGGCATGCAATCGGGCAGACCAGACATTCTCCCAAGGACCCCTCCTCAGTTGGATGACTCCGGTGAATATGTGGAAACGAATCTCTCCAACTCATCACTTGGCAGCACAGGCCTCACCTCCAGCTCTCCCCCACTCAGGTAATCCTGACAGCATCCACTGTTGTTTTAACATAACCTTCATTTTTGTGAGTGGTGTCAGCCATTTTAGTAGCTGCATTGTGTTTTGGGGGTTTGTTGTGATCCATGGTGTGTATGTGTGTGCCTGTAGGTCAGTGGGGGTAGAGGTGCACAAATCTGCAAGCACAGAACAAGAGCACACTATGTCCCACAGGTGAGATTGGAGGCTTGTGTACACGTACACACACACACACACACACACACACACACACACACACACACTTATTTATACTATCAAGAATATACATCATTACAGATTGGACGCTTCTGTACACACACACACACACACACTTATTTATACTATCAAGAATATACATCATTACAGATTGGACGCTTATGTATGTACACACACACACATTTATTTATACTATCAAGAATATACATAATTACATGCATGCATAAATCCTGACTATATTAATAATGTCTTCAAAAAAAAACCCTACATTATAACAATGGTTGTCTTTTTTTTTTTTTTTCTGTCAGTGCCGAGGATGAAGGTTTAGATGAACAAGCTGGCAATGAAGATGCCATTTCACTCAACGACATAATCCCCGAGACCAATATTTGTTTTGTAAGTCAAGCCTGAGTCACAGCTTACACTTACAAGACAATGCATTTCAATCCACTCCCAAGTAATATTGCAATATTTTCTAAACCCTATTTGTCTGTCTCATTGATTTTTCCCCAGTAATGTCATGTGAGTCAACAGAACACTTCATGCAAAGCAGGAGAAGAGAGGAGGGAAAAAAAAAGATGGGAGGAGGGTATCATTCTCACGACAACAGGACAATCCCTCCCCCTGTCATTCCAAGTGTATGTATGTATGTGTGTATGTGTGAGAGGGAGAGAGAGAGTGGGAGCTCTGGAAGGCTCTTCAGGCTGCACACAACCAAACCAAGAGACCTGGTTGAAAATGGAAACAGGAGAAGAAAAGAGAACAGGAGGATGAAGAGATGTGGATGAAGTGGAAGAAAAAAAGGGTGTGTGTGTATGCACATACACACGTATGCACAAGAGAGTGTATATATGTCTGTGTGTGTGTGGGGGGGAGTCTGTAGGCTCTCCTCATCTCTCTGAGGCTATGCTGCTAACACTCCAATTCCCAACATGCATCACTGGACTAAGATGCCCAATTCAAAAACCTATTCAGCTGGCTCGTGCCAAGCACGCTGAGGAGTCCTCTTCTTCGTTGGTGTGCAGTTGTCCAGGTGTGTTCTGAAGCCCAGCTGGCATGACTGCGTAGGGGCAGCCATCGCTGCATATAACTGGAATCTGATGCCCTGCTCTCCAGTCTGAGAGGACATCCCACCAACTAGCCACCAGTGTCTGCCCTTCCCTCTATTACAGTGTGGACAAACCACAACGTAGTTTAATTTAAAACCTAGCACAAGACATATTATCATAGCCTGGCCCTATGATGGTATAATAGCTCATTATCTGATCATGTTTTTTTATTTTTTTTTATTTTCGGTTGAGTGATGTAAAATTTTCTGTGGTCTCGGAAATTTCTTATTCAACTCTGACTGAAAGAGCTTTAAAGTTAAGACTATGCTGGGCCCATCTCTTGGCAGCGATAGGGTTAATTATTGGAGCTGGGCTTGTCTACATCAGCTGACACAAGCAAAGTATAAAGAAAGGGGGGTGGGGGAGGGGTCCTCTTTTTTTTTTCTTCTTTCTTACCCCTCTATGCCCTCTGTATCTGAAGCAAAGCGTAAACAAAGTTAGGGTGCCCTTTGACCTTGAGATTGGAAAACTGAAGTGTCCGATCGTCACCTTTTCTGGTGAGACCTGTTTTTGTTGTTCCTAGTTTATCGTGGGCAAAAATAAGTGCTTTTGCAGTTCACATAAACACGCTGTTTTTTTTTCTCACAGCACAGCTGGCATTAAGGGTCATAGGATTGCCTGGACGTAAAACCACTGTTGTCTTGCTTGTTGCTGTGCCTTTTTCTTTCCTGTTTGCAAAATTTGTTTTGGCACTGTTGCTGGTTCAGACGTGGTTGTTGTTTTTCAAGTGTATATTATTTGCTTGTTGGCTGTTTTAACTACTGTTTGCCTGTCAGTTTCATGAGCCCATTTTTTTCTCTCTTTGCCAATCACAAGTAACCCCAGCTATGTAATGGACCAATCACCTTCCAGTCGTCACAGGGGTGGGCTCTTATGAAGGGAAAGCATTCGTGTTTTTAATGCACACATTTCATGCCAAGCCATCAGCCCTGACCATCAAGCTTTGTCACGCACTGCTGTTTTCTACACAACATTTAAGGCTAAACAAAATCATCTCTTTCCGCTCACGATCTGAACCTGCTTAAATGGCAGCTGGGTCTTCCTTTATATACACACAACTCTGACACCTGTTTTGAAATTACACTGTGAGTACACTCACCCATTTCTGCTGGTTACAGAAATGAGGGGGTCTACGTCTAAAGGACCACGTGTGACACTGCTACACGGCGGAAGGTTGCTTTTGCGCTGTTACTGTTTCATTTAGTAGTAATGAAAATAAATTAATTTAGATGTACAGGTGAGGTTGACCAAGCATGGCATGTGCTCAGATGATCAGTTGCTTCATGTCACATGTTTTCTTCAGCATTCTTTTGCTTTCATGTTTTACCATTGATTCTTTTTGTCGGTTTGTTGTCTAATTAATATTGCCTTTTTATTTAATAGAGCACAATCTAGGCTGATTAAGTACTCACTTTTTGTTTTTCTTTCATAGTTGTCTTTGTGTGTGATGTTCGTATGCTGGCATAGGGGGTATATTCCCCATGGTTTATCACTTGACTTTGGTCTCTTTTACCAGTGAGGTTACCCATGGCCTAGGTTTATTCTCAAACTTTTTTTTATATATAATCAGCGCAGAGTATTAAAACCCAGTTAGTTTATGTAAGCATGGACAAGAGGGGGGAGAAAGCGAGAGAAATGATGTTTTCCCTTTGAAACATTATCATTTGTTTTACTTTATTTTGTAACAAACTCAAGCTCAGTTTTGTTTCACTATCGTTTGTGTTCACTCATTCAGAGGTGGGGCATGTTTTGGTGTACTCTGTCATGACGTGCTTCCCAATGTTGTCTGCTCCATAAAACCCAGTGCTGTGCCAACAGTTAGGGATTTTAGACTTGGTGTAACTTTACATTCCCCCACCATACTCTTTGTACATGACGGGTCTGAACTGACAGAGTGGGTGAACACCAACAACAGATCAAACTCTAATCTATCCAGTCGTTGAACTATCTTTTTTTTTTTATTCTTTTTTTCCCCAGAAGAAGGGAGTTGAGCATTCAGGATTTTGTGGTTGGCTCCAAAACAAGTCTTAGTATATGTTCCTGACCATGTTGAAAGTGGATAAAAGGGTTGGGCCTAGTTAGTTTGTTGATTTCATCCACTGAAGGAAACATTGCCAGGAGGGATTGACTGAGGGATGAAATACAGACAATTAAAAGCACCAACTGACTGAAAGGGTTTAAATAGGCCTGGAAACAGGACAGGGTAGCCGTCTTTTTTTGTTTTGTTTATGACACACCCACCAAAGAGCTGGATATATAGTCCGTGTACTTTCTCTCTTAGAGTGGTGTTCTCACATACCATTGCTCTTCGGCTTCCTTTAAGGACAATAAGGGACTACATTAAGCCCTGCAGCAGGTGGAGACTGTATTTTGCAGAGTCCTAATCTCTACATAAGGAGAAAATGGGGGCCCACAAGAGGGGCCTGATTCACCTGCCATTCTGCTGCATGCCATCTTCCTACAAAGACCTCACCTGGAGTTATAGTTTTTTTTGCCACATAGGTTTTGGTTGTTTTTTTTTTGTTTGTTTCTTTTGGGGGGTGGGTGGTTGTCATTTCAGTTGTTCAGTGATTTCACTTCCTGTTCATTCATTTTGGTCCACATTGCTAGTGTGGCCACATTATGTGTGTGTGTGTTTGTGTGTGTGTGTGTGTATATGCACACAAACATACGTTGAACTGCTGCAGTGTGTGACATGTTTTTCTCCACAGCTTTCACTTTGTGGATGAGCACATTCAAAAAATGCCTTCGATCAAGTTGTGTTGGTTACATGTGCCTCATGCTGTTCTCTGACCAGGATGCCTGGTGTGGCACCACCCTATCCCTCTCCAACAGCTCTGCCCATAGCTCTTCTTTTGGGCAGCAGGTCAGGTTGTCTTGCTGGTATTCTATCCCCCATCCCCAATACTTGCTCCCACATTTTGTGGGCAGCCAAGCTCCAACGTCTTTGACTCTTTGATAATCAGTGTTTCTCTCAGGCATTCCACTGCTGACTGCCATTACACAAATGCACACCCAAGTTCGCGCATGTGTCTCGCACCATGCATTTCACCAAAGTTCACACACCTCATGCTGAATGATTGTTGTGGAGACGTCAGCCACCAAAGTGAACACACTGCCCCGCCACACAGGGTCCACAACATAAAACAGGTCTCGTTTGAGTCGGCCATCTTTGTAGTACTCAAGTCTGTTCTTAACCATTTGTATGAAGTAATGATGCTGAATATTATGGGATCTACAGCACCCATCCACGGACTGTTTATTCCCCACCCCAAGACAATTTCATACTGTGAAAATATGTTATGTTCAGTTTGTTACTGCAAGACCCAACTCACCAAGGACACAGCCTTGTAAACAAAGGGCTGACTGTGTAAACAACTTTGACATCCAGGGGAAAAGACCTCCTTCGATTAGTTGAACTGTACAGATTTGCAAGTTGAAACCACCCACTAGAAGATTATGCCTTTGTGTAAAAGTGACTCGTATAAAAATGTCCAGACTTCCATCTTCTACATTGTAATGTGAATGTTCTTTGTCAAGAGGGATTGCTCAAGCACAAATCGAGGCAACCAGACACATCTTGTAAAACAAAAGGGGTTGCATGCTGGCGAGACAAGACACTACAGATCAAATGAATAATTGCAATATGAACTTTTTTGCCAGTTCTCATTTAAGAATTGTATTTATTGAGGCTGTTTTAGTTTCTTTTTTTTTTTTCTTTTTTTTTTTTTTTACCTTGTAGGTATATAAGAATGATATATGTGCCGTAGATGATTGTATGTATCATGTACTCTGACAGAAAACAATTTCTGAATCTTAAGTAGTATGTATTGCATAATAAAAAGGGGGGTGGGGAGGGAAGAATTGTTCAACTTTATCTTTTATATTACCAAGTGTTTTAAAAATGTGTTATGATCGGTATTATCCATCAGAAACAAGTGATTTACTCGCCTTCTCTCTTGCATTTTCTACTTTATACTTTTGAATGTCTCATGGTTCCAGGACAGTAGACCTGGGCACCGTAAATGCTTCAATGACTATATTTTTACTGGGCCTATTTAAAATGTGTATATGTACATAAGCACTCACGGAAATGCCTTTTTTTTTTTCTCGCGCTGTGTTCGCTGCCTCTGTATCGCCATGTTTCCAGTGATGTGGTGGTGCTTTTTCACAATGTCTGATTTAAATAAAATATTTTCTAAACGCTGTATGTGTGCTTCTTCCTGAGTTGTTTTCTTCATGTTAGTGAGCTAGTCTTATGATGCAGTAATGATATTAAATAATGGTGTATCACAAAAAGGAAGATTTTTACAGAATACAGAAAAAGGTTGCACTAAAAGTGAATGATTAATAAACAGTTGTCATGTCATCAGCTCAGTGCAAGACATATATTCTTACATACAGTGTACTACACTGTATGTATGTACATTACATTTAGCTGACTCTTATCCAGAGCAACTTACAGTGAATTGGGTACAGGGACAGTCCACCTGGAGCAATGTAGAGTTAGAAGCCATGGATGAGGGTGCAGGAGAGTGGTACAAGAATTGAACCTGTTTGTCTCAGATCAGCTCCCTAACCATTAGGCCACAGCTGCCCACTTGTGTAAACATGCAATGACCCAGTGATGTACGTTTAGTCCAGCATTATCTCAGGGTCACCTGAGATGACACTGACCAATAATATGGTAAACTCTTAATATCAAATTAAAGTTAGCAATGCAGGAGTTAAACTGCTGTGTGATAAAAACAACTATTATGTTCACCAGTAGGTATGGACATAGAAACCAAAACCTTTTAATGTTGTGAATGATTAGGAGTTTTGTGACATCAAATGTGGGGTCACCCAAAAGGCCAGAATAGCCGTCCCAGTCAAATCAAGACAAGAAATGCATTGCCCATAATGCATTTTGGCCAAAGCCTTTGTGATAGCCAATCACACCTAGCGAAAAGTGACGTCGACGTACCAACCAAGCGTTTCCAAGATGGTGCTTGAAAGTACTATGGTCTGGTAAGAAATCAAAACTATGTACATATTTGTAACAGTTCATTTCTTTTACTACCTACCCTTATTGAATAAAGTGTAGCGTCATCTTAGCTGTTGGCCCAGGACCTAAAACAATACATAATTGCCAAAGAATAGTAATAATTTTAAATTGAAGATGGATCATTGTCCTGTGTTCCTGAGTCATAGGCTGATGGTTGAAGCTAGCTAACCAGTCACAACAAATTATGGATTGCTGTAAATCCTTTCGTATTAATCTGGTGTTATTACTTTTTCTGTTTTAGTGGGGCGTTGCAATTTGAATACCCATGTTTGTTAACTAAATTCTTTTGGGAGATATTTGGCACTGTAAATATACATTATTAGCTAGCGAGCTAACGTTGATCTGCAAGCTACTGGCTCCTGCTATCTTCAGGATAATGTCAGCTTTTCACAATCCAAATGGTCACATTGACCGTATATAAGATATACCTACGTGCTTGTTTGCTACCAATGAACTGTTTTTTCCCCTTTGATGGTAATTTTGGTCACTGTCAATGCGAAGTCTGCTATTGGTAAGGGCAGTCAAACGAAATTAAGACGGGCTAATCTTGTTGTCATTGTTGCGTTTTAATTGTCAGTGTTGACAACAGTGAGTACATGCGAAATGGAGATTTCCTACCCACTAGACTACAAGCCCAACAGGATGCTGTCAACATCGTGTGTCACTCCAAAACCCGCAGCAATCCCGAGAATAATGTGGGCCTCATCACACTTGCTAAGTATGCTGCTGTTAATTACTTATTTGCTAGTATCAGTAAATTTTGTGCATTTTGCTTTTTCCCATTTTATGCAAGGCATAACTGCATTGCTCATGTTTTTTTTCAGTAATTGTGAAGTGTTGACTACCCTGACCCCTGATACGGGAAGGATTCTGTCCAAACTGCATGCCGTCCAGCCACTTGGCAACATTAATTTCTCCACTGGCATCAGAGTGGCCCATGTAAGATACACACACACACACACACACACACAGTCACTGTAGCATGAAATGTAACATGCACACACACACACACACACACACAAACATTCACATCGTATAAATGAAATATCCTCTATGCCCACAGCTGGCTCTGAAACACAGACAAGGAAAAAACCACAAGATGAGGATCATCGCTTTTGTGGGCAGCCCTGTGGAGGACAGTGAGAAAGATGTGAGGATTTTCTTTTATATCTGCTGTCCTAGGAGTGTGCCATGTAGGTTTTATTTTGCTATTTTGCTGAAAAAAACTTGCTGCATCAGTTTGTCATGTTGCCCCTGTTGCCACCTTTCCCCACAGCTAGTGAAGATGGCCAAGCGCCTAAAAAAGGAAAAAGTCAGTGTGGACATCATTAACTTTGGAGAGGAGGTGAGCTTTTTATCTAACGCAAAATAATAAAATTCACTATCTCCTGTATATCCAGGGCAGTGTATAGGACCTTAGTCTTTTTGTTTTCCGCAACAGGGTATGAAATCCCATTTAACTCAATGTTTGTGTAATGTTTGTGCATAGTGTCATTTAAATTGTACACCACGTCTTTTCTGTCTTTGGCTAAAGTGTTTTGTCTAATTTTATCAAATAATTTTTACATTTCTTTTTCTTCCCGTCCTGCTGTGCTGCATCCCTCGCTTCTGGGCCAGGAGGTGAACACAGAGAAGCTGACCGCTTTTGTGAACACACTGAATGGCAAAGAGGGGACTGGCTCTCACCTAGTGACCGTGCCACCGGGCCCGAGCCTGGCAGACGCCCTGCTCTCCTCCCCCATCCTGGCTGGCGAGGGTGGCACCATGATGGGACTGGGCGCCAGCGACTTTGAGTTTGGAGTGGACCCAAGCGCTGACCCTGAACTGGCACTGGTAAAGATCCAAAGCCCAGACTGAAGGGTTACATTGCAGAAAAAGAGAGGGAGAAATGGGTGGTGCTCAAAAGAGTGAAAAGCTTTTGCACTTCTGCGCACACCTGGCGCATCAGTTGGAGGGACAGTCTAGTATAGGGAGAGGATCACTGTGCACTTTTGTTATATTAAAATTAAATATAACTTTACATGCGTGTTTTGGTAATCCTCCCTCTAAACTGGGCTGATTGTAGTGTTAGAGGTAGTTTGCAGCAGTTGCCTCTTGCATATATTTTATGATCACTGAAGTCAGTTTAAAACTCAAAAATGTAGGTATACATGCTTCTCTTATGTGTGTCCCTCCCAACTTTTATGGCTTGGCCATATTTATAATTTGAAATAATTTGAAGCTCTTTTTTTTTTTTTAATGATCTCCTCTCCTCCCCCTGGCAGGCTTTGAGGGTGTCTATGGAGGAACAGAGACAGCGACAGGAGGAAGAAGCTCGCAGGGCAGCGGTGGTCTCTGCTGCAGAGGCCGGTGTGTCCTCCCCTACTGCAGACGGTAAGAGAGGTTGAGAGAGAGAGAGAGAGAGAAAGCAGATGGAGAATTTGTATCTGATGCATTAGAATATGTAACAACTACTGTCGTTAGAGGAAAAAGCACCAGAAAAGTGCTTCATAAGGGGATTTTAAATTCAACAAATACAGGTCCTGGTCATATAATTAGAATATCATGAAAATTCTGATTTATTTCAGTAATTCCATTCAAACAGTGAAACTTGTATATTGTATACATTCATTTCATACAGACTGACATATTTCAAGTGTTTATTTCTTTTAATATTGATGCTTATAACTGACAACTAATGAAAACCCCAAAACGAGTATTTCAGAAAGTTAGAATGTTGTGGAAAGGTTCAATATTGAAGACACCTGGTGCCACACTTTAATCAGCTAATTAACTCACAACACTTGCAAAGGCCTTTAAATGGTCTCTCAGTCTAGTTCTGTAGGCTACACAATCTTGGGGAAGACTGCTGATCTGACAGTTGTCTAAAAGACGACCATTGACACCTTGCACAAGGAGGAAGAGGAAGATACAATATGCCAGGCCCAACAATGCAGAAGAGCTGAAGGCCACTATCAGAGTAACCTGGGCTCTCATAACACCTAACACAGTGCCAAAGACTAATTGACTCCATGCCACGCTGCATTGCTGCAGTAATTCAGGCAAAAGGAGCCCCAACTAAGTATTGAGTGCTGTACATGCTCATATGTTCATACTTGTCAAGTAATATTCTAATTGGTATTGAGGTACTGAATTTGGGCTTTTTTATTAGTTGTCAGTTATAATCATCAAAATTAAAGAAATATATCAGTCTGTGCGTAATGAATGAATATAATATACAAGTATCACGTTTTGAATGGGAATACTGATCTAAATCAACTTTTTCATGATATTCTAATTATATGACCAGCACCTGTATTACTCTGTGAGGTCACACTTTGTCAAACACTTGTATTCCCAGAAGGGGGGTAAAATGAGGGAATCTGAGAAACTTTAGCCCCGTTTCCACCAAGCAGTACAGTACAGTTCGTTTCAGTTCGGTTCGCAATTGTTTGTGTCTCCATGGTAAGAATTTTTGAAGCGTACCTAAATAACTGTACCGAACCGTACCATTTTCTGGCACCCTTGTGTTGGGGTACCAGTTTGTGGTAAGGTTTAGAGACACGCCCGTTGCTGTGACGACTCTACTCTACCTTTGGCAATGGAAACACAATCTATACCGAACCGCACAAAAACGTTCTGTACCAAACCGTTAGGTCCCGAACCGAACTGTACTGTACTGCTTGGTGGAAACAAAACTTTTGTAATATCTTTGTAACAAGTAACATCTGAACTAACAGTACATGTCACTTGTCTCTCTCTCTCTCTCTCTCTCTCTTGCAGAGTCAGACAATGCCCTGTTGAAGATGTCGGTGCCCGTCTCAGACGCCGGCACCCCTGTTCTGCCTGACTTCAGCCGAATGACCGAGGACGAGCAGATCGCCTATGCACTGCAGATGTCCATGCAGGGGGCTGGTGGAGGTGAGGCCTTCTAGAACATTCTGCACTCAAGTCATTTCTTCCCACACACACACACACACACAGTGACTCTTAACTTTTGTTCACATGCAGAGTTTGGTGGTGCAGAGGCTATGGATGTGGACGCGGGGGCTGCCAGTGAAGGAGCTAAGGTAAGAGCGCTGGCCATTATGTGTCTGATGGCCGTGGTTACATGTCGCTATTCAGACATGTCATTAGTCAGACATTAGCGTCCAATTGTCGGAGTAGCGACATTATCATTTTTTTAAAAACATATCATTATTCCGACAATTTTTTTTTCCATTGTCGGAGTAGGGGCATGTTACTATTTTTGAAACATTCCGCTTTTCCGACATGAATAGTTTTATTGTGACGCTGAAAACCAAGGCCTACGCTGGAGGCAAAACCGACTGTAGTCAAAGTCCAATCAGTCCTCCAGTTTTTCCACAATCTTGCAATGGTCAAGTTTTACACATTTGGCCACAAAAGAGTCAATATATCCCAAGCCTGTGCTTCAAACGTAGCGAAAATAAATCGCCATGCACAGAAAATCATGATACATATATGAGTGCATTCACAACAGAAATTCACGTCGTGTCATTTCTTTGTTGAAATCACAAGACAATCTGAGAGTTTCCACAGCAGCAATATAATTCTTCCTGCTGACCGATCGTGTTTCGCTTAATTTGGACGCCTAGTTTGAAAGATATTAGCATTAAAAGTTGAAGGCGATGCGGAAGTGTGTTTACATGAGCACCATGACAAACGGTCAATACCTTCAGAAAAACTGTCGGAATAGCGGTACTAAAAAGTGTCTGAATAGCGGGATGTCTGAGTAGTGGGATGTCTGAATAGTGGGATGTCTGAATAGTGGGATGTCTGACTAATGACATGTCGGAATAGGGGGTGAATGCCGATGGGCGTTATGTGAGTCATGTTCTTTGACAACTGATGATGGCAAACCATTCCTTTTGTCATCCTGCCAACCCTTTATGCAGTTTTATTAATAATAATAACCTTTACTTGTATAGCACCATTCATACATACAAGATGCAGCTCAAAGTGCTTTACAGTTTGGCAAGGTCAGAACATGACAGCGTTTCTTGCAGTCCAATGGCATCGGAGTAATTGAACGCGATAATGAAATGCCGTAGTGACATAATGACGCAATGACCCGTTATTGCCCCTATATTTTTGGAATCTTTTCTCTTAGTGTGTTAGCAATATCACATTTATTCTTACTGTGTCTTACTGTGTTTTGTGTGCCTTAGGACGAGGAGGACTATGATGTGATGCAGGACCCAGAGTTCCTGCAGAGCGTACTGGAGAACCTCCCAGGTGTGGACCCCAACAACGAGGCCATCCGAAACGCCATGGGATCCTTAGCCTCCCAGACGGGACCCAAACCTGACAACAAAAAGGAGGAGAAGAAAAAATAGGCTTTGATAACTGATTATGCCTGATAGACAAAACATGGATTGGCAGCGAACATTTTTTGTCAACATTCTTGAGAGTGTGTGTATGTCTGTATGCGTGTGAGTGAGTGGGTGGGTGTGTGTGTGTGTGTGTGGGAGGGAGAGAGAGAGTGAGAGAGAGTTATTTTGGAGCTTTCCAAACATCCTACAATGCTTTGTATCCATAACACAATTATCTAATTTTCTTTGCACCAAGGTCTTGGTTAAATACTGCGTGCTGTTATTAAAGTCAGGTATCTGTTGAATGTGTGAGTGATGTATTACCCTTCAGGGTGAAATATTTACATATTATCCAGTGGAAATGTATCTAGTTGTAGAGTATGACCTTGGAAGCTCTCAGGAGTGGAAGGCCAAAAACTCCAACTGTAACAGCTACCTCAGTAGAACTAGAGTTTTGTTTACAGTAAAGTTTTTAGTGCAAACTCACTGTGAAATTCTAGTTAAACTGACGCAACACAAATCTAGCCCAAAATTCAGTGTTTTGCTACTAAAATGACAAAAGAAACATGCCAGACAAACTGCTGCGTTAGCTATCCCTAAACAGTTTACTAGGATATTGATACTGTTGTCTGCTCCTTTAAATGGTTAATCTGTATTGATCAAAAATCAGCTTATGCGTGTGTTGCCAAAAAAACCTTTGGAGTAGAGCAATAGCAGTTGGTGTTCTGAAGTGTTTATTACATTTAAATGGAAACATGTCGCAGCATTTTAAGTAATTAAAACCTTGCCATACTTTATAAACGGAGGGGTAACTTAGGTTAAATGTGACTTATTTTATATTTTGGCTATGTCTATGATGAGCCTACTGTCAATAATGAGTTATTGATGGGCACACACTCGATTAGGACGAGTGTGGCATGCAAACACCCGTGTTTATCTGTGTTGGCTTTCTCTGTATTTGTCAATTGCGGCAGTGGAGACGATTACTCAGCGCATAATATTGCACACTCAACACCGACAGCGAGACATGAACTGCAAATTGTTCACTGTAACCAGCGCATGGCTAAACTGACCCATCCTCGATGACGACAACCGTAAATGAGCTCTCTTCTGCAAGGGTAGTTGGGAATCCTGATACAGGTAAACAGAGGAAATACTTCTTCATTACACTTCCTCCGACAGTAAGCGCTGCAAACTCATTTCCATTTGAACTACTACATAACAGATACAAGTATGCTTTGTTTATATGGTTAGGCACTAATAATGTCCTGCAAAAAGTTTGTCCGGATATTCCTGCTTGCTAACTAAGCGATTGCTGTTAGCTGGTCGCTACTCTGCATTAGCCCGAAGGTAGTTGGCTATCATATGCTAAGTGTGCTAGGCTGCTTTCGTAGATACTTTGGTGGGTGCTTCTGTCGGCTATCAAGAGCACAACCATTTCCCCAAACTGTAAGGCTACGTGTCATAGTAAGCAGTGGCTAATGGCGACTAAGCATGTCATCTCGGGTGAACGCTTAATCCCTATTTAAGTGTAAATTAAAAAGATTTAGCGCTCCAAGTCCTGCAAGAAAGGACGTCGAGAATACGGAAGAAACTGTAGCTAGCTGGCACGCTAACTTTAGCTACAACATGCACCTAGCATTTTAGTCACAGGCTAGCCTACTACCTGATATAGAGGAAACCAACAGTTACAGGTGCATGTCATTGCAAAATGAGTAAGTCATAGCGAAGTGAAGTAAATTGGCCTTCGTTGACAAAAATATGCACTAGCTTCCTGGTTGCTTTAATGTGGCGAGAATCCCAAGCAACACGTACCAGTGCAGCCTTTACCATGAAGTTTTCAGTTTCCAAGAGCTTGTGATGTGAGTCCCAATGTCTGCGTGCATTCTTTTTTTCAGATGTTGTATTTCATGAGTCATTGCCTCTTCTTTCATGTTTAGCATGATTATACAGTTTTGGATAGTAACTTTGTAGTATGTCAGTGTAATAGCTGAAAAAAAATGCAAAGATAACACCTCATCTCAACTATCTGTTGGCAGATACCAGTGCTTGTTACGGGAATGGGGGATATGAAGACCCCAGATTTCGATGACTTGCTGGCTGCGTTCGACATCCCGGACATAGACGCTAAAGACGCCATCCAGTCTGTTCCTGAGGACTCCGAGGGCCATCACAGTAGCACAGGTGGTGGGGTGGGGAAGGCAGGGGGCAGCAGTTGTGTTGTACCTCTCAGACCCCCCAGCCCACCAGAGCCCCATCAGACACCCCACGCCACCACCCTGTCATCCCAGAGCGGTGAACCGCCAGGGGTTAGTGTGATAGTCAAAAACAGGGTTCGGCCAGATGTGTTTGACGCAGAGGAGGCCGATACGAGCAGAGACAGCAGCAGTGAAGCCGAAGCACAGGAAGGGGTCAGTAGCACGCTACCCGCTCCCCGACTCGGCCTCAGAATGCAAGGGCTGGGTTGCACGGAGCCCCTGATACACAACGGGTTCGAGGACTGTGCGTCAGAGGCCAGTGACCTACCACTGAGCCCAAGCCAGACTCAAAGTCACTCCAACGGGCAGCTGTGGTCGCCCGCCTCCCCGAAAGCAGCCGCCGAGGGACCCCCGGCACCCACCAGCACCGGTGTTTTTGGCAGAGCAAAACCACTGGCAGCTCTCAGTGACTCGTTGGCTAAGGCCAGGAAGGCCAACGTGTCCCAGCCACAACAAGAACACCAGCCGCAGGAAGTGGACACGCACGCTGGTGATGGCATGGACAGATCCGCTGCCCTTTCGGGTTCCGACGAGGGCCTGTCTTCCCACACATCCCCAGCATCTGTAGGGAGTGTGTCAACATTCTTCTCTATCCCTGCCCCTCTGCCGCTCTCCAGCCCAGCAAGTCCACCCCCTCCTTCCTCCTCCTCCTCCTCTTCCACTCACCTTGTAGGTCCACTCCTCCCCTCGTCATCGCTGGCAGACAGCAACCTCTCGTCGCCCCTTTCTCCTGGCTCTCAGCTGCCGTGCGAAGCCCCGGGTCCTGTTTCGCAGCACACAGTGTCACAGGATGAGGAGTCAGAGCCGGACCTCGGCAGTCCCCCTCTAGTAATCCAGGAGAGCCCAGATTCGCTCATGTGCTCCCCACCCAAGTTCCCCCGACGTAAGCGCTCTTCCTCCTCTGGCATGTTCACCTCCCCCTCGCCAACCCCCTCCCCCTCCACTCCCTCTACGCCCCTGACCCCGGTCATGGCGCCTCAGCCCACCGTGGACAGCAGCCCCCGCCCGTCGTGGCCTCCGACCCCCAAGTCTGCTGCCCCCGTGGAGGAGAAGAACCCGGAGCACGTCATCGAGGAGCGGGACTCCCCGGAGAGCCCCGAGCCCGAGCCACCAGCCTCGTCCCAGGGGAAGCGTGCCACCAGCCTCCCCACCCTGACCCCTAAAGGCTCAAGCCCAAATGAGGCCTCTGCCTCCCAGTCTTCCTCAGCCAAGGGTGCAGCCTGGAACCCATTGGTGGGGGAGGAAGAGGGGGAAGCGAGGGAGGATCCTGCCATGGAAAGCGAAGACAGCAGCAAGGTGGAGCGAGAGGAAGATGTGAGTGAGCAAATGGAGGTGGACGAGCAGGACAGCAGTCCTGCCACCGAGGAGTCTTCCACGACAGCGCCTGCTGACGGCTCCATCTCTCCGTCTATGATAAAGGTCCGGATTAAAACGGTCAAGACTCCCACCGGGAGCATCACCAGGACGGTCACTAGGGTTCCCCCAAATGGGACGACGGCTGCTGGCGAGGACCCCAGAGGCGCCAAGACCTCGCCAGGAGGCCAGAAGGTGATCCGGCCCAAAAGGCCCGGTGCACCACTTCCTGGCCAGAACCAGAGGTCGAAGGGCACGACGGTCTTGCCCGTGTCAACCTTGCAGGACGCCAGCACCGCCATGCTTTTGGCCGCCAGCAAAGCCCAAAACAAAATGGCTGCCACCAGCATCTCCTCGAAGTTGTCAGTCTCAGCAGCCAGCATTACCAAAGCCACTACGCTCCCTTCCGTGTCCTCCTCCTCGTCCGCATCCTCCGGCTCGTCAGCGAACGTGCGGTCCGTCTCACAGAAGACGGTGAACGGGAGTGTTCTGGCCTCCACGGTGGCCTCCCTCTCCGCCGCGGCCGTCACACCCGGCAACAAGCCCGCCTCCATTGTCAACAGCAGCGGCGCGGTCATTTCACGCACCCAGTCCAGCCTGGTGGAGGCCTTCAACAAGATCCTCAACAGCAAGAACCTGCTGCCCAGCTACAAGCCCGACCTGTCCTCCCTTCCGCCGGCCGAGTGGGGGCTGCCCATGCCCGCCACAGGGTACCGCTGCCTGGAGTGCGGAGACTCGTTCGCCCTGGAGCGCAGCCTGGCACGACACTACGACCGGCGCTCGCTGCGCATCGAGGTGACGTGCAACCACTGCTCCAAGCGCCTGGCCTTCTTCAACAAGTGCAGCCTGCTGCTCCATGCGCGCGAGCACAAAGAGAGGGGTCTGGTCATGCAGTGCTCCCACCTGGTCATGAGACCCATCAGTATGGAGCAGATGATCGGACAGCAGGACACCACCCCCATAGGTAGGCGTGCGCGTGCGCGTCTCTGCGTGCAGCCTGCATGCATGTGCGTGCCCAGTTGAAATCTGGGTGTTAAGTGTAGTTTAGTTTGTCATTAGTGGACTTAAAACAGGTTATTTCAATAGTAAACTCCTTCATTTCACGGAAGAATTGTTGATTATCATCAGCTGATTTTAGTAAATGGCTTTGTAGCTTGTTTTAGCTTGTGATGCGAGGTTGCTCATCAGTGAGAATTACACATGCCGTAATCATAATCATCATGATGACTTTCTCTCAAAACATAATGATTGATTTCGTAAAGGCGACAGAATGATTGAGCAGGGTTTTGGTCCTTGTTCTGTGATGACATATACACAGAGTAACATTTTGAGTGGATCTGTAGGCTAATGCCTTAGAAGCTTCCTAAAAACTACTCTGATGTGTGGTTTTGCAGGTGTATGACAATTATTTTGAAGGGGAGGGAAAGAAACGAGGGGGCACGGGGCAGTCAGATACATTTTAGGTAATTTGTATCCATTGTTCAGATTGGACCTTTTCCTGGCCAAAACTGATAAAAGAGGAATTTCTATGACATGGAGATGTTTAGAATGTCTAATGCTTTTCGTATGTTCTTGAATGAGGATAGGCTGCCATACAACAAAAAAATGAGAAAAAAATGTTTTTTGATTCTCACATTTGAGTTATTTTCAAACCAGACCTCATACGCTCATTTTTTCATCAGTTCCTCCACTCTGCTCTGATTGTGATCAGAAAACAGTAGCACCCCTTTGCAGTATGATTTAAAACAAAGATGTAGACTGACTAGTCTAATAGTGGGCAATGTTTTACCATGGGCAAGATCTTCAGCCACAATACAATACAACAGTGGATTAAGGCAGGGATTGTAATGGAGCCCATACAGGTGGATGACAAAAATGCTTTATGGTCACTCTACCTGGCATGTACTTTGAGCTGTTGTAGTTTTACAGATTGATTACATGCTCAAAATCTATATAGCACACTAAAGGAATGGAAAAAAAATCCAATGTCCACTTTAAGTGTTACAAATCTACCTTGTTAAACTTTGTGCCTCTTCTGACAGTGGGCCATGATCATATGCATTTGTGTGTAGCAATAGGGCCAAACTCATTTGTATGAAGCATAATAGTGTCCTGGTGGCTTGGGTGTGTTCAGTAATGCAATATCAACACCTCTTTCTCTCTTTCCCTACCTCCCTCCTTCTCTCTGTCTCTCTCTGTTACTCTTTCTCACTGTTTCTCTTTTTTACTGTTCCTTTTTTTCTTCCTCTCTTCCTTCCCTTCTCTCTCTCTCTCTTTCTTTTTCTCTCTCTCTCTCTCAGGTATGCTGTCCACCTCGGTCACCTCTCCTCCTGCGGCCCCCGGGGCCTCCAGCCCAGCTAAGGAGGAGAACCCCTCCACGCCTGGCCCCCAGGCCCTGCTGCCCCTGCCCTGCAAGAAAGCTGAGCCCCTGCAGTACACAAACAACAGGTAAACCTACACACCAAACCCCTCCAACCGTACGGATCAGCACCACTCAGTATTGCACTATATACAGAATGCAGCCTATACCTGCAAACTCTAAGCAGGAAGCACACAATGTTTTTTTTTCTTTCTGTATAGAATGTTTAAACCTTTTTACGTTGTCTACTAAGATGACGTTTTTCAGCCTAAATGGTAGACTAATCATTTTATGTTTTGGTGACATGTTATTTGGGTAGTCTGCCCACAGAGACATTACACAAGGTTTGTTGAAATTCAGTTTCATCTTGTTTAACCCAAACAAGACAAGAGCAGTTTCAGCAGTGCCTCAGCATCTGTTGATGTCTGTGGACCAAAAAATGTGTATCAGTGACAGAATTTGTTGTATGTAAATGGGCTGTAATTGGCCTGGTAAGGCGTGCTGTGGGCAAGTATATGTGGTATGTGGACCATCAGGCGCAGGGTGAACTCATTTGCGTTGCATTGGCTGGCAGGTGTCCAGAGTGCAAGAGCCAGTTCAGCGGGAAAGCGGAGCTGGTGGCCCACTTCCAGGAGGTCAAAGCTTCCACCAACACTGTGAGTCCCGCAAGGGTGTGTGTGTGTGTGTGTGTCTGTCTGCCTGCCTGCCTGCCTGCCTGCCTGCCTGCCTGCCTGGCTCATGTTTGTGTGCATGTGTATCTGTCTGTAATTCTGTCTTTTTGAGAACATGTCATGTTGAATTTTGTATTGGTTTGTCATTACTTTTTTTTGCTGTTTGGCTTGTTTTGAACTAAACTCCAGTAATGTGTCTTGCTTGCTACATTTAAGAGAACTGTTTTGTCAGTACCACTCTCCCTCACACTGTACACTACACTATTGTCCTGCATATTAATTTCAAAGAAATCCAGTTGGACCGCAGTTCACTTGCCCATAACTGTATAATAAACATGTACAAGAGCTGTAACTCAGGGCCATGTATATGCCATCACATGCACTAGAGGCAGGTGTAGTGAGTGAGTAAGAGGTTTGCAGTGTGCCTCCTTAATGGAGTACTCGAACATGGTCCTAGTTGTGTAAATGGGGTAGACACCCAACTTCATCATGCTGTTTACATGCCATTTCACATTGGTAATCAAGGCGTATTGTGTGTGTGTGTGTCTCTGTGTGTCTCTATGTGTGTGTGTCTGTCTGTGTGTCTGCATCTGTGTGTCTGTATCTGTGTATTCCTTTGCTGCATCAGTCCTGTACCCAGTGCACTCCTCCGATGCTGCTGCCCAACCCCTGCAGCTGGTCGGCCCACCAGCGCATCCACCGCCACCGCTCCCCCCACGTGTGCCCCGAGTGCGGGGGTGTGGCCCGCCAGGCCAGCTTCCAGACCCACCTGCAGGAGGCCTGCCTGCACTTCACCCGCCGCATCGGATACAGGTCAGCACTCCCACCCACACACACACACACACACACACACACACACACACACACACACACACACACACACACACACTGCATGGACACCAAACCCAGTGTCAGGCTACCTCTCTGTTCTTTGCTGGGCAGCACTGCCACTTACTTACACTGCATATGCAGCAAACTGGTGAGCCCTTTCGAATGCTGTCTTTTAGGTGGACGGCCTTACTTTAATGTCAAACAAGATCAGACGAGATCACGCCATGAGATCAAAAAAAGTGGCTGACTTAAGTATACTTGCCACCACAAGCTTTTTACTACCTGCTAATTGGACGAGATTATGCCAGCCGCTTTCGGATTTGATGGCGGTTGTTTATACCCCTGTAGGCACGGGCAAATCTTGTCGGATCTCGTTTGACATTTTGTTAAGCCAGCCAGTCCATCCAGCAGCCAAGTCAAACATGCCCATAATCACACTTGCTTCCTGTTAGCTGTTGTGTTTAGGTAATTGATTTAGGGGGGTGAGGTAAGGGGATATTGTGATGATATAATAGCAACAATAGTTCGCAGTGGTTTCATTTGCTCCCATAACAAGGACATCCTTGTTTTTAAGAGGCTCTCTCCTAAATTTTTAAAAGCTCAGCAGTTATCGCTGGCTATAGTTTTGTTGCATTCAGGTAGCTCCTTACTAGTAAGTTGCTTTGGATAAAAAAATGTATACAATGTCATGTAATCATTCACATGTTAATGAATTTTGTTGTGCTTGTCTTTTCCAGATGTTTCAGTTGTCAGGTGGTGTTTGGCGGCTTGAACTCCGTCAAGTCCCACATCCAGTCTTCTCACTGTGAGGTGTTCCACAAATGCCCCTCTTGCCCCATGGCCTTTAAATCTGCCCCCAGCGCCCAGAGCCACATCTCCTCCCAGCACCCCACACTCCCCAGCGCCCAGGCCAAGTAAGCTGTTGTTCTGCCTTTTGCCTTTGAATAGTTATTAGGGCAAAGCATGTTTTTGCATGCAGTGTCTTCAAAAAGAGAAAGGAAAAAAAGGTTTTGGCATCCTGACATAAAGTTATGAAATTGTGCAATACAATAAAGGGGATTTGATATGTAGAAATTAACATTTGCACCATGAGGATGTCTGTCTTTATCGGGACACATGGGCTAATTCAGTTATTGTGAACCAGTATGAACATCGCTCAGAATGGTTGATGTAACTGCAGATTTCTCATAGCTTTTTATATATAACACGTTATTCTCAGAGCAGCTCTGCCATCTTGCTGTGCCTAGAAACCCCCCCAGTGCATCTGTGTGAGGAAACGGAGCAGATTATTCACTGCTCTGCTCCTGTTTGATTTTAATGAATGCCTCTTGAGGCAGCTGTGCTTTGTATATGTGTTCATCTGTGGTTTGTTTTTGCTTTGCTTTGTTTTTTTTTGTTTTTTTACTTTATTGGATTTTCAGGATGATCTACAAATGTGTCATGTGTGAGACCGTTTTTACCCAGAAGGCCTTGCTCTATGTGCACTTTGACACTCACCTGGCCAATCAGAAGGTGCATGTGTTCAAGTGTCCGGACTGCCCCAAACTCTACGCCCAAAGGTCCTCCATGATGGACCACATGAAGGTATCAGGCTGTTTTCATAACATAGACAGGGCACACACATAAACACAAGAGTTATATAACTTAGAGAGAAGATTATTTAGCAATATCTTTTTGCATTCTGACAATGTTTATGTGTGGTTTCAGTGTCTGCATGATGCATTTTCTAAGCTGTTTCATGTCTGCCTTCCCCTACCCCATTCCTCCACTTCCTCTTCCTGTTGCCAGACAGCCCACAGAGGCTCCGCGGTCAAACAGGAAGTGGGCCTGGCCACCGCGTCGTCCTCCCCCGCTTCCGCCGCCTCCTTGGCCTCCTCCTCGGCGAAGGGCAAGGCTCTGCTGAAGATGGAGAGCTCCGACGGGGAGGAGTGGGGGCGTGAGCACGAGGAGGAGGACGGTGGCGAGGAAGAGGATGGGGGGAGGAAGGGCGAGGCCGGGGGAGGAAGAGGGGACGGAGCCGAGCAGTCCGCCACTCCGAGCTGGACTTGCACACAGTGCCAGAGCCACTACACAGACAAAGAGAACTACATTACCCACATGGCCGAGCTGCACGGCACGGTCAGCCACCTTTTGCCTTCATCGTTATTCATTCACTCCATTCTTCATTCCTGTAGTTCCACAGAGCTAAAAAGTTTGTTTTCATATCATGTCACGGTTGTTTCATATTGAAATATTGTCCTGGTGCTAGACCCCTTGATTTCAGTCGTCCAATCACAGGTTTGTTGCAGATGAGTAATTTTGGAAAGCGAATAATTTGTTTTTAAAAAAATCATTTTTGCTCATCTCACTCTCCTTATTGCAAACATTGTCAGAACAAAGTATATGTAGATTCTGCTGAAATAAGATACTTATGATTGAAGTACATGTTAAAGTAGAGTGGATGACTGACGTGTGTGTGTGTCAGCGGCAGCTGTGGTGAAGTGGGCCTGCAGCTGACTCCTTCTGTTGAGTCTAGTCCTCTCAAGATGGGTGTGATGAGTGTCTGCTAGAAGTGTTTTGTGAAAGCAATGCAGTCTGCTTCTGCTTCAGAAAAATCATTTGTCATTGCGTGCGTGCGTGCGTGCGTGCGTGCGTGCGTGCGTGTGTGTGTGTGTGTGTGTGTGTGTGTAGATCCTGAAGAAGTTCCCGTGTAGTCTGTGTGAGGGCTCCTTCTCCTCCTCCTCCAGCCTGAGGAGACACATCCGCCTCAAACACAAAGACAACTGCCGCCTCTTCCTGTGCCAGTGAGTTCCCCTTTCATTGAACACACACACACACACACACACACACACACACACACATACATACATACACACACGCACACACATACACCTACACACACAGACCAACATGCGCACAAACACACACACACAAACATATGCAGACACACACACATATGCACATTCACATACACTACTACACTACTGGTCTATATGATTATACTAAATGACATCATGGTCTTAGACATGAGAATGTAAACTCTTACCAAACCCCACACAGAACTGTGTTGGGCCCTGTACCATAATACATCAAACTGTAGATCTACTGCTGAGACATTTAAAGATACTGACTAGACCCCAGATATGATGGGCAATGGGCGTAATCAATGAACCAAGGACTTCCATAGCTCCTAAGCCAAGTCCTTCTCCTGTGTGTGTGTGTGTGTGTGTATGTGTGCGTGCGTGTGTGTGCGTGTGTGTGTGTGTATGTTTGTGTGTGTGTGTGTGTGTGTGTAGGTTGTGTGTGGACAATAAGCGCTCCTTCAGCAGTCGCCTGAGTCTGGAGAGACACATGCAGACACAGCATGGACCAGGAGCCCAGTTGCCAGGGAGACCAGTGGACCGACCGGTCTGACTCCACCTTTTCACTCCTCTGGCCAATCAGACGGTGCCAGCTCACTTGACCGTCAGCACTAGTACTAGTCTATTGGCCTGAACACTTTTTATTTTTTATACCAAACCAATCCAAAACATAGCAGGACTTTGGCTATTTTTAATGTCCTTAATGCCCTGCCCGTGTTCCTCTTCCTCTCTGTCTGTCTGTCTCTCTCTTCCACTCAAACTATGTATGTGTTGAAACACACCTGAAGTATTGTCTTTAAAACATTAACCTCTGTCTCTCTCTCTCTGTCTCTGTCTCTCTCTCTCTCTTTCTTTCTCCTCTGTAGAAACGTGGGTCTGCCCTCTCTGAAGCAGCCGACGGCTCCCATGAACAGGACGTCACTGTGAGTTCCGTAGGCGGGGCCTCTGTGGATCAGGACTCCGGTTGGTCTGGACCAGCAGGGGGAGGAGGAGGAAGTGGAGGGGGAGGAGGAGGAGGAGGAGGAGGAAGTGGCAGCGTGTCATTGGCTGTGAAGCAGGAAGAGGCGGGCTTCCGCTGCATGCTGTGTGGCTTCAGCACGGAGGAGCAGGCCGAGTTCCTGGCGCACATCCCCAGCCACCGCGGCACGGGTGAGGGGGCGCTGCAGTGCCAGCAGTGCGGGGCGTGCTTCGCCTCGGGCCCCTCCCTCAGCCGTCACCGCTTCATCAGCCACCGCGTGCGCGACACGCCCCCCGAGCACCACCACCACCATCACGCCCCAGGGGACGGCCCGGCTGACGGCACTGCAGGAGGAGGAGGAGGGGAGCTGGGTGCGGACGGCACAGCCACGGGGTCAGGGTCGGCGGGACCAGGGCCGGGGTCTCCGGGGTCACCGTCACAGCAGGGGGGGGAGGAGGGGGAGAGGGAGAGGGGGGGAGCGTGCGCATGCAAGGTGTGCGGCAGGCGCTTCGACAAGGCGTCGGACCTCAACACACACTTCAGAACTCACGGCATGGCCTTCATCACCGCTCACAAGACCGACAAGCCCTGAGACAACAACAGGGAAGGGGGTCGCTGTCACCAACAACAAACGCCGACCGGCAAAAGACTAAGAGGCCTGCACTAGTCTGTTTTTTTTTTTTTCCATTTTTCTTTTCACCCAGGAGCCTCAGTCCTCCATCACCTTGACATTGCTAACCTGGTCTTCAGGGCCTGTTTGATTTGGAGGTGATGCCCATAATCTTTCACCCCCTCTTTTATCTTCTTGCCAGTTTGGCAACGGCTCTGGTTTGGTTTTGTTGCTCTTCATTTTTTTTTTTTCAGTTTTGTTGAAAGTAACGGTTCCTACAGAGAAGGTCAGGTGTAAATGATGCATAGCAGAAAGTAAGGAACCATGCCTGAGGCAAATTTTAAGAGGAGATTTTGAAAAGAGAAGGACCCCAGAACTGTCCTCTTTGGTGCCTGTTCTTCATGGTTCTTTAATAAGGACATCACACACAGTCACAGACTGAATGAAAATAATCATTATATTGGATGCATACATTAATTATGTTTGTCTCAGCTAAAGCAATCAGTTGATTTGTCATCAGAAAATCTGTGCATAGAATGTTTGGTCCCATCAAGTTTAAGACACTGTGTTTCGCACTTTTAAAGAAACTGTTCTTAAATTTGCTAAAAGATGGAAGTGGCCTTGACCGTGAATTTTGAGAATGTACGTCTCTAAGTTGGAGTATGCGATTGTAATTGTGTGTGGGTGTATCTGGATCTGGGGGTGGCAAATACCTGTCTAATGTTTGTGTGTTTTTTTTTTTTTTTTAAATCAAGTCTCACCTGTGAGACAGAACCCATTCCTGTTTTGTTTTTGTGCATGCACGTGTTTCCTGCTTGTGTGTGTGTGTGTGTGTGTGTGTGTGTGTGTGTGTGTGTGTGTGGGTGTGTGTCTGCAAGAGAGAGTTGGAGAAGGGTAAGAATCTGAATTTGGGGGAAGATCAGTTGCACAGAAACACAGATAATGAAGACAACCACGAAATCACTGTAAATGAATAGATTTCTTCATATTTTATTCTTTAGTCTTTGAAATCAGGTATGCTTAACAGATATTTTCTATGAGGTGTGTGTGTGTGTGTGTGTGTGTGTGTGTGTGTGTGTGTGTGTGTGTGTGTGTATACAGTGGCAGCAGCGACTGTTTTCTCCAGAGCCCACTGCTTTTCTGTTTCTGTCTGTGAGACTTTAGTTGCTTTCTAATATAAAATATGAATAAATGGCATAATTGTTCTTAATAAAAGATTCTGTCTCCTATTAAAGTGGTTTGGCCCAAACTTTCACTGCATGTGACGTGCCGTTCACATCCACACTCCAGTTCCATCCTGTCCTGTTTCACTGTATCAGACAAAGCCTTCTGACTTGATTCCTACAGGCAAGACATTGTATGTCCACTTACAAAACCAGACAGACTTTTCTAGGTATGTTGTAGCATCAAATGGCCAAAACGTGCTAAAGTGTACAAATGTCCCCGTATAGGTTCCAATGTTGAAGAATTAGACATGGACACAGATCATGTATAAATGCATAGATTAGATATGCTGTTTTTTTAGTTGGATTAATATAGCCTAAAAAATATTCTATGCTGTCCCAGAAAGCATAAGTTTCCATAATGTTGTATCGCTCATGAAATAAATAAATTCACATCATATACGTACAGAAAAAGGCTTGCCAGCCTGTAACCAGTTCCTAACCACAATCACTTCTGTATGTAACAGTTAAGTATTATAAAGATAATCGTAATAAATTCTGCCATATCTAGATAAGAGATGAGAGAATGTTGTGAAGCAGTAATACATTGCAATAATGAAGCTGTAGGATATGTGCAAAATCATTAACTTGGACAAATATATCTCTCCAAGTAGCCTATGAAAGGTAGTCTTTGCCAGCATAATGCCTAAAGGATAATGAAGAAGTCTACCAGTGCTGGCATACTCTCCATACTAGCACAAGAAGCCAAGCAGCAGAAACAGCAGGGGCTGTAGAATGGCCGCTAGGCCCATCACAGTGTTCCTGATGGCACCTGTAAGACAAAAACACATTATAGACATTATATACAGAGTTGTATAAAGTAGAAGTAGAAGTACTGTTTTGGATGTAATTACAACACTGGTAGTATGGTATTATGCAGTTGCAACTGCGTAGTACTGTACTACTTGTGTTGTAATTACATCCAAAACAGTACTTCTACTTCTACTTTATACAACTCTGCTTTTATAATACACTGTCTGAAACTGTCTGAAATAATGAACTGGTTAACTCAAAACTAAAATGCTTTAACTATTAGTTCAGATTTGATACTGAAGTATTCCTTTTATCAGTCTTCCTGATGAATGGTTTCCTCCAGTACCAAGAGACTGCGTGATTCTTACTTCTTAATTTGTCCATCCTTTTCTTGTACCTCTTAAAAAACACTTCAGTATGAAAGAATTAAGGACTACTGCATGTGAAAAAAGGATGTCCTTGACCACACAAGGGGCACGTTACAATGTTTGTTAGATGAGGGTGTTTTTTTTTTTTTTAAGGGCCCCAGAAGACGTGTCATCCCGATCACCACAGAACACCTACCTCATTAAAACAAATTGTCTGCAAAGGTTACAACTGTGCTTCCTTGCTCATTGGTATCCTTCTTGAAGCAGTTACACAAATTAAACATCCCTCATGATTTGAGGCTCAAGTACAGAGGAAGGAGGATCGAGGAAACAAATTGAGAAGCACCCACTGCATAGGCATAGCCAGGGGTGGGCCTGTGTCCACCCACTTGTCAATAAGCCCCACCCAAATAAGAGTCTTTTTCTTTGTAATAATAGTCACCTATGTTTTTTGGGGTAGGCCCACCTAATTTCCTGGCCTCCTTGTCCCACCCATTTTTTCTGATTTCTGGCTACACCCCTGGTTCTCCAGCCTCACCTCCAGTCTGTGGTACTGAGGAACCATCCTGGCCACTGCTGCCGGACTGAGAGCCATCTGGGTTGGACTCAGAGCGGATATAGGCCACACCCATTGTCTCGGCCAGAGACGCCTTCTGCTCCTCCCCCAGCTCCGCCTTCTGAGCGTCTGTCACCATGGCAGCATTGTCAGGACCCAGAGCCTGCAGCTGGCTTTGAGAAGCACCCACTGCATAGGCATAGCCAGGGGTGGGCCTGTGTCCACCCACTTGTCAATAAGCCCCACCCAAATAAGAGTCTTTTTCTTTGTAATAATAGTCACCTATGTTTTTTGGGGTAGGCCCACCTAATTTCCTGGCCTCCTTGTCCCACCCATTTTTTCTGATTTCTGGCTACACCCCTGGTTCTCCAGCCTCACCTCCAGTCTGTGGTACTGAGGAACCATCCTGGCCACTGCTGCCGGACTGAGAGCCATCTGGGTTGGACTCGGAGCGGATATAGGCCACACCCATTGTCTCGGCCAGAGACGCCTTCTGCTCCTCCCCCAGCTCCGCCTTCTGAGCGTCTGTCACCATGGCAGCATTGTCAGGACCCAGAGCCTGCAGCTGGCTGACCGAGAGGGCCTGAGCAAAAAGATTTTTTTTTAAAAATTTCATTACATACACAGAATATTCATTGATGAATGCTGTATGGCTACAAAGGTATTAGTTGACTTCGCCCGTGTGAGAGAAAATAGCATTCGTGAAGATAAGTTCTTCATTTCATGTTTCATTTACTGGTGGTTCCATAAAGAAAACATGAAAGGCACTGATCCTATGATAAGTAGGATAAGTAGTAACTAAGTAATAACTCAGTAACAGACAAGCTAAAGAGGGACTAATAGATGTTGTGACCAGAAACTCACAGCCAAGTGCTTGGAAGGAATGAGAGGGATGGCAGACGACACAATGAAGGAGAAAACAGACGAGTTCAGACTCTGAAGCTCAGCTGCATCCAGACCCGCTGGTTAGAAAGACAGGAGAAGAATGGTGAACTGTCTGGGGTATTGCAATAGACATATGAAACTGACATTATGCTGTTATATTAGTCATTACAAACTAACAGTCTACTAACAGTATTGCTTTCAAAATATAAAAAGCTCCCTGAGCCAAAATCATTATGTAATGCAGAATAAAAAAGTGAGGATTTTGCTAAGTGTTTCTATAGATTTCAAACCCCAATGCTGTATTGAAATAGTGGTGAACTCATTTAGACATCATCTTTAGAACATCAATCATCATCACCTCAGTTTTCCTCAGGCTTGTAAGTAAATTGCATTTTTGATTCCCATAATAATAAAGGCACAGACACCCACTGGTATAGAGGCTAGTAAGACACAGACAGTGGTGCACACTGAGGGAACCCACCCATGATGTTGCCCAGGGCCATGACCTGCCCCTCGCTCCAGTCCTTGGGCTTCCCGAATGTGGCCACAGCCTTCCTCTTAAAGCACTCCATGTGTGTCATGTCACACTGGGCACTGCCCACAGCCTCTGCAGCCTCCCTACACACACACACACATAAAGGCACATGCACACACACACACACACACACACACACACACACACACACACACACAATGGCGCAGCATTGACAGGGGTGCTCTGAAGATGCTATTAAAATAATGGAAACGATTTTTTTGGCAAGGCAAGGCATTTATATAGTGCATTTCATTCACAGGGGCAGTTCAATGTGCTTAAGCAGAGAGCAATATGTAAAAGCATACAAGATAAAATAAGTGTAAATGCTTAGAGGATAAAAATAGTATACGTAAATAAGAATATAATAGAAGTATACGTAAATAAGAGACATATTTAATGTGAAATAATAACAATAGCAATTAAAAGTAAATACTTAGTAGAAAGGTAAATCATTAGCACAAATATATTATTTTGAACTTGAATTTGAATTTAAATTATTTTTGAAGATATTAAAGGTATTATTAATAACAAGGGGCTCCAAAATTGGATTCTTTCATAAGGGCCTAACATGACCAGCAGTGGTCCTGTATCCAGGTAGATAGGATGGGAGACAGACATTTAGTGTACGTCCTTTACCCTCAAAAGTAAACCCCAGATTGCCCACCTGAAGCTGTCAGTGGAGAGCTGTTCAATCTCATCTTTCTGAAGGCCGCAGATGAACTGGCCCAGGCCCACCATGTCCAGTTCACTCAGCTGGGCCGCTGACATGCCGGTGCGCTGAGCAAAGCCCTGCCACATGGCTGCCCTCTGGAGGACAGGAGGAATACAGCAAGGTCTCTGTCACCAGGTCTCTGATCTCATATTGCTATTATACCCTGAATTACTGCTTCTTCATAAATGTGTGGCATTTGTATAGTTTAACATTTTATATTATTTACTATTGCTAGTGTAGTGTTTGTGTGTATGTGTAAGTGTAAGTGTGTGCACTTTTGGCCAAAACTACTGTATTTTTTTATTATATATTTATTAAGTAAAATACTTTTCATTATGTATTAATAAGTTTACACTATGTGTGTGTGTGTGTGTGTGTGTGTGTGTGTGTGTGTGTGTGTGTGTGTGTGGCTGTGTGTCTGTGAGAGAGACAGAGAGAGAGACAGAAAGACAGAAAGAGTGAGTGTGTATGTGTGGTTTCTGTGTGTGTGTGTGTGTGTGTGTGTGTGTGTGTGTGTGTGTGTGTGAGAGAGAGAGAGAGAGAGAGAGAGAGAGAGAGAGAAAGATAAAGTGTGTGTGTGAGAGAGAGATAGAGACAGAGAGAGAGAGAGAGAGACAGAGAGAGAGAGAGACAGAGACAGAGAGAAAGAGAGACTCTATGAGCACGTACCTGTGTCTGAGTCCACATGCAGGAGGACAGCAGCTGCAGCGTGTCCAGGGAGGAGATGTTGAGCTGCTGGAGCTCTTCAGCGGTGAAGCCCTGAGACACACAGCCCAGCTCCAGCACCTGGCTTTCCATCAACTGGGCCACCGGGCCCCAGCACTGAAACACACACACACAGCAACACAACTTAATAGACATACAGCATATGTTCTAAGTATGTATAGAGCACATGGATATAAACACACACACACACACTGCCATATTCATACATGGACAAAAAGACACACATACACACACACACACACACACACACACACACAGGCGCATTTAAGCACATGCTATCTGTGTGTGTGTGTCACTGTGTGTGTGTGTGTCACTGTGTGTGTATGTGTGTGTGTGTGTGTGTGTGTCACTGTGTGTGTGTGTGTGTGTGTGTGTGTGTGTGTGTGTGTGTGTCTGTGTGTACACGTGTATGTGTATGTACCTGTACAGTTTTCTGGCGGAGTGAAGCAAGCTGCTCGGCGGTGTAGACACATATCTCTCCCAGTCGAGAGACAGACTCGTTGAAGGTGTCACAGGACATGTCGGACAGCTGTGTGGGGCTCCAGAACACGTTATCCTTTCCCAGCTGCTCGATAAGGTCCACCGTGGGCTCTCCCACTGCATGGGCTGAGAGAGGAGAGAAGGACAGACGAGAGGGAGGGAGCGAGAGAGAGAGAGAGAGAGAGAAGAGAGAGAGAGAGAAAGAGAAAGAGAGAGAGAGACAGGAGGGTAAGAACACTTACCTGTTTAACCTCGCCTACACTCAACTGCCCTGCTCAACTGCCCTGATCTCACAGACCTTCCCCCTACCAACCCCAACAGAGGGACCCCCCTTCTCTGTTGATCTCTCTGGCATGTCTACATACATACATGTTTTATTTGCCATTATCATATACTGTGCAAGCATGCTTTACTTTCAATAACTTAAAAGATGCAGAATTTGTGGTTTATCCTTTTTCTAACGTTCTTTACTCTATCTGTCTTTTTGCTGTTCTCTCTGTCTCTGTCTGTCTTACTCAAGTTTCCTCCTCTTCTTGTGGTCCATTTTTCTCTATTCTAACTATTCCTCCATTTCTTTCATGTTTCTTCCAACTTTCTTTATCTCTATCTGTCCATGCCCTTCTGCTGTTCTCTTTGCAGTCACGTTTCCTCCTCTTTTTGGTATCTACTTTTCTCTATTCTTCAATTTTTTCCACACTTTCGCCCCCCCCCCCCTTTCTATTTCAGGTTGTCTGTCCGTACCCTCTCTCCTCTTCCTACGGCGCTGTGTGGGGGCGCTGGTCTGGCTCTGCTCTCGGCTGGCAAGGACGAAGAGCTTCCAGCGCAGAGTGGACAGGTCAAGCACGGAGCGGAACTCCTCCGGAACCAGAGCAGACGATTGGTCAGACAGGCTGTCCATCAAATCAGAGAGGGTTGACCTCAGCCAGGGCTAAAAGGGGTGGAAGAGAGGGGGTCAGGGGGTGAAGGTCAACTACTACAAGCCATTATAACATCATCACAGATTCTGGAATATTCTGTCTTGATTCTCTCTTACGTAACATTAAATTGTTGACTCAAACAACCTTATAAGGACATGTGTACTTACTTTGTCTGGAAGTGTTCGAAGGGCGGAGTCATCCAGCAGGAGGAATGGCCTGAGAGACTGCATAGCCTCTTCTGACCAGTTTGATGGTTCCCTGCATATGAAAAAGACAGAAAAGAAGAAACTCCTTATCAGACTACCACAAAAAGCTACGTCTAATGCTATTTTTCATGTATGTAAGTAGACTGCTATGTATCCCTGAGGCTGTGGCATGTACCCAAAGGTGTCCTTGACTAAGGTGAAGAGCTCTGCTCTGTGGGTCCTTCTGATGTAGGTGCAGGTGGAGGCCATGTCCAGCAGTGTGTCATTGAGGACCTCGGGGGCCAGAGCACGGAGCTTTGAAGGCTTCAGGTCACACAGCAGTGGCCCCAGACACATCACCTCTTCAGTGGACAGCTCGGACATATTTTTACCCTGGGGAGACATAAGGATGGGTCATAGACTGCAGTCTCATTTACCATGAAGTAGTAACATATGTGGTGTTACTTTTGTATGGTGGTATGTGCATTGTGTTATTCCATTTGCATTAAAGTCTGGTTGAATGCGTGCAGATGCTGGATTGACAGTACATATTTGGATTAAGAATGTGTGGTAGTATTAAGGTTTGTGCGCATGTATTTGTGTATGTGTGTGTGTGTGTGTGTGCGTGTGTGCGCGCATGTGTGTGTGTGTGTGTGTGTGTGTGTGTGTGTGTGTGTGTGTGTGTGTGTGTGTGTGTGTGTTTGTGTGTGTGTGTGCATGCAAGGGTGTAGTGTGTGTGTGTGTGTGTGTGTGTGTGTGTGTGTATGTGTGTGTGTGCGCGCATGTGTGTGTGTGTGTGCGTGTGTGCATGTGTGTGTGTGTATGTAAGGGTGTAGTGTGTCTTACCAAACAGTCGAGTGCTTTCTGAGTGAGAGCAGTGCGCAAGGGGGAACTGTGGGGATGGCAGGACAGGTTGGCCGTCTTCATCTTCTCCAGGAACACAGAGCACACTGAGGCTGGCAGAGCCTTTATCTTCTCAACCCTGAGGACAGCCACATAAAGGGATTATAGCAGGGCCGCAACTCAACCACTCAACCGCTCAACCACTAAACCAACTCTCTCCCTAGGTGCCTCATGCTTAGTATGTGTGTCTGTAGTGTCCCTGCTCTGGGAAACTTACTTAGGCACATGCATCCCCTTGTATGTGTAAAGGTAATCTGCTTACTCTGCTTACCTCTACACCTCTGGTAGCTTATGTCCTTCTTTTTGTAAGTCGCTTTGGGTAAAAGCATCTACTAATTGTAATGTAATGTAAAAAATGAAAACCATAGAGTTCTTTTGGGGAGGGGGTCTTTTCAGGGTCCCAGCAATCTCTCAGGGCAGGCAGGGGTATTAGCAATAGGGCATATACATAAGCTGTCTACCCAATATTACCAATGGGGCATACTGAGCACTCTCCTGAGTGTCAGTAATATTAGCCATATAAGTACTCCCCTCAAACACTTTTGGTTACAAGCAGTCATTTATTCATTCAGTCCATCAGCCGTGACCATCCTTAACAAAGAACTGCCCAGATAATTTCATTATGCAGCTACTGTCAAAGGCACTTTATGTATTTCTACTTTTATTTAATGCTCATCTTTTTTTATAACTCCTGTCTGGAACAAATGGGACTGATGTTATAGTCAATTTTTACTTATATTTATTCTTGTTTTAATGTAATGATTGTGCATAGTGTTGTCTGTGTTGTTTTTTATGTCACTGTCAAAGACAAATTTTTATTTTATAGTCTAATGTCTGATGGACATTAAAGAAGTTTAAGTCTAAGTCAGGTGTGTCAAATGCAGAGGACATATGGATATGCAGAGGATATATGTAGATATGTGTAGTGTACAGCCCAACTCACGGCAGGTGTATGAGCATCATGGTTGGGATGCGTTCTAACTCGGCACTGGTGATGTTCCTGAAGTAGTCCTTCCGCTCCTGCTCCAGTGAACCAAAGAGCTTACGGGCAGCACAGCTCATCTGAGAGGAGAGAGAGGGAGAGAGGGAGAGAGAGAGAGAGAGAGAGAGAGAGAGAGAGAGAGAGAGAGAGAGAATGACAAAGAGAGAGAGAGAGAGAGTATATGTCTGCTATACTGCAACTCTGAGCTAAAAAATGTATCTGTTACTGTTATGCACTCTATAACCTCCAGAACTTGTCTGTAATGTTTGTTTTAATGTGTTAATGCATGGGATTCATGTAAAAGTAAAAAAAAAAATGTACACAATCACGGTCACCTTAAGCGAAAAGGCTTCGAGGAGATGCTATAATTTGCAGCAGGTGACCCAATATACCCTAAAGCTGCTGCTGTAGAATAGAGCTATGCCTTTAAGGGTTGTATGTATGTGGGAGTGGGTGGGGTCGATGTGGGTCAGAGTCTATGGAGCCTCTAAAGAAGGGCATGGTGAAAGACCTACCTGGGCCTTGGCCAACCATGCAGAGGACTGAGAGAGGGCCGCCATGCTCTCCAGGGTCTCATTTTGGCTCAGACTGTCAATCATTTCACACGTCACCCCCTGAACAGCCCTGCCCAGCTTCCTGTTCAGGGGTAATAATAATAACAACAATAATACAAATAATAATAGTAATAAAAAGAAGATGAACAACAACAACATCAACAACAACAACAACAATGATGCTAATAATAATAATAATCATCATCATCATCATCATAATTATAATCATAATAATAATATGTTTTATGTATAAAGTACTTTTCATATAGAGAAGACCATTAGTATTAACAGGTAATGGCAGGTAACCAGGACCTTGTAGTATATCCACAAATTTGTCGACTGTATGCATAAAAATATGTTTTCTTAAAAAAAAATCTGAAGAATACAAAAATACACCATAGTCTTTAAAGCTTGAATCTTTTTCCTGTTCTGTGGGGACAGCTTGACTTACATAGGTTAGTCTGAATAAGTAAGCATGTTGTGGTAAAACAGTCTTAAGACTAGTGAGTACATGTGAATTTTTCCAGGACTAGTGTACCTTAAATGTTGGGGCTTCAATTTCTGTCCCAAGATCTTCTTCACCAGAAAGGCAGACTGCCAATGGAAAGAGGAGAGGGAGGGGGCCACAAGAGAGGGATTAGTCAATCAGTTAGAACTACAGTAAATGCTTCTATGTCTGACGAAAGTATAGAACTCTAGCATTTGTATAGGCTTATTCTTTGCCAAACAGAATGTGGTCATCTGAGCTTTGGTCAATCAGATTTACTGTTTCGCTGCTAATTATTGTTGTTTTTGCGCTGTAATATGAATGTATCTTACTTTGAGTGTTACCTGGGTACAAGTCAGTCATATTATATAAAGGTCTTGAAGTCTTAAAGTATACCTGTGTTGGTGCACACCTGTGCAGTGGCGTACCTGTGTTAGTGTACACCTGTGCTGTGGTGGCGTACCTGCACTGTAGGGTACCTGTACTGTGTTAGTGTACACCTGTGCTGTGGTGTACCTATACTGTGGTGGTGTACCTGTGCTGTGGTGTACCTGTATTAGTGTACACCTGTGCTGTGGGGACCTGTACTGTGGTGGTGTACCTGTGCTGTGGGGTACCTGTGTTAGTGTACACCTGTACTGTGGGGTACCTGTGCTGTGGTGTACCTGTGCTGTGGTGGCGTACCTGTGCGCGTGTCCAGTTGCGTCCCTCCAGCTGCTCCACAGAGGTGAGCTTGGCCTGCTTCAGGGTGCTGAGGGACAGACTGGAGAGCAGAGACTCCGGCACGCTGAGCACCAGCTCAGACACGTTAACATCACCGCGCATCTGCACACACGCCGCCAGGGGGCAGCAGAGAGCCAAACATAGCCAACAAAGAGTGTTATTTCATAAAGAATATAGTATATCCATTACTTATAGAAATCATAGTCTTAAAAATATGTTTGTTGGCTTGTTGTTGTGTTTAATTCACATATCAGATAGTTACGTGTCAGGACACTTGCTAGAGTTAGTGGTGAATAAACTGAATGAATCTGTTATCTGTTATCTGTTATCTTCCTCGTGATATGATTGTTGTTGTTAATCTGGGCTTTTCAGAAACTAGAGATACCAGTAATAACAGCTGGTGCATATATGGTGGCTGAATAGAGCGACGATTAGATTAGGCACTATCAGTTTGGCAGTTTGGCAATCAACTTCCACAATTTAGAAGGTCTGAGCTTCCATATTAAAGAAACTCCAGGAGATTTCAGCTGTGGCTGTCAAATATATTGACTTGTTTATTTAGGTTGACTTCAAAAAACGTTAATGTCCTCAAGATCCAAATTGTACAGACGTATCAACACATTAAGACAACAAGAAAAGACAAACATAGATCGACACCTTATGACACAACACACGAGTGCAGAGCATCATAAGTTAGGCCACTCCACATGCAAAAACCCAGGCAATATAACCCCTCTTATAATCACATAATTGCAATGAATAAACACATATTAATGACAGTGTAACCCCACCCCCCCCAATGTGTTTAACCCACAGTTACTCCCTTGGGTACTGTAATATGTCATGTTGTCATGTCTCACCCCCTGGAGCAGGGCTCTCCTCTGCAGGGCGGACATCTTGCGGCTGACGGCCTCCAGGCGCTCCTTGTCCTCCCCCTGCAGCAGCTCCCTCCCCTTCACGTTCTTCAGCACGGAGCTGGCCACCCCCTGGGCCACCGTCCCCATGGACAGCAGGTAGTCACCAGAGATGTTCTACAGCAGCAGGGAAGGGGGGGTAGGTGGGGGGGGGGGGGGGGGGGGGGGGGGGAGAAAGAGAGGGAGGAGAGGGACAGAGGGAAAGTGGTGAGGGGATGGGGATGGGAAGGTGGTGAAGAGAAAGGAGGAGAGAAAAACAAAGAGTGGAGATTGAAATAAAAAGGAGAGAAAGAAGAAAAAAGAGAGGAGAGGAAGGGAAATAAAGAAAGGAACAGAAGAAAGAAAGAAGATGACGCAGGAAATGAGGGATAAAAGGAGACAGCCTGTTTGTCACTGTGGTAATGACACACCTGGGTTTTGCATAAACTAAGCCTTTACGTACATGCAAAATCTCTCCCGAACCACCTTTGTAAGAAAACTGGATACATAAACAGAAAACCTTTGTTTGTTTTATTATGCAAAACCCCTTTTATCTTAAAGTTTGCATAGCCCTCTTCAAGAGTGTTCCATGTAGTCAAAGTAGCAGCATCAAAGCAGTCTACCATTAGTTCACTATTCAATGGCATACTTTTAACAGGTTGCTGTCCCATTAATGAATTAGTACACCTGAAATTACGCCAGAAATCTTAAGTATTCAGACAAACTGTTGCTCTCTATTCCTTACAGTCGTAAGAAATAGAGAAAATAAACATTTTCAGTAGCAACGAAAAACACAAATGTAATGCAAAAAGTGGCAAGCAAAATGTTATGGAATTGTCTTCCAAGCCACATTATACTAAATCTAGACTAATACGTCACGTAATTTCACTGACTTTCAAATAAAATGTGTGAATAAGATTTTGGGTATTTTTTCTCTTTTATCAATTTGACTTTTATTTTGTGCAACCGTGTAAAACATTATGTTCATTTTGTTGGTTTATTATTACTATTACTTTTTTTTTCATTTGTTCTTTTCCACATTGTAAAGCACTTTGGTCAACCTCGGCTTCTTTTAAACTGCGCTCAATAAATAAAGTGACTATGAATCTGACTATTTTAAATAAAATATTTAATGTTTCATGTAAAATAAATAAATAAATAAATAACACCTAGCCCCCCAACCCTGGTTACCTTGGCCTTCTTCAGCAGGGCCTTGGCCAGGGTGGAGGCCTGAGCGGTGCTCCAGCGGGCGTGGCTGAGGTTGGGGAGGGTGCTGTTCAGGTCCTGGGCTGAGAAGTGGGTGAGCTTGGAGGGGGGCAGCACAGACACGCCCGAGCCCAGGGACTGGAGGAGCTCGGGGCCCGAGGACGAGTCGGCCATGGAGAAGAGCTTACGCACCAGCTGCTGTTTCAGCTGTGGAGAAGAGAGGAGAGGAGGAAGAGAGGAGGACACAGGAGGAGAGGAGAGAACAAAAGAGGAAAGGGGACAAAAGGAGAGGAGAGAAGAAGAAAGGAGAGGAGTGAGGAGGAGAGCATTTAATAAATTGTGTATGAGTGTGTGCGCGTGCGTTTATTTGTGAATGTGCCTGTGCACGTGGCGTTTGTTCGTGCATTTGTCTGTGCGCGTTTGTGCGTACATGCTTGATCATGTGTGTGTGCATCTAGATGGGTGGATGTTAGTACAGTAGTGCAGGGAGCTGCTGTTGATGAGAGACTGTCAGGATGTGTAAGTAAAGTGATGAAAAAGGCCAAGATGGCGGCCCCCTGTGTGTTTACTACATGTGTGGGTTTGTGTGCGTGGTCACCTTATTGCTGGCTGAGTTTCGGCACTCTTCCAGCTGAGCGAGCAGACGCTTGGTCAGGGTGACGTTCAGGGAGGAGGCCTCGCCGTCATAGAAACAGGCCAGTGAGCCCAGGCTGCATCACAGGACGGCCATGATGACAGGACAGGACATGTGGGTTAGAGGGTAAGTCACTGCTCACAACTACAGACTCCTTCATCAGGAATACAGACACACAGACAAACACACACACACATATACACAGCACACACACACACACACATACACACGCATCAAATGTCCATGCACATACCCATACAAATAAATCAATACACAGGTAGACCTACAAAAACATCACTCACACAAAGGTGCACACACAGACCCACACAAACATACACGTGTACACACACACACACGTACTGTGCGCATAAGCATTTCCAATACACACATGTCCCAACACCAACCCACAGTCAGTGGGTAGCGGTAGAGACGTACCTGGCAGTATGCTCCAGGAAGTCTTCCTTGCTGATGGAGCACTCCCTCTTTATCCTACCCAGGAGGGTCCTGCCCAGGGAAGCTCGGATGGGCCCCACCTTCTGGAACGACGCTGGGAAGTCTGGGCTCTGGAAGAACTCACACAGCTGGTCGGAAGATAGGAGGATAGAGTAAAAGGATGGTAAGTCTGGTGTCTTTACGAGTCCTTCTTAATAAAAATGTGTCTACCAATTTGTCACCTTTAACATCCGGATCCTTTTAAAACCAATGTCTATCAGCTTTAAGATGGTGGCTACCAGTACAAACTTTTACAGGCTGTAAAAACCTCTAAGCCTTAAGTTGTAAAAATATGTTTAAAGCACATTATAAATTAATGTAATAATTAAAGGTCAAAGGTCCATATGTAAAGGTTGCACAAAAACCACATGTACAGGTTGCACACACAGAATTTGAAATTGCAGCGCTCCCTAGGCCCACAGTGAACATTAAACATCTGAGAAACAAGACAATAAAACATGATGACAAAACATAACAATATCTTAATGTGGCTTGCTTTTGTTTTATGTAAATATTAATGAAAAGCTATGCAGTAAAGATATAAATGTGGATAATTGTGAATGTGTGGCAGTGACACACCTCCTCTTTGGGGATGACCTGCACTTCCTGTGGAGGCAGACGGGACAGGAAGCGACCCATAATCCTTAGCACTCTTCTGTTCAGCCAGCGCTGCCTGGGGGGACAACGAGGAAGTCCAAGGGGCCCTACAAAACAAGCACAGTGTTCAACAAACAGAACACACACACAGACACAGACACAGACACAGACACACACACACACACACACACACACACACACACACACACAAATAAATACAAAAACACATGGCCACACAATGCTCACTTACATACACGGCCATACACTTACATGCACATACTTTCACATAGAGGATGTACACCACAAATTTAGAGAGTAGTTGAACATGCAGGCTCACATAGACATAGACACACACACACACACACACACACACACGACACACACAGACACGCACACACACAGACACGACACACACAGATCCACACACGCAGACACAACTTTGCATGAGAAAAAACATAAACCAAGCCATGTACACAATTGAGCACATGCGAACACAGACACGTGCATTGTCCAATGAATAGACTGAAACTATTCATCCTCCTGTCCTCCCTCATCTCACACACATAACACACATAACTTACTCTCTCCATTCTCTTCTTCTTGCCCTCTCTTCTTTTTCTTGCTATTCTTCCATTTCTTTCCTCCTCCCCAAGTCTCCTTACTGCTCTCCCAATCTTTTCCCCTCCCTTCACTTCCTGAATCATTTCCTTCCCCTTTAACATCACTTTCTATTGGCCATGTGTCTAATCCCCAGCTCTCCACTCCATATTCTGTCATCTCCTCCTTCACCTCATCTTTCAGATTATCGTCCCCAATCCAATCTTTCAGAATTGACTCTACAGACTCAGTTCTCCTCTTAACAGACT
>CM059277.1:14572885-14640385 GCA_030347295.1 Setipinna tenuifilis
TTGGTCAACAGCATGGTTTGACTTTGCACTTAAATTATTGATGACCATAACTAGAAGCCTTTGTTGGCTGTGGGAATGCTTGCCTTTTTAACATATACCTCCAGAATAACTATAAATGTTAAAGTGAAAATTCAAAGCATTGGATCACATCTTAAGATGTATACTTGCCACCGTTAGTTAATTGAAATGGTAAAATTACAAGAGAATTTTTTACATTTCCCATTTCTCATCGTTTCCATTCCATGCCTGGGGCACTCGAAGGAATTGCACCATTTAAAGTTGCACCATTAAAAGCCTGTCCCTCAGAGGCACCACAGTCACCATGGTTTTGGTCCCCATGTCAACTGAGGCTAAAAGATGCCCCATTTCCTATCTCCCACCTACAGCGTTGACTGTTGGGAACATGGGCTGCCTGGTTACCCTCCAGCCAGGAGAAACTCTCAGTGGAATTAAGGGAGAGCAGGCTGAGAAAAACACCCCATCGCACGCACATCAATGCAACACAAACAAACACACACACATAAACACACACACACACACACACACACACACACACACACACACACACACACACACACACTTTTATTCTCAGCGTCTGTCTCTATTGTCTTGCATGGCGACCTTTTTTAATCTTTCCAGCATAACCATGTCTTTCAGTACTTGTTTGCACACATGGCAGAGTTAGACCCATTGTGGCATGGTCATCCTGACATGAATAGCTTGTTTGCTTTTCCTCTGAATGTCACATTCACATGATTCAAAAATGTCCATTCTGTAGCTGACAGTGACTTTTATGTCTTTCATTAGGATAACTTGCAGAAATAAAGGACTCGTTATCTTTCTCATGCGTCTTAATTGAAAACAGCTTTAACCGCTAAATTAGAAGGGCTTTCACAATCACTATGCTTGGAGTTGTAAGAACTACAGAAAAATGCAGCTTAAGTTCACTGATACAAGCATTTACACATAAATAAAACATTGTCAAAGATATAACTGTCAAAATCTCAAAACATGGCTAAGACTGTTATGTTTCTCAATTTGTACAATTCGTCTGTACAAAAAAGTAAATATTTGTTTATACAATACAACCTTAAATGCTACCTCTAAGTCACAGAGCTCAAATCTGTATACTTTTATGTGTTTAGAATTACATTTTTTCTACCATCTTGCTGGAGCAGAGGTTACTCACCGTTTGCTGAGTGTCTGTGAAGCAAGTGATTGGCCCAGCTGAGTGCCTCCACAGGTTAAGACCGCGCCGAGAGGATGAGTGTGCACGTCTGTTTCCATGGTTTCCTTTCACACCACCTCCCCTCCTCCCCTCCCCCCTCCTGGTGTCACCTAGACGGGGCTGAGGGGGGTTGAGAGGAAGAGAACAGGTGAAGCTGAGCAGGTGCGTGGGATGAAAGAGACAGATAGTGGCCTTTAAACGGGGAACTAGCCCTGGCAAAGGTTGTCATTGTAATCTACCCTCAAAAAATATTCCACTACATACAAAATAGAAGACACTAATAAATATACTTTACTATACATGTGTCAAGAAAAAGTCTTGCACCCATAAATGTTTAAAAGCATGGAATAAAAACACTATGTATGAAACTACACAAGCTGTGTGCATCACAGTAGTAAATTACACATTACAAACTGTAACCACAGCTATTGTGCAAGCAATCCACCCATCCCTTAGTGAGACACACAATGCACGCAATACACATTTAACACACCCTATGCTGAAACCATTGCACAATACCTACAGCTTCACGTGACAGTTGTATGTATTATTTCATTTAATGCATTATGCATGTTATTATAACGTTCAATAGTATAACATTGAGCTTTTAATAATGCTTGAGTTTACAATGGGAACACTATATCATCTGCCAGAGGGCAGTCATTGTCCTCTCTGTTCACTGAAATACAGCCCACTCATAGTCAGCTGAAGGGACTGCTATTCCTTTCTCAACATCGCCCAACAAAATTGTTACACAACATACAAAAACAAAAGACAGGTTACACATTCACAAACTAAGCCACAGTATTAGACAGTATTAGTAGTACAATATTCTTTTTTGTCACCCAGGAAAATATGTCTTAAACTCCTCTACTGCATACATAATAAAAATAAAACAATAAAATAACAATTAAAACTAACTACATTTGGACAAAACAACATACGGTGTATGTGCATAGCAAATAACAAACTGTGTCATGGTAATCTATTTAAGTATTGCCACCTACCTTTTTGTAAAATACACTGCACGAAACACATAATCCCACACACCTCAAAATGAAAATATTACACAATCCCTGTAGTCTCAAGCACAATCATTTCAAATGTTTGATAGATGAAGATGACTCAGATGTGTTTTCAAGTTCAAGTCAGGTTCACAGTAAAGGACTTCAAGGAAATCTTTGAGGAAGAGGTGCACAACTTGGAACGTCACTATTAATTAAAAAAATTCTAAAGGAGAGATCAATAGCAATCTTTTCTGATTTCCCACCCCACAAATTTACACTTTTGTTTGAATTGTGCAACAATGTAAAATTAGGTTTGTATGTGGTAGCACACTGTTATATACAGTATATGACTGTATTATATGGCAGAGGACAAAAGTGTGTATTCTGTGTGGCAGTCATGTAAGGAGTCAGTCATTGCCTGCTGAGCTTGCCTATGAATGGACCAATCATATTATCAACGGAAGAGAGTAATGTTACCTTCCTATGACCTTTGTGGCATTGTGCACTAGACAAGAAAGTTTAGTCTTTAGTTGTGCATACAAGGGTGTGAATTGTAGTTATGCTGAATAACTGTCTAGGTAACTTAGACTTTGGATTATTCACAGACTTTATATAGGCCTAACTCTTTTATGTAGTCAAGCAACAAGACGTTAAACCATCAAAGCACAATTAATCTATAGAGCTTTGCTTACCATTCATGTCAGCCAGAAAGAGGCCTTACTTCAGGTGTAGGATCCCTGTGGTATTACTGCATCAAGGCTGACCTTTACAACAAATTAACCTTTAAACCCTCTTCGCTGTAATGAGACACCTAACTTTACTTTGTCTTCAAAACAAATACTCAGGAGATTCATTTCATTATTAAGCTAACCAGACACAGTCACCCTAAATAATTGCTAAAGGCTCTGCTGAGAATTCATGCTTGTTCTCTCCATATGGAACACTCATGAACATCAGTTGATTTCAATTCAAATCAAGTGACCAGTTTATTTGATTATACACCCTGGGCAAACTGCTAGAGGACAAAACATTCACACAGGATTTTGTATCTACATCTCTTAGCAATTTGATTCTGCTACAATGACAACATATATGGTGTGAGATAAACATCTCTGGGCATTTCCTGTAATGACTCATAGTAGGCAGCATTAAGCATTAGGCAATTTTAGCGGGGGTTATACACCCGAAAGTTCAAAAAGGTATCAAAGTCGCATGGTCAAAGAGACCAAAGAAGGAACTGCACCTATCTTTCCAGTTTAACGTTAGTCCCCAAAGGAATTCTCTGACAAAAACAAGCTCTGACCTGCCATTTCCCCAGAGACATTCCCAGTTTAAATTGGCATAATTATGTAATAGGCCTAATTAAGGATTCTACTTAATGATAGAATGACTCAATATACATTATAAAGAGAGTTCAAAGAAACTCAAACAGACTCAATATACATTATAAAGAGAGTACAAAGAAAAAAATACTACACATGTAAAAACATATTTTAAATCCTTTATTGAAATGTTTCAATTGTCATTATGCTGCAGTTCAGACTGAATTTTCTGTGGAAGTTCGGGGTCTGTGAAATGTTCTGTAAGAGAGTAAAAAAAAGAAAAAAAATCGATAACATCGAATCAAAGAACTTACTGCACCTCTAAAACCAACAGGTGGAATGCTTAAAGCACTACCCACAAACATTTAGTGTCATCTAGTGGTACGGGTGCTGATTGCAACCACCAACCAACACAACAGGGATGTAAAAGCTTTTGTACGGAGTCTGGGAAGGGTCATGTTGGTAAATATTTTCAAGCCGCACTTTTGCGATCCTTAGCAACAGTTTTGTGTTCCCTTGCCTTACTTTTTGTGTTCCCACGCAATAGCTTTGCGTTTCCTCTCAAGAGTTTTGTATTCCCTCGCAATACTTTTTGCGTTCCCTCATAGTAACTTTTGAGTTGCCTCGCAATGCAGGGCCTGTTTCGGCAAGAGAAATTCATACACATATACACATACACACATACACACACACACACACACACACACACACACACAAACTCAAAAGTTATTTCAAGGGAACGCAAAACTACTGCGTGGGAACGCAAAACTACTATGTGGGAACAAAAGAAGTATTTTGAGGGAACACAAAACTATTGCGTGGGAACGCAAAACAAACCAAACCATGCAATCAAACACCCAATCAAAATTTACACCTAGTGTTTAAGAGGAACATGGTTATATCTGATAGGTTTTTCACACAACTGGAGATATGTTAAAACTCAGACATTAGATTAGCAGAGAAAAGGGAGAGTGACCTAGTGATTGTTGCTCTGGTAGATCATGTACTGAAGTTTACCAACCTGCAGCAAACTCGCGAATGTCCACAGGTCTTTTCAAAAACACATCCCTGAATGAGAGAGACAATTAAGGCAGTAATTTGTAATTCCTTTTTTTGGCCTAGAATAAATAGACGAACAAGGACATTTTCATTCATAAAAGGCAATTGTAACCAGTTAATAGCTAATGTTTTACTTTTTAAAAAAAGCAAACTAATGATGCAAAGCAAGATGATTTTTTACCCACCGCAAAAAGTGACTCAGCAATACTTCCACCTCTGGGTGTGCTCTTAAATATTTCTCATTGGCAATTCTTGTCTGTATCTGGAAGGAGTGAATAAAGGGAGTTTGTTAGTTGTAGGCACATTTTTTTTGCCATATGACTCTAAGTTTGGACTAAAACATTGTAATATATGATGCGTTGAAACATCCTTCGAGCACTGGTGTTGAATACTTAGATACTGTAAAATAAAATTAAATGGAAAATGGAAAAAGAAAGTAAGACACATCAGAAAGTGCCTACTGTAATGCCAAACAGCTGTTCACTGAGGAGCTGTTCACTGAGGAGTAATCCTGTATTTGGTAAAATGGCCAATGGCAAAAGACAGCAGTCAAAATCTTTTTTTAATAATAGAAAAAAACATAATAAGCTGTATGTAAAGTATGCTTTTATCTGAGTGTCCAAATACAGCATATTTCTAAACGGTGAGCACTGTAGTTAAATGTCTGAAAGTTGCTGTAGTTGTAGTTTTGCTGGTTGTAAACAATGGCAGAGAGAAGCATCGTGTATTTTGGAGAAACGACGAATGCATTTCAATCCGGTAGGCTAGCTTTTGGGTTAGCCAGTTTAGCTAAGGACAGCTTTCTTCCGAAAAAAAAAAAAAGAAATTCACTAACCAACTGACAGTAACAACGCTAGTGGGTTTGGCACTGTACCTTGAATTGTCGAAGTTTTTCTTGTTGCTCTGGACTGAGTGCGTCAATATCGAGATTGTCAAACGAGCTTGCACCTGCCATAATCGACACGGCTCTCTCCAACACATGCACCTGCAACAAACTACAACACTGTTGCGAAGCAACAAGCACCGACACCTCCTTACTGGGTAATGAGTGAAAGCGAAGCGCAAAGGAAACAGAAATAGGATGGATGTTTCTTATGAAGGACTCTGATAGGCTACTTGATATCCGAAGCATGATGTTACCATGCCCAGCATTTTTTCATTATGTCCCCAAAAAATGAAAACGAAATTTTTGATCCCTGCGTTTTCGTCATTTTTTGCAAGTTTCAGAAGGCCTACCCACATGTGAATTTTCTAGAAAAGCATAGGCTATATCCTTATACAGTATATTATATACTTATATCCTTTGAACAATGTTTACAAAGTCAATTTGGACCCTGCGTCTGAAGGCTTTTGTAAATAGCCTAAAGCTGTTGAATTATTGTCTGCATGTGATAATAAAACATCCTTGTATGTTTTATTGTTGTTGCACTGTGTTGTAATTGATGTCTGTTTTGATGTTTTAAAAAAAAATAGTAAGTAGTGCAGAATGTACAAAAGTCAAAAAGAGCAATCTCTTTTGTCACACAATATTTCAAGCAAAGCTAATCTTTAAGTATTTTTTAGTTATTCATGTTGACTAATAATTAGTTGCCTATTAGTAGTTAGGTTGCCTACCAATAATGAGCCAAGCAGGCTACTCTTTTTAAATCAATAATTAGTTGTGGTATGTAATGACACATTAGGTTGATTTCTACCTACAGTTTCTTGGTGCATGGGCTATACTTTACTCAAAACCTGGGGTGAGATCTACAGACACACAACCAGAGTTCATTTTGTGACCTCAAATTTATTGAGTAGCTTCCATAGTTTTTTTTACAGTGTGTTTTGATTTTAAAACAATAACAAACTAGCACAATTACACAGCATTTTTTTACCTACACTGTATGCATGACACTCCGCAGTGTTTATTAGTAAACACAATTCCAACACAAGTATTCCAATTCATGATACGGGAAAATCATGATTCAAAAACACTTTTATTAATGGTTTGGACATGTTTATATACAAAAAATATACATTTAATTATAATTGTAATAAAAAAAAACAGTTCTACTGGGGCCCTGACCCCTGTTGGCCTAGAATAGTCTGTGTACAGCTGCATAGTGCTGATGTGTGCTCACTGGAAGAGGATGCTCTGCTTCAGCACCTCTGTGGCTGACCGGAATGCCAGCAGGTCCCTCTGAAAGGACTGCAGGCGGCTCTTGAGCGCCCTCGCCTGGGCACTCCGTGCACCACCTTTATATTTCATTGCCAGCAGCTTGTCCGTTAGGTAGTGCAACCACAGCACGTTTGTGTGGGGGTGGTACTCGCTCCAGCTGTTTCTGTAAGAGAGAGAGGAATAGCGAGTTAGAGTTAGAGAGTTAAAGAGAGCAAGTGAGTCCAGGGAGATGATGGGCAGAGGGGGAGGGCAGAGAACCTGAGATGGAGAAGTGTCATGGTGGCATTATAGTGTTACAGCAGCGTTGTTGTGCGTTCAGATGGGCAACTACTAAAGCGAAAAAGTAGCTGAAGATCCCAAACAGCAATGCTCTCGGTAGCTCATTTCGCTCATGACGTAAAACACCAGAATATTCAATCATAATTTCCAATTTCAAGGATGTCGGTAAATCTACAGCTTCCAATTGGTTCCCGCTGAACTGTGTCATCACTCATTACCATAAAGTTAACTAGACTTTAACTTCTCTTTGTCACTCTGGACACCCAAGATGGCAGCCTTGTCGCCAAACTGTCTTTTAATAGACAAAGAACGACTTGCGTCATTGTGATAGCTTCAGTTGCCCGTGGTCTCAGCACACAGTTATAATTACTCAGTAGACTTTCACAGCTTGGTCCAGAGTAGGCAGGAGGCTCATAGACAAAAGAAACAGTGTGGTGGAATGGCCAGCTGACAGGCAAGATGGGGGTGAGCAAGTGTGCACTTACTCATTTTCCTCTCGCATTTTGCGGTAGATGTCAAACTGGTAGTCGCCCTGGCCCATGAACAGCTCCTCGTCGGTGGAGATATCGCAGGACACCGTTAACCCGTCTGATAGAGGGGAGCAAGAGTGAAAGAAACAAGATAGCAAAATATTAACAACAACAATAATAACAATAATCTCTATTTGTACAGCAATTTTCATACAGAGGAAGTATGTTAAAGTGTTTAACAGTTTGTGGGTGGAAAAAAGCATACAAAACAAAATACATGGAGACATGACCCATTTATTTCAGCTTTTGCTGGCCTTGCAAACCTTCTAGTGTCTAAATGAAGACTGGAGCCTACCATACGGCCCACTGCCCGTTTTTAGCATCCCTGACAAATCAAGGCATGCAATACTGCTGGGTTATGTAAACACCAGGCAAACCTGATAGAAAAAGAGTCAAGGGCTTCATTCTCTATCCTCTAAGAAATGCCAACAGGCTCTTCTTTAACCAACTTTTACGACAACCTCTGGATTAAATAAACTAAGTTTGTTACTTAACCACCTTTGTGACAAACTGAGTTAAGTGACAAACAGCTTACCTATCTCCAGACGGGACAGAGAGTAGTCGATGATGTTGACCTGAACCCCTTCCGTCTCTATTTTGTGGCTTTGGTCATTCAGGGTGTAGCTACATTCCTTCACCTTTGTGCTCTTCACCAGTATGTTCCCCCAGTGCAGGTCCCTGTGCAGAAGCAGTAAGGGGTGTAAGGTGACATGTGACAGGGTAAGGCTTAACCAGTGTTAGTGGAAGGAGCCCTCTGATGATGGGAAAACAATGGCAATGGGCCATGGGTATGTCGGATAAATAGCTGTGACATGTGATGCATGTGGTGTGTGTGTGTGTGTGTGTGTGTGTTTAAGATTGTGTATGTAAAAGACGTGGATCTTTTGGTGGTCAACGAGTGTGCTTTCTGTGTATGTCTGTGTGTAGACAGTTTTAGGTGATGTGTGTGCTTTCTGACCTGTGCTCGAAACACAAGGCCTGCTGTGTGTGAGTGTGTGTGTGTATGTGTGTGTGTGTGTGTGTGTGTGTGGTTTTTGATGTAAATCTGTATGTCTGTGTGAGGACAGTTTTAGGTGATATGTGTGCTTTCTGACCTGTGCTCGAAACACAAGGCCTGCTCAGCCACCGCCAGCGCAGCTGTCACTTGCTGCAAGATGCTCTTCGCCTGATTCAGAGAAGACAGCTACACACACACGCAAGCACACACACACACACAAGCAAGCGTGTGCTTGCACACGCACGCACACAGTGCTAAAGTCAGTGCTAAAGTCCTTGACCTGGAGCACGAATTAAATGGTTGACAGTCCCATCACACTGAGGCCCATCTAATCAACTACTAGCACAACACATCAAGGGCCCAAATCCAGACAATACAAGTGTCCACTTTCTGTTCCAGTGGACCGTTTCAAACACAGATGTCTCAGAAGCCATAACTTTACTTCACTGAGAACACAGGCCTTCATGGGTTTGGAATGTGAATATTGACTAACACACACGCGCACACATAGTATAGTATCCACAGGATCACGTTCATCTCTACCTTGCCGCTCATGCTCTCAAGATCGCTGCCCCCAAATTCAAACTCCAGAATCAGGAAGAACTGCTCGTTGCCAAAGAAATCTGGATGGGAAACAAGTTGTGTTATAGCACCTGTATTAAGCCAACTGATACTCAAACTCAGGCTTAGAACACAAGGGCATAAAAAAAAACTCAACAGGTTAAAAAGAAGGTTTTGAACGTTTAAACGAATAAAAACGTGTGAGTATGTATGCTACATTTGGGCATTTGCAACTGGTTGGATGCAGGCCCAATAGTTTTTGAAGTTCACGGAAAGTACCTGCACACCAGAAATAACCACCATAAGCCTATGGGGTGTCCCCATGAAATCTTTGCACAAAGTTAAAAGAACTGCAAGAGCCTGGTCCATCAGGCTAGACAACCTGTTCTCTAGGGAGCACCAGGGCCCAACACTGGGTATCAAGCCCTGGGAATGCTTACCCGGCCGATCGTTGTCTGAGCCTCGCTCTCTGTCGAACTTGTCCCAGGCGCTGAGCAACTGCTTGGGGTAGGATCCTTGCACACAATGCATGCTGCAGTGGAGAGGAAGAGCAGCATACACACGCGCGCACACACACACACAAGCACATGCACACATTGTAAATAATAATAGAGACACATAGTGTAGTATCTACAGGATCATGTTTATCTCTTCATCATCATTGACGCATTACGACACAAAACACTGCTAAAGACATTGGACTACAAGGCTGACGCTCTTTTCCACAGCGACTTACTGTTATTTAGGTACAGGGTTTCAGTTACAGTCCCTGGACCAACGTGGAGTTAGATGCCTTGCTCAGGGGCACTTCAGCCATGGATGAGGGTGCAGGAGAGCACTAGCTGTTTACTGCCCGACCCCCATTCTTCCTACTGGAACAGAATTCGAACCTGCAACCCTCCGAGCCCAAGACCAACTCTCTAAACACTATGCCACAGCTGCCCCACAAAGACATGCTCTCTAACACACATGCACCTATATCAGTGAGCCCAGGTTATGTGACAGGCACTCTAGGTAGGTGTGTAGGGGAGCAAAGGGGAGTAGTGTCCTGCTGGTCACTGACTTTTTCAGGCCGATGAAGCCGTCTGTTCTGTTTTGTTCCTTCTCATTCAAGATGCTCAGCTCCCTAGAGAGAGGCAGAGAGAGAATAATGCACACATCATTACAAATGCTGAGGCAAACACCAAAAACATTGATCCACCAAATGAAAGTCAATACTGGAGAAATAATCATAAAATAATTTCTAAAATAAAACGTACTTGCTGATGATTATTTCATGAAGGATTTCCCCAAAACTCTTCTGGTCCTCTCCATTCACTTTTTGCTCGCCTTCTAATGGGATAATCTGCCGAAAGTACATGGCAATAATGCAATCAATACAACAAGCTTACAACAAGAGAAGGAGAGAAAGAGATAGAGGGGGGGGGGGGGGGGGAGAGAGACAGAGGGAGAGACAGAGAGGGAGAGAGAGTGGGAGGGAGAGGGAGACAGAGAGATACAGAGAGAGAGAGAGAGAACGGCAACACCAGCTTAAATGCAGAGAGAACGGCAAGCAGCCAGCAATAATGCAATCAATACAACAAGTTTACAACAAGAGAAGGAGAGGGAGAGACAGAGGAGGAGGGAGAGACAGAGAGGGAGGGAGAGAGGGAGGGAGAGACAGAGAGGGAGGGAGAGAGAACGGCAGCGCCAGCTTAAACACTCATCCAGTGGTAATTCCTGATGTCTGAATTTGTTGGTTGGCATGTTGTATGACTGGCTATTCTGATTGCACCATCTCAGTTGATTGGTTTCGTTTATATCATTTTTGTTATTGTGCAATAACAATAAAACACTGTATTCAAGCATCATTGTCGGCCTAGAAAAATAACACCCAGACATGCTTATGACAAATATTTAACCGCACACTATAACTGAACTGCGGCACACTATGACTGAACTGTGGCACACTATGACTGAACTGTGGCACATTATGACTAAACTGTGGCACACAGCCGGGCAGCATCTGAGATCTTAAAGAGGTGAAAAAGCTCTCGGGTGAACGTGCCTTCAGAGCAACCGGCTGGCCCTCGGCGTTGGCGGTGGAGAAGACCTCGCCGAACGTGCCCTCGCCGATCTTGCGGCAGCGCTTCATGCGGGCGGGCGGGATGCACTCGTCGAAGGTCAGCGGGCCGTCCTGCTGGCACTCCTGGTAGACCTTCTCCGCGTCACTGATGTCCTCCTCCTCCTCCACCAGGAACTGGACACGGCCGAAGCGGCATGGGGCACACACAGGTGTCAGCACTGACTCAATTCAACTCAACTCAATTCAACTCAATTCAACTCAATTCAATTGAATTCAATTTTGGTTATTCTTTGTCCCAAAAGGGCAATTTGCGTGCAGCAGAAATACAATAAGCAGCCAAAGAACATAACAGCACATGTGGTTGCTATTGTTTTGCTTGACTGCAGCGGTTTTGCTTGACACTTTTGCCTCAAGCAAATCAGCAGCTTTTTCACCAGAATTAGAAAAAGAGAATACCGTTAGACAAAAGCTAGAGGTAAAAAGAGGTAAAACCTAGAAAGAATGAATGAATGAATTAATTAATTAATTAATTAATTAATGAGATTGTCTCTGCCATGTATGAATATATGTAGGCCTAGGTGAATTCACCTAGTAGGGGGCTTGCTACATGAACAGGTCAAAATGACCTAATTCAACTTGGTTAGTTAGATAAGAAATTCCCATTTTCGTCATTGTGATCACATAGCACACCACATCACACAGTGCACACAACGAAATTTAGCCTCTACATTTAACCCATCACATGTATGAGTAGGGTGTGACAATGGCACCTGAGCTGCAGTATAGGGCACGCTTACAGTTAGGACAGATTAATCGACAGTCATTTTGCAGTTATATTAAGGCAATCAGCCATTTATTCAGCCAATGTGAGCTGAAATGGAATGGCTCACGTTTATGTGTGTGTGTGTGTGTGCGTGCCTCAGTGAGTGACTCAGTGAGTATGAGTAAAGATGATTATTCACCGCCAATGTTGCTCAACGCTCAAGGCTCAGGGCTCATGGCTCATGTTTGTGCATACGTGTGTGCGAGTCAGACTGAGTAAGTGACTCAGTGAGTGAGTATGAGTAAGGATGTGCCGTTACTCACCGAAGAGCAGCCTGGTGAATTTAAGACCAGGCGAGGCAAGAGCGGCAGGGCCGGAGAGGCACAAATATCCTGGCTGATATCCATCCCCCGCAGTGATGGAGTATGCATGCTCGACAGGGCGAGACGGTGCGGAGTGATGAATGCTGAAGTGTGATGAAAGGACACAAACACACGGACAGTCAAACACACATAACTTGTGGTGTTTCTTTTTGCAGATGAATACTTCCTCTGAATACTTCCCAATTGCTCTGTTCAACAGCGGTTCAACCAGGGACTACACAGCTTTGCAGAAGTCACTAACGGAAATTATCCACAACAAAGGCCATGTATAATATATACATGCTATGTCACTATGCATGCTAAAGAAAAGTTAGTCAGAACATTATATTAGAATTTCTGATAATTTTACTGTAACTTTGTACTGTGTACTAATTAAATTCCGTAATAATTCAATAATACATACAGTAAATATATTAAAACAGTGTGTGGGAGAGGTATTTTAAGACTTCAACTATAAAATAAAAAATATGGTCTCGCTATATATATTTCCATCTATTCCAGGGTGTTCTGAAATGCAACTACCACGATAGAGGGTAGTGGTACAATATAACATAGTATACTAGCAGCACATAGTATAGTACATGGTATATTATTATTAGTATTATTATTATTATTATTATTATTATTATTATTATTAACACGGCACAGTGAAAGGACAGGAAGGGCGTGTGTGGTGGCCGTACCGCTCCTTCGCTTGTGGATGGAAAGGGCGGCTTTCAGGCGGCTCCACATGTGCGTGCTGAGGGAGGCGTCTGGGGAGAAGCAGGCCAGGATGGAAGAGATGTTGAGCCCCTCCTCAAGTGCTGGCGTGTCGGACACCTAGGTACAAACACACACACGAAAGAAGTCAGTCGGACGGACACACACACACACACACGCACAAAACAAGTCAGACACACACACACACACACACACACACACACACACAAACAGACAGACACAAAGAAACAGACAGACAGACAGACAGACAGACAGACAGACAGACACACAAAAGGAGCTAAGAAGAAGAGATGGCTTGCAGATGCCTTCTCACCCATACTGGGAATGTGTCCCAGTCAAATTTCTAACAGGGACCTAACCTAGACATCACATGCCGTTGTGACTAAAGGAAACTTTACTTTGTCAGTATGTCTAACTATGGGTGTGGTTGTCTTACATTAATTTAGTACTCCACATATCTTAGATGTATTTATTACTCAAACACTTACTGTCTGTACCGTGAGAACAAACGGAAAATGGAGCCAAATTCCTCATTTGTATATTCACACTTGGCCAATAAAGGCGATTCTGATTCTGATGAACCCCTTGAGCATTAACCCTTTGACCTCACCTTGGTGTGTGTGGCCACAGCTGTTCTGCCGAAATCCAGCGAGTCGTGTGCGTGTTGGGAGCGAGCTGAGGCCTTGCGGGCCTGGTTCTGCTTCCTTTGGTCCGTCTTGGCCCAGCGGTTGGCACTGATGCCGCTGACGCAGGCCTTCCTCCCCGTGCCCACACGCCCTGCATTCTGCTCGCCACGACCCACCAGCATGGACCGTTTGGGCGAGGAGGCACCGTCAGGGTCGGTCTTCGAGCGAGTGCCCGGCGCACCCTTCCTCTTAGGACAACGCTTGGGGCGCTTGGCCTGAGGCTCCTGCTGGGCTTCGGTGTCCATGTTCCCCCCTGCCGAACTGTTGGAGGAGGAGGAGGAGGAGGAGGAGGAGGAGTGTGTGGCGAGAGCAGGGAGTGGGTGGTCATCAGAGCTGGAGCTCACCGGCTCCATCCGCCTGTGCACTGTGCTGCAACCAGGGGCTGGAGCAGCCGTGCATGTTACACCGTGTCGGAGCAGGGCAGGGGACAGGTGCAGTGGGTCGAGCAGGACTACAGGCTGGCGGGAGATGCACCGGGCCTTTAACTCTTCCACCAGTCCCTCCTGCCCACCTCCCGTGTTGCTGTTGGAGCTGAAGGTCTCGGGCTCTGCCTGCCTGGGCAATGTGCTGCAACCAGGGTCAGGAGATGCCTCACAATTTGCACCGCTGCGTCGAAGCAGGGCAGGAGACGGGTGCAGTGGGTCAAGCAGGACAACAGGCTGGCGGGAGATGCACTGAGCCTTTAACTCTTCCACTATACATCTCGTTGCCCCTTCATTGTCTTCTCCCTCTTTAGGGTACATTTCCTTCTCCCCTGCATTGTCCAGGGACAGGCTGTCAGCTGGGACGCGTGGGACAGCGGAGCAGGGGCTGCTTGGCAGCTCCGAGCAGTGGTGGGGCGCCATGTCGGCGTCAGTTATCGCCTCCAGGGAGTCGAGGGACGTCTTGGCAGTCGTGAAGCCGCTGGCTGTCTGGGAGAAATCCCTACCCGCCTGCACATTGTCAGCCTCGCCCCCCTCTTCCACTGACGTGAAAAGCTCCAGGCTGACGTGGTGGTGCTCCAGCTGGCCAGGCTCTTTGGTGTTGCCCATCTCCTCCACTCTCCCTGGGGAATCTTGCAGTAGACTGGGTTGCTTACACGGGCTGGGTGATCCAGCCTGGCTCGTCACCATCGGCAGCACGGGCTGGTGGATGAGCTTCTCCACCTCCAGCTGCTCTGCCCCTACCGAAAGCCTGTTTGTCCAAGATCCTGTGACTCTCTGATGCTGCTTGCCCACACTGCCGTTGCTGCCATCAGTGTCACCTGCGTTGTCTGCGCTGACCTCCAAAGATGGCTGTGAGGAGGAGGGCGTCTCCTTAAGACGTCTGCATGGCCTGGGTTTGGACTGCAGGAATGGTGTGGAAGTCTCTGCAATGACCTCCAAGTGTGTCTGTGAGGAGGAGGAGGACTTCTCCTTGGCTTTGGGGTGTGGAAGCGGACCAACTGGCTGTGAGGGGGAGGGTGTCTTCTCGAGGCGCTTGCATGGCCTGGCTTTGGGGTGCAGGAACGGCGCCCCGCGAAGTGGCTCCGCATCGGAGGCGCTGTCCTCAGTGCTGAAGATGGCGCTGACGGAGGTGTCGCATAGGCGAGGAGGCCGACGCCGGGGTAGGACGGAGGGCGTGCTGGAGAAGATAGGGGCGTGGCCCGTCAGAGAGAGGTCTTCTGTGCTGGTGTTTAGAGACGCCAATGCCACTTCCTCCTGCTCCTTCTCCTCCTCCTCCTCCTCCTTCTTCTTCTTCTTCCTCATCCTTCTCTGCAGGGCCTGCTGGGGGCGGGCCTTCTGCCGCTGTCGGAGGTTGACTGTACGAGGTAGCACGGGGGTGGCATGCACAAAGTCATCCGACGAGTTCAGGGTGGAACTGGGGCGGAGAACCTGGAACAAACAGGAACGCTAGTAAATACAGCACCAACCAAGATTGTCGGATTAAAAAAAAATGCTTATTAACTTAAACGTAACTTATTGTAGTCAAAGAAATTCAAGTAAATGTCATGAGAGTTTGAGCCTTATACAATTAGAATTTGAATGTTATACCGGTACATTTGCCTCACATCATGGCAACTGACCTTCAAAGCAAATTAAAGTTAGGAAACATTTTCCTCCAGCTAACAAGTCTTTCTCCAGGACATGTACATAGAAAGGCATGGCAAGCCACACAATGCTGCACCTCCTGCAGGTGAGAGGCCTTTTCATATTTTTTTTATTCTATGCCCCAATTTATATAGTTTTTTTTCCTTATTTATTCCATGTGCATGTTTTTTTTAAATGTATCCTTGACTTTCTTGTATACTGTGCTTAATAAATAAAGTGACTTGACTTGCATTTTGTTGTTTTTGCATGGTTTACTATTTATACATAATAGTATACAGACCTGTTAGCTGAATGTTGAGAAAAAATTCTAACCCAAGACTTTACTTTTACCATCGCCTAACACTGAAAAAAATCACATTTGCCAAATAATCTGAGACACAGTGTATGGATATCTACCGTCAATAAGGCAGAAAACGAGGTTCTAAATTCTTATCGTGAAACATGTCCATCAGTGTTGTGCTTAAGAGAATAAATGTTAGTCTCTATAGCAACATTTAGAGAGCGAAGAGTCAGTCAAATAAAGCTGTATCCGTACCAGGAGCTTTTGGTTTGGCACTCTGGGTTTGGATGACTGGGGTCTTCTTCGGGCAGTGACAAATTTGCCTCTCTCGGGATGAGTTGAGTTCTCTGACCTGCCAGTGTGAAAGGTCACCTTGTGTTAGACCACAGATTATTACGCCCTCTCTAGCTTATAGAAGGAAACATTGGAAGAGAAACAAGTATTAAAGTAAATTCTAACCACAAGAGGCAGGCATCTTGGTTATACTGATAAATCGCATGTATTACCTAGTTATTGTCGATTTGGGTGCAGAATCTGAAGGATGTATGTTTTCTTCATCACTGCCCCCCTCTTTCAAGTTTAATAACAACGTCTTCTTCGCTTTCCTGGTTGGCTTTGCAGCTTTTTTCTTTTTCCTATTGATAGGAAAACATTCATGTAACTCGCGACAGTGCACTTTACTTGCAATAAATCTTAACAAGTTGACTTAACAAAGAGTGCAGACCGAAGAAACCATTATACGGTGCTTACCCTTTCTTCAACTGCACAGGGCTCCGATTCGTCTCTGTTGTGGATCCATCAGACAGAGTACTGTTGCTGAAGACCCGTTTTTTATAGTCGGGGGAAAGCCATGCCTTTGACTGTACCTTACGAAACCCTTCATTTTTGCTGTATGTCCTCATGAAAACTGGACCAGCTTTACGTCCGAAAGTGACAGTAGTCATGATTACTCAGATCGCTGGGCAGTGGAGAAAAAAAAAAAGATTTCAAAGAGGGTAATGAGATGCCTGGCGAACCTGGGTAAGAGATGGAGCCAGCTTTGTCAATCAACTCAGTGACATTAGAACTGTGGTCAAATTGGTTTTGACGTTACTGAACCTCGGCAGGCCAAAAGGCCGTTAACGTTGTCATTCACTTATTAATTATTTTCTTAGCTAGCGTACAGCTAGCTAGGTAGCAGCCTGCTAGCTTTCTTTTACTGTCTATGCCTGCTAGCAGAAAATATGGTATCATAGCTTGGAGCACAGATAGCCGTAGGTCAGACAAGCTAAATTACCTCTCCAGTCTCAATGCTTCTGTTTATGCTCACCCGTTTCAGGTAAACAGCCACTGTCTCCTGGTGTGTTATAATTCCGCCCTCTGTATCTTGCGGATACTGTCAACTATCTTGATTGATAAAAACAACGTACTCCAGAACCCAGCTCTTTCTGCCCGCTCGCTAATTTGAAATGTCCGCGCTACCCACCTGATTGTCTGCCTGTCTGCAATTGTGTACTAACTTTGCCACAGCGCCACCTAATGCTCTGGCATGTACATTTATCGGTCAGTCACTGATGCCTTTTAATTCTAAATGATTTACAGAGGATTTACAATTATAACAACCACAAATATGATGTTGAATAACCAATTGAATAAATCGATAGTGTTTTTGGTGAATATCGAGCTATCCTAACTCATGTTTCCAAAGTCCAATTTGGGCTCAAGTTTATTTATTTACTGTAAAATATACGTATTACAAAACATTACATTTACATTTAGCAATGTAATATAAACAAAGCAACTTAAAATAGAGGACACACAATAGAGGATTCACATGGCCTGATATGAATGGAATGTGAAAACCACAGTGACCTTTCTCCTTGAGATTCATGCTGCACTGTGTGCAGGACTGCAGTAAATAGGTGTGGATGCAGGCTAGTTGTCCAGAACATCAGTGAGCGTCAATTCATGACCAATTAGACTAAAACAGATTTTGTTAGCTAGCCAACATGTTCCAGACACTCTCAAGAAGCACTCTCAAGAAGCACTCTAAAATGTCACCAACTGTCTGGCAGTCCACACCGATTCTCATATTGCTACAGTAGGATTTTTTTTTTCAGTGGCGCTTTGCAGCAGATGAACCAAAAGTCTTAGTAGTATCAGTATCCTTTGTGCAAATCCTTAGTTATTTTCTGTTGTCATGTCATCTTGTGAAGACATACGAATACTTTTTTTACTTTCATTGAAGACATTAAATGTAAGGTAATTGGAAAAGACATTATTAGATTTAAGACACACATACTTCAGTGTGACGATGATAAGACTGAAGATAACTGAGTGAACAAAGATATATGGATTATATGGGTTACAACAGCTACAAATGAGCCAACTTCTAAAATAATGACCAAAACACAAGCAAACAAAGCTGTACAGTTCAGCATGCACTGTAAAAAACAAAACATTGGATTAACAAATACACACTAAATTCTGTCAAGTACCAATATTGTTTTTACAATGACCATAAAAAATGTTTTACATGAAATTGTAAACATTTCTTCAAAATATTACAATATACAATGGGTATTACAACAGGTATTACCCAGTATTGAGGACCACAAAAGATAGGAACATGCATTGCCAGAATTTTACTGCATATTGTACTGTAATTTGTGTGTGACGAATAAAAGTTGTCCAATGATCCTAAAGTAGTCCAATGATCCTCAGACAGGAAAACCATCTGATGATCTATTAGTGGAATTAGCAGCAGGTGAACCTGGAGTCGTCATCCTTTGTGCTACAGCAAACACCCTTCTTCCTGTTGTGAAGAAACAAATATACAGACGCCTTGTCACACTTCCATGCATGACTGAAATCAGACATGGCATCACCAAAAATTACTGCATTTGAGACACACCCATAGACAGTAGAAGAAAGGATACACCTACCTCAGTGTGATGATGATGATGCTGATGATTACTGCCAAAGTGAACAAAGCCACCAAGGTTCCACTGATAATATGTCTATCCTGAGGAACAGTGTTAGCCTTATCAGTTTGAAGATCTGAAAAAAGTATGTATTATAGTACAAGTAATTAGTATAAGTGTATATACATATGTTGGCCAAAAAAAATAGAAGCACTTGGTCAATGTCATGGCATGTGACAAAAAATAGAAAGCCTGCTGACTGACAGGAAAAGGATTTGTTTACATGACTTTCTTCTACTGTCTGTGACCACAAGAAAAAGTCAGCTACACTAGTCACGTGACGTGACAGTTCCCTCGTTTCACTTTCGTTCACTGCCCTTTTTATGTCACAGACTCATGGGCGAATTTTAACCAAACAGAATCTGGTAAGTTTGGAATCTGATTTTCATGTTTTTGGTATGATGAAACAGAGGCTAGTGCTCTTGGTTGTTCTTTTTTGAGCTGGTTATTTGTTTGGTGTGAATGTGGTGGAGCATTTGTAAAACAAGAAACTCATACAGCCTGGTAGCTAGGATTACAACTTAGCATGGGTCCAGTTGCGCCTGATGTAGCATTTTTGCTGTATTTTATGCTATATACAGTCTATGATTTTATGTAGTAGGCTACAGTCAGTTGGAACGTATTGTAAACAGGACTTACTGGTCAGTGGAGAGGTTGTTGGAGAAGTAACCTGACTGTCAGCAGGCCGACCTTCTGGACCTTGAAAAGCAAACCAGAACATACACGCTGTCAAATAGATGTGGGTGTAGCTATGCAAACATAATAAAAAATAATGGATATGAAATTGTATTTCCACTAATACGGACACACGTAGTGTAAAACAGTTTAAACCTGTAAAACCATTAGCATTACTAGATTTAGCCCGTCCTCCATAAGTGAAAAGGATTTGTTATTACATACAGGCGCGCGTGTACACACACACGCACGCACGCACAGACTGTCCAAGCAAGCTGGAGAAGAAGTAAGATCATGAAGCTGATTAAGAAGTTATGCCTACTTACCATAGCAAGTTTCATTGTAAACGATCTGGAAAAAACAACAAATAACGGAAGTTTAGATAGATATCAAATGATTACAGGTTTTGCTCAGTTGCTGTTCTCTAAAGTATTACAATTAACAGAAGTAACTCACATTGTGTTTTGGACAGTCAGCGACGATGTAGGCGGAGTTAGGGCGCACGTCCACGGTGAACTTGTTGGGGGATGCAGACTTCACTGGATCTGTGAAACTTTCCACCTTGCCTTCTCCATACTGAACCACGGCCTTTGACTACAGATAAATAGAACTTCATAAAGAAACATAGACAGAGCTTTTCTCTATGCATGTCACATGTTGATTCTATGCCACATCCATCGAAGTGTTTTGTAATACATTTAAAACTACTCTTGGATGTCATTTAGGTAATGAAGTAACATGAGCAATAACTTGACTTTATATCTGCCCCTAAGCAAAATATGTTTCTTTGGTGAAAAGATGATTCAAATTCAAAAGTAGAAATCGATTCCTAGATATTTACATCAATGATAAGCTGCCCTTCGCACGAGGGGTTTTGCAGTGCGCCAGAGACAGCGGCGGGGATGTCATAGATGATGAAGGAACCGCTATGCTGGATTCTCCCCTTACACAGTGATGCCTCAACTTTTACAGATTTACAGATGACGAAACACAACACAAAAACTGTAGAGATAAACACAACACAACACACATACATTAAATGCATAAAACAAGAAAACATGGGACTGATGGTGCTATTCAAAACATTATTTTTCATATCGTCATATTTCAAAACAGCGTGTAAAGAGTCTCTGCACATCTGTCTCTACCAAAACTTAGCATTTAACATTTCTCTGGCTATTTATTTTTTGGCCATTTAGCCTGTGTTCGGAGCATGATCGGACATGGTCCTGTCTGCACTTTGTTTTAGATATAGACTTCACGAACTTCTGTAAAAATGCGAAATAAAGCAAAACGAAAGATGTTTAGTCCAAGGTGTGGCCCGATCCCGAATACGTTTACACCAAAGCAGAACGGTTTGTCGTATCTTGGCTACTTTACCTGTGCTTGGGATGTATGTTGCTACGTTCATTTCTCCGGGCGAGCTTGTTGAAGTATGTGACCATGAGCGAGACCAGACGCGCTCTGAAGTGGTCTGCTGAAGTAGTCTACTGAAGTAGTCTGTAGTAGGCTGCTAGCGCCGGGAGGTGGCTGTAGTCCATGATGCGCATCTAATTTTACCATACCAAGGCGCCGCCTCCTTGAGTTCATTTATTGTTACGAGTCTGTAACAGTTACAGCTATGGGACTTTGCAGAGTTACACGCATACATATAATAGTATACACAGAGTCATAAAAAGAACACTACTTTTTTCTTTAGAGATCAGTGGTTACAATGGAATCCAATTTTCAAACGTAACCTGTGGAATAATTAAGAAATCTTTTGTTACTGTATACAATCCGATGATGTTACTCTGAGGGCCATGGTACAAAGATATTAACACTTTCATGTAAAGTGAAAGGTAGTCAACCTGTGGACAAAGTGACAATGTCTTGACAAGATATTTTGACCAGATGTTTTGCAACAACAGGAGAAAGTCCTATAGGGGGCGACGGTGGACGTTGTAGAAGTAGTCGCAATGAAATGTACTGCTACTGGGTTCCTTTGTGCAAGTGAATTATGTGCAAGTGAAGGTCACCCTCATGAAACACGCAAGCCTGACACACATTTACACTAGACAAACACTATGCTTTTAAAAAAACATGCTCATCCAAACCAGACAAAATATCCCATAATACACTTTACAAAATGGTTCAACCTGGCCATGGCATGAACCACTGCACCAATTACTGAGCACCAAGACTACAAATAGGAAGTTACCCTACAGCAGTCATCTAGAATATGCTGTTGGGCACTGGTGCTACAGTTTGGCTAACAGGGCAAATCTCTCCAAAACAATTACAACACAGAGCTCTCACCATACCAAACAAAACTGGAGGGAGTAAAAAAAAATAGTGTAACACAAACCAATGATGTTCAGGCAAACTCTGGGAACTACCATTATACCATCTAGGCCTAACTTAGTCTTCAAGGGCTTGCCAGGCTCAAGGCTACTTTAAACACAGTTTAAATATGTGCTGAGAAAAATATTTTGTTGCCTAAAGCTTATTAGCCTGGTTATTTTCGTAGGAAATTCTGGTCTAACATTGACAGTAAAGAGCAGTAGCCTACATTGGGAAACATGATTTTATATCAGACAGTGTAGGATGTTTGCATTTGACTTATCAGGAACTTTAAAAGCCTTTCCTATTAGAGAGAGGCTTATCTTAAAGAGGTTTATCTTATGACCCTTTGACAAGCTACTCCAAAGCAGGTCTGGAGCTACTGATAGCTCCTGAGCTACCTGTTTAAGGCATAGGGGCATTGGGGCATAGAGGAAGGGCTGTTACCGTGTGGTGTTACAGTGGGTGGTCTGACAGTGCTGGAACCACAATGTCAAGTTCTTTGCACAGTTTCTGTGGAAAGGGGCGTGGGAATGGGGCATGGGCTCTTCCTGTGATCTCTTTTGTGATCTCTCTGCTGTCTCGATGAAAACTCTTCGGTGGCACTACAGTTCTTACACCCACACGGTGCTCTGCAGAGGGCTCACATGAAGGTCCTCCTCCGGTAGGATGTGGTGAGGCAGTTCCTGTGAACTGGATTATGACTAATAAGTCTGCTCAGACGTGTGCCGTCTTCAGACTTTGTGATTTGAACTGTGCTTGGCAGAGCAGACACACGTGTCAGTACAGCACACCCATGTTCAGTCTGCTGGCCCTGAAAGTGCTGATGTCTGTGCAAAAAAAAAACACAGATCAGGGCCTGTCAGTCCATGATGGAGCTAAATAAATACAAACTTAGACCATTTGACGAATATTCATTAATCACATGTTAAAATGTGCCTTCCAGGTCATCTTGATCAAATTGCAGCCTCCCCACCACTCTTTTTGAAGTATGAGCACATTAAATCCTGAGGTAAAAAGCATTCAGCCATGTCGTCCTTTTGTCTTGGTCAGAGTGAGGTGAAGGGCTGTTAAGATGGTGTCCTCTGACAGCGTCTAGGCTTTCTGGCAGATGGGTCTTCGTGAGTGCCAAGATCAACTGGGCATTAGACATGTCATATTTTCAGATATACTGGTAGATAATGGTCCTCAAGATATACTAAATTAAAGAGAATGTCTGGCAGAGCTCCATGGCACAAATATGGTCAAAGAGACACTGAAAAGAAATTTCTGAGTGAGCTAGCTTTAGTTAACGGGGGCAAAATATGTATCCCCTGTAGTTCTTAAATTACACTCAGGGACAGATAACAGACCTTTGTCTGAGGGTCTGGAAGTACACCCCAGTGTATATTGCAGTAACAAGTAATGACAGGCCGACAGAGTGTTAGACCGCAATGAGTAGCCCGCAATGACTATGTGTGTTGCACTTAGCGGTAAGAGATGATCATGTGTGATATATTGGGTGTAGCAGGCTCCCTGCAATGTGCAGATGGTATCTCGCAGTGTTGATGATGCCGGTTACACTGGTGTACAGTTGTGCATAGAAGATATTGGTGTATTTGGAGACATTGTGCAGGCTTGGACCGCTGGCTTACAGTGTGTGATGAAGTCTATTCCCTGCCACATGCATTAAGAATCTTTGTTGTCTATAAAGGGTTTGTGGAATTTCTTTTAAAATGCATTCAACAGTTTAGCTTTCGCCTTGATTAGAAAATCACATCAGGTTTAAGCGTGTCTAAACTGTCTTTGTGTAAACACGCTTTGCCCTGTTGATGGAACACAACAGTTTATCTCTTGGCAGCAGGCCAAGCTGCTTGAAGCAGGTCTTATTATTAACAGCCTTAGTCATCCCTCTCAGGCGTGAACAATCCCCGCCTTTGTGTCATAAGCATTGCCCACAGTCTTTGTTTCTTCCTCATTTATTCACTTTTCCCTCAGATTCTTTCTGCTGATAAATGTTATTACTTTAAATCACTCTATGATTTATAATAGTTCTTTTAAATTTAAACTTTATTTTTTAATTTTATTTAAATAGTTTTACATTCATTTTTTTAATTTAATTTCTTAATTGTTTTCATTTCTATCATTTGCATGTTCTTTGCTTTTATTTTTTGTGAAGCACATTAAAGGGCCTCTGTGTGTAAAAGCCGCTACATAAAAAACTGTCTGGCCTTTTAACCGACAATGGTGCTTTAACCCGGTGTTTGATGTGGTTGATTTCCACACAGCCACAACCACAAAACAGTTAAGGTTAAGTGTTGAGTCATGCCTAAAGCAACCAGGTGGAGAGTTGGAGGCTATAAATATTTCACAGTTATTGAATTTCATTAAAGTTATATAATGGAAATGTTTTCTCCCCAATTCATGTTGGATACAGAGGTGGGCAACTGTACAGAGGGGACTTGTGGTTGCAATGGACACAGATAGACAGAGAGTGTAAACTATTGTGTAAAGAAATGCACAGCCACATGACGGCCAATAAGATGTGTGTATGTGTGTGCGTGTGAGTTAGTGTGTGTGTGTGTGTGTGTGTGTGTGTGTGTGTGTGTGTGTGTGTGTGTGTGTGTGTGTGTGTGTGTGTGTGTGAATAATGCCCCCCCTGTACCAGCTGTAGCTGGAGTGGTAATGTGTGTACATGTATGTGTGCATGCGTGTATGTGTATGTATATGTGTGAGTTAGTGTGTGCGTGTGTGTGTGTGTGTGTGTGTGTGTGTGTGTGTGTGTGTGTGTGTGTGTGTGTGTGTGTGTGTGTGTGTGTGTAAATAATGCCCCCCCCCCGTATCAGCTGTAGCTGGAATGGTAAATAGGACAAAACTAGTTTGGCAAGGGCATGTCCTCTACAGAAAACTGAGAAGCCTCATCAATGACGTGCACATGACATGCATAACCTACAGCTGTTATATATAGTAGGGGGTTAAATGACCGTGTAGTTCAACTTAGAATGACTCAGCATGCCCATCTTAATATAGGAAGTCATTACAAAAATAAACTCATTCACTCCTGTTACAGAGAAGGCAGTGTGCTAATTACAGTAAATAGAAAACATTGTATGTTAGTCAACTGTCCATAGCTTTACACATTTAAAAACATATTTCATCTTTGATGCTAGGCTGTTCTAACCTCTAAACAAAGACAGTACTCTCTACTGAGGTCATATATGGTTGGTTTTGGCCTAGCGCGATTTTACTTGCATGACCAACAGTAATACTAATGCTGTTTTTGAAGCCCCACTCTTCCCTTTGTGAAATTCTAGACAAACGTTTTAGACTACAGTGTAAACTAGCACTAAAGGTACTCTCTTGCTGTTTGTGTGCTGCCTTGTTTTATTCGGTGTTGTATTTGTTATTACTTACTCGCTCAAATGGCAAACCACTCGTGATGGACAAAAGTATCTGCTAATACATTTTAACATACCAGTAAATAAACGTACATATCAGCTGGCAACATCAGTATCTAGGTTAGTTAACTTGTATGAACAACTGGAAGGAGTACAATGGAGGGCAGATAGGCTGGCAGATAAGAAGAGAGGCTGAAGGGGAGGGGTTAGGGATTTCCTCCTGCGAAATTGCACCACACGGCACAGACACTCAAAGCAGCTGAACACTGGTCAGATCCAGTTCTAACTGGACCACGGACAAGCACAATGCATGACGTATAGTGTGTGAGATTGGCATATCAAATGTGAACTGCTGCTGCTGTTGCTACGCTGTTTATTTGGGTTCTGAGGACATGAGGTAGAGTTACTAACCTGCCTTGTCTGTTCCCCCATCTACTGACAATATGTGTCTCTTATCTCTCAAAGCAAACCCACCGTCTCCCCTATGTTCTCTGCAACAGAGAAGAACTAACATGGTAAAATCTGTCTAATCATGGTAAAAGACAGCAGTCTAAAATAACGTGAAGCTTTTGCACATCTTTTGGGAATTGGGGTGCGAGAAGGTCACCAACTGCGATGTTGGATAAAGCTATCGCACTGTCCATGTGACATGTAATTCATTTTAATAAGCAATGTTTCAGTCCCAAGACCTTAAATAAACTCAACCATGACATTAAAGAGTTGATGTCACTCATTCCGCAAGGAGGATTGCCCTATTGTGGCTTGTACGGTCGTAAGATGATAAATTATTCCATGACATTAACGAGTTGATGTCATTCATTCTGCAAGGAGGATTCCCCTATTGTGGCCTGCGCGGTCGTAAGATGATCAATTATTCATCCGTCAGTTACAAGGTCTCCCCGTCTCCCGTCTGTGTGCTTCGCATGATCTCTGGTTCAGCAGGTCCTGCACCTGACCCAGTCTGCTGTGTGTGGCCGGAGCCCTCACCTCAAGACTGTGCTCATCTAAACTCCCCTTTCCCTTATATTCAATAAACTTTAAAGGGTTTCGTGACGCACTTGGGTCCTCTTTTCTGTACGGTCAATGCCCCAGGCAGACTGCACCTCTGGACCGGGAAACTCGGAACTGGCAGATGATCGCAGAGCAGTGGCACCAGGGGGGTCGGGGATGGCGGCCAGACAGTCAGAAGCACAAAACAGACAGTCAGAAGCACAATACAGACAGTCAGAAGCACAATACAGACAGTCAGAAGCACAAAACAGACAGTCAGAAGCACAATACAGACAGTCAGAAGCACAAAACAGACAGGCAGAAGCACAATACAGACAGTCAGAAGCACAATACAGACAGGCAGAAGCACAATACAGACAGTCAGAAGCACAATACAGACAGGCAGAAGCACAATACAGACAGGCAGAAGCACAATACAGACAGGCAGAGCTCAGTGCTTGAACACAGAAGGCAGGTCGGGTTACCAGGACAGGCGAGCAGACGTAGCCGGGTCAATCTGGGTCGTTCACAGGGGATCAGACGAGCAGGATGAGGCAACGAAACAGGAACACCATACTCGCAGACGGTCTGACCCTGCATGTCAGAAAGCCTAGGGTTCAGATACAGGAAAGTAGAACAGCAGGTAACAAGGGCCAGGAGGCATAGGCAATGTGTGGAGCGTGAGAACAGGTGTGATGGCTGATAGAATGAGTGCGTGTGGGCATGGCAGGTGATTGGTGAAGGTGGTGAAATTTTACCAGACCAGTGTGACAGAGAGAGAGCACGCTCATGACATCATCGCAAAGTTAAGCAGTCTAAGCAGTACGTTTTCAGTCACACTCTATAACAAAATTTGATATTAAGCACTAACTTGAAGTTAACTTGTGCTGATTGCAGCCAAGGGGACAGGAATAGACGTGGACGTTGAATTCTCATGGGCGAAATGGCCCAGCCGGAAAGGGCCCAGTAGCTTTTAGCATTCCATAGACTTCCATTCATTTTTAGCATCACTTTGACATGAAATAATGTCACATAGGAGGCAATTTACTTGTCAATTTATCATATTTGGGTTCGTTGGCCGACATTACTCGACGCCAGCAGGAGTTTGTGCAGTAGACCGAAGTGGACACGTGACCAAGTGAAATTCTGAAAAATCGGCTTCATCCGTCCCAGTGAAAATGGCACTATCCCTCAGTCCATTTCTTCTACTGTCTATGGTAGCAGCAGGCAAGGAAGAGCTTTGTACCACTGACATCAGCACAGTCAGGCAACAAGTCACACATTGTACTGTCTACTGAGCCAGTGAAGTCCCCATTCACTGCCTACACTTCATGGCAAAGTTCAAATAATTACCAGTGGTATTGAGTTAAGTCATGGTGTAAGAAAAAAACTGCTGCCCTGAACCTTGTTATGTAATTAGCCTAAAATAATTTGAATCTCAGATTTTTCTGTGCTTAGGTGGGAAAATAAAAGTTTAAAAAAATTAGGACTTTCATTTTGCTCAATCTCTACATAGGTTGATAGAAAATGTAATATGTTTAGATAGTGCATGTAAGTTACAGCTTTAAGTGGCGCTGACATTTGAGACTCTTATTATAGGCAAGGCTACACAAATTCCTATGCTCTGATGATAACATGGCACCAATAATGGAAATTCTTCCAGTGTTAACAGCAGTAAATTCTTACTCAAAACATAAATGGTTTCCCTGTTTATCATCAGTTCCAACAACAGTAACCTAAATAAACACAAAAAATGCCATAGATTTTAATTCAACCACAAAAAAAGTAAGTCACTGGCCGTGTTAAAAGAGTTTTTGGGGCTGAAATAGAGTGGATGCTGTGTTTGTGACACAATACAAGGCAAGTGACAAGCCTCATTGAGTACAGGGTATATGACTGAAATAATGAAATACTCTTAAACACCTTTATAAATTATGGCCTACAGCAAACTGGACAAAGCTATGACACAGCACAGTCTGTTAGTGCAATAAGGGCGACGAATAATAAGGTTAGACGAATAGTTTTATGAAGCATTTTTTTCTGGTAATCTACAAGTGTCTTAGACGCTCTCCAGAAATGTAGCCTATGACTGTAATGTTAAGCATGAAGTCTTTATTTGAGAGCAAAGAAAGCGTAGCATTTTGCTGTTTGAGAGAACATTTCAGAAATTGTGTTACATGTAAACATTTTGTGGGCTTGTGGTTAAAAAAAATGTACCCAGCAAAGCAGGGATGTGCAAATGTTACTCTAGCTGTAATGTGATGTTTGTGTTGGAAAGGACTCACTAGCTTCCTTTAAAACTCCTGAATGCACCTTTATACACACACAACTAATATCAAAACATGCTTTATTAATTGTGTAAGTTAGTTGGTAGAATCTATGATGTGGCACTTAGGTCGTTGCCCTTTTCGCTTCTTTGTGCAGGTGTTTACCAAGACTCTGGGGTCAAGAGTTGTGCTCATTATGACACAGCCCACGTCATGTTTTGAAGAGCCGCTTCCTGTACTGAAAGCTTTTTTTTCCTATTGCGTGGTGACTCATGCCACCTACTTCCAGTGTATTCCTAGTTCACACAATCCAAGAGCTCAAGGGTGTGTTCACGCAGTGTCCCAGAGGACAAGGAGCATGGAATGTGCATGGAAAGTCACAATCAAAAGGGCCACAATGAGCAAACTAGCTCACTGTGGCAAGGTGTTTGTGTTTCTGTGATCTCGGTACATATAGTTGTGCTTATAAGTTTACATACAAGTTTTTATTTTCCACTTCTAAATTAGAGTTTGCACATTGCTTATTGGCATTCCTGGCATTCCTAGTTCACACATTCCAAGAGCTCAAGGGTGTGTTCACGCAGTGTCCCAGAGGACAAGGAGCATGGAATGTGCTTGCAGGTGCTGTAGGTGTCTTTTTAAGTCACAATCAAAAGGACCACAATGAGCAAACTAGCTCACTGTAGCAAGGTTTTTGCTTTGTGCTTTTGAGCTTTGTGTCCTGTGTTTGTGTTTCTGTGATCTCGGTACATACAGTTGTGCTCATACGTTTACATACAAGTTTTCATTTTCCACTTCTAAAATTAGAGTTTGCACATTGCTTATTGGCATTCTCAATTGCTTTGCTAATTTCTTATATCCCTTTCCTGTTTTATAGAGTCAAGTATCCTTCCCCACAGATTCTTTGACAGTTCGTTTGCTTTCTCTAATAATAATAATAATAATAATGACTTGGATTTATATAGCGCCTTTCATGAAACCCAAGGTCGCTTTACAGAGCTAGATGGGGCAAGGAAAGGGGAGAGGGGAGGAGGGAGGGGTTAAGGACCATAGGCCTCAGTGAAAAGGTGGGACTTGAGGTGCTTTTTGAACGTGGCCAGAGTGGGGGCTTGGCGGATGTGGAGAGGTAGACTGTTCCAGAGAGTGGGGGCAGCAATACAGAAGGCTCTATCACCAAAAGTCCGTAACTTGGACCGGGGGATGACAAGCTGATTTTTGCCAGAGGACCTCAGGGACCTAGATTGAGAGTAGGGCTGGAGAAGATCTGAGAGGTACTGGGGGGCAAGGTTATGGAGTGATTTGTATGTGAGCAGTAGGATTTTGTATGAAATGCGGGACTTCACTGGGAGCCAGTGAAGCTGCTTGAGTGTGGGGGTAATATGTTGCCACCGCTTTGTGTGTGTGAGAGCCCTGGCAGCAGAGTTTTGAATACGCTGTAGTCGGTCCAGGGCTTTGGAGGGCAGTCCATAAAGGACACCATTGCAGTAGTCCAGGCGTGAGGTGATGAAAGCATGGATCAGTGTCTCTGCCACTGTCAGTGACAATGAGGGAAGGAGTCTGCAGATGTTTTTGAGGTGGAAGTAGGCGGATTTGGTGGTGTTGTTGATGTGGGCCTGGAGTGAAAGTGTACAGTCCAGAGTGACACCCAGGTTGCGCACTTCTTTGGAGGGCCTGATGGTACAGCCATCCACATTCAACAGGATATCACCAACTTCCTTGGACAGTGATGGGGGGGACACTACCATGAGCTCTGTTTTATTGTTGTTGAGCTTGAGAAAATTAGTGGCCATCCAGGTCTTTATGTCATTCAAGCAGTGGACGAGTGATAGAGGAGGGAGGTGTGCAGTTGGCTTGGTACTGATGTATAGTTGAGTATCGTCAGCATAGCAGTGGAAACTAAGACCATGTTGACGGATGATCTGACCGAGAGGAAGCATGTAGATGGTGAACAACAGGGGGCCAAGCACTGAACCTTGCGGCACGCCGTGGTTGACTGGGGCGGGGGTTGAGTTGGAGTCCTTGATGGTGATATATTGTGTCCTATCGGAGAGGTAGGAATGAAACCAGGAGAGAGCAGAGCCAGTGAGGCCTAAGCGGTCATGGAGACGGTGGAGCAGGATGGTGTGGGAGACAGTGTCAAAAGCTGCTGATAGGTCTAGGAGGATGAGGAGGCTGATGTGGCCATTGTCTGCAGCTGTGAGCAGGTCGTTCGTTATTTTGATGAGTGCTGTTTCCGTGCTGTGATGGGGTCGAAAACCAGACTGGAGTGGCTCAAAGAGCTCATGGTGGGACATATGAAGCTGAAGTTGGGCAGCCACTGCCTTTTCTAGAATTTTGCTGAGGAAGGGTAGGTTGGAGATTGGACGGTAGCTGCCAGGGTCGTCGGGGTCCAGGCTGGGTTTTTTGAGGGTGGGAATCACCATGGCCGTCTTAAAACTGGTGGGCACCACGCCAGATGTCAGGGAGGTGTTAATGATGGCCGTCATAGTAGGGCATAGTGTGGGCAGACATGCCTTTACCAGGGCCGTAGGCAGTGGGTCCAGTTTGCTGGAGCTGGCTTTGGCTTTAGACACCAAAAAACATCAGTGCAGCACTGGACACAAGGGTCTGTCAGGAGTCCAGAAATGTACTGACCTTCTATACACACCCACTAATTACAAGCAAACAGATCACAGATAAAGATGGTTACCTTTTAATAGCCATTCAAACTGGGTCATGCTGTCTGCATATTATCAGGCCAAATCACCAGGGTATGTAAACTTTTGATCAGGGTCATTTGCGTAGTTTCTGTTGTCATTCTGATTTTAAATAAAGTAAATACAGGTGTTTGACAATAAACGCATCAGCCAACCACTAACCATGAGTAACAGAAAAGTTTTTTGTGTTATCATTCATATTATCTGAAAAATGGTTAAGAAATCATCGATTCTGCCAGGGTATGTAAACTAATGAGCACAACTGTAAGCCTGTCTCACAGGGCACCGTGTCTATACACTGCCAAAGTAATGTAGTCCCCAGTCACAGCCTACACTGTCAAGTCATCCTGACTTTGTCGTCCTTGGTAATATTTCACAACATGGGAACAAAAGTACAGCCTTATATGGTGTAGCACCTCAGCCATAATGAGCCAGCTCCACCCACCCAAAAGCATCTGAGGCACGGGTGGGAAAACAGTAAAGAGACAACGGGCTTGACGAGCAATCTGTAGTCGAGCAATCTGCAGCCCCACCCACCCAAAAGCACCTAAGGCACCTGAGGGTGAGAAAACAAACGTGTACAGAGAGACAACGGGCTTGACATGAACAACATGGGAACAAAAATACAGCCTTATATGCTGTAGCACCTCAGCCATAATGATTTTTTTTTACTTACATGCTGCACAGACCTTTAGTGTGCTTTTTAGACTGCCAGAGTAATGTCACTAGTCACAGCCTACACTGTACCTACATCCATTATTTGCTGACACTAACTTACCTGTATGGGGTTGGCCTTGTTTTATAATTCACAACAAGCAAAGCATCCAGGTAGTGTCTGTCTCAACAACTTTACCACTGAAAGCCTGACTTTAATATTTATTGTGGTTAAATGAAAATATTTGTGTTTATTTTATGACCTAAAGCACATCCCTCTTCTAAATCATTCACACACATCCAGCAAAAAACATTTTATGTTCCAGTAAACAACAGCCAGGACCCTCAGATTTGCATAGTGGTAAAATGACTAATTCTCCTCCGACTCAATGACTCACTGCTCACTTGCAGTGTTAGAATGGTTACATTACGGTTACTGAACATGTGCGAAAGAGTTGATTGTTGACATCATATGGTTGTAATAACGAAATAATTGACCCCTTACCACTGTTTCAAATAGCATTTTGTTTGTGTTCATACAGGGTTCTGTCACTAAAGGTGATGACACACAGGCTAAGCATTTATATTTTGAGCAAGAATGCAGGTGGCCTGTTTTGTGTTGATTCAGGTAACTGTCAGGTAACTTTGAGCAGAGCTTTTTGGCAACATCACTAACAACCCACACCCACCTTTTATGTTAAAGGGTAGTTAGGGCCCAGGCCATACTGGTTACCTAGTCCTTATCTGATTGCAACCAGTTTAGTTCAGTACATCCCAACGCCCCGTTGCTGTAGCTGTCAAAAATGTTGAAAGGTCGTAGACACTCTGCTCTAACATGGTTTAGAGAAGGCAATGCTGTTTTGTCCTCAGTGTCGTTTGTTGTGTTAGCCTATCTGGTAAATGAAGTTTTATATACAATAATATAATATGCAGTGTGGGTTTTTGCACATTAATTAAATATTGATTAAATATTGCATAGTAATGATGATCCTATGCTATGACTGGTGGATATTGGACAATATAAGTACCCCAGTTTGCACCATGTGAAAATAGTCCTTCGGCTGCACTGTACAGAAAGAGCTGGACAGAAGGGTGATGGGGAGTTTTCCTCCAACAAAATCACATCTGGTCACACTATGCCTTACACCCACTCAGAACAGCTAAGGAAGGCAATTCCCAAGCACAGGCCAGTTACTGTAAATCCACAGTGATGGAAAACTGCTAAGTGATCCTGCATGCTATGTGTATATAGCAGGAAACGTACCAAAATAAACTGCTGATTATCAGAAAGAAGACAGTCTCAGTCTCAGAAGACAGACAGTTATCCAGGGCCTTTGTTAGTATGAAATAGTTGAAATAGTTTTAATTACTGAATGTCATATGCTCATGTCAAGTCATCCTGCCTTTGTAGTCCTTGGTAATATTGAACAACATGGGAACAAAAATACAGCCTTATATGGTGTAGCACCTCAGCCATAATGAGCCAGCTCCACCCACCCACAAGCACCTGAGGCACGGGTGAGAAAACAAACAGAGTAGAGAGAGACAACGGGCTTGACGGGCAATCAGTAGTTTTTTTTTTTACTTGCATGCTGTACAGACCTTTTCTTTTTAGACTGGTAAATGACAGCCTTCTCATACCATATTGACCAGCCACTCACAGCCCATGGAGAAAGTCACTCCACAGACAACAGACCAATTACAGTATGTGACAGGCATCTTGCATGCCTTGCCCATGCAGTAAGCAACATACAAAAACAAACAGCAGCTGTTATGAAACTTCTTAAGGTTTCCGAGGAACTAAACTAACCTGATTTCTTAGCTCCCCCATCTAATGCACTGTATTTCTATTTGTGTCTTACCCTTCTAGGAAAAATCAGTCTCTCCCCTTTGTAATGTTTTCTGGAACAGATGAGATCTCGTGTGGGAAGAGTAAGAGGAATTGAAAGCTACAAACCGCCACAAACGTCTAGACCCGCATGACAAGCCTCATGCTTCCTCACTCACTGACTGTTACTGACTTGTGCTTGCATGCCATTGTGTTCATTCAGATTACTATCACTAAAAGTAATGACACAGCAGATTTCTGAGCAATATTGCCGGCCAGGGGTATAGCTGGAAATCATAAAATGGGTGGGCCCACCAGGAAAAAATTAGGTGCGTTTGGAGATGACTAAAGGCAGTGGCGTAACAAGCCAACACCGGGTCCGTAAGCTAGATTATCAAGGCGCGGGCCACGCTGTGCAACGCAGGGATGCAATGTCCATGACTACCATCAATAGGACATTAAAACAGGTAGAGTAAATGAGCCGATTGACAGAAGTAGGCGAATCGCACCACAACAAAAAGAACTGGTGACCCGCACCATTTCATAGAAAAAAAAGACTGGTGACTCACCATAAATGGAGGAAAAAACATTTGTGACGGTGCTTCATAACAAACTCACTGCACTCATAAACCTAGGTCTAGGACTGAAGACCCAATAAACCCAAAAGCAATACCTGATCCTTGTTTTGCAGGTAATACGCATGTCCACTACCATATCCCACAATCTCCAGTCGCAATGTGACACAAAATAAACCAAAGGTTTTGTTTAAAATACATCAACATCATTATTCATTTCGATAACTACTTAAGGATCACTAGGCCTATAATATGCTGTCAGTATTAATCCTGTATAATTCGATGATGCTTCAGGTCATAGTGGAAAGCTCTGTAGGAGTAGGAGTGTGTGACTCTGATTAGCTGATATAGAGCCAGATCAGTAATAGCTGGTATGATAGTCCATTCAGAATGAAATGGCAGAAAGTAGGCAATTTACTATTATAAATGACGATAGTGTTCAACGACAAGAGACACCCGGTGGGCAGCCACTATCAGTGATCGATGTAAGCAACTGCAGTGTCTGACCAAAGGTCTTATAAGGCTGATGTTATTCTTTCAGCAAGAAAGTGTGCTGTGGGCTAGGAAGATGATGATACACATCATAATGTCACTTGAAGTGGGCAGGAAAAAGAGCGTTGTGGTGTCTGACCTCAGCACAAACAAGCCACACATTGTAGTAAAGATATTACATTCCTCCCTCTACACTCTGTGATTGTAGTGTGATGACATTAGTGGGCCAGTGCAGTCTCCACTCACAGCCTACGCTTCTGGGCAGTGGCACAGGGTCAAGTGAAGCGCTGGCAGGATATTGTTATCCGGGCGCCTGCCTTTTATGTAATTTCAATCATTTGTAACCCGTGGGAATGTGTAAAATGGGAAAATGTAAGTTTTCATGAAAGGTAGTATGAGGATGGAATGTTTAGTGTTTGAGTTACATTGATGTGGTGGTAAATAAGTCATTTCCAGTTTAGACGTTAATTTTGCAATCTTAAAATCTGTGTACAAGTCAGGCAAGGTAAACATGTAGATAATGTACTGTAAATAGTTAAAGCCTGAAGCCTGAAATGTTACTGAATTAAGTTTTGTGGTTCTGTGGCCATAAGCACTATAATGACCATGCGGGGTGTCTCAGGCCAGTTGCTCTTCTCCGTGAAGCTGTTCTAGCTTTGTACTGTGTCAAAAACATGGCGTTTGTACAATTTCACTCACACCAACTTTCCTGTATAAGCATCACGTGACTGTTTGTATTTATTGTGGTTAACTGAAAATGTTTAATGTGTTGTTTAATGTTAAAATTTAAATGCAGCTGACCCTGCAGCAATTTGAGTTTCACCTGTATAATTCACACACGCTAAACAAGGCAGTTTGTGTAAAATGTAAGCTACAAACCGCCACAAATGTCAGACACGCATGACAGTGGAATGTTAATGTTACTGTCAGCAAGTGTTGGTTGTTGACATGGTTGTACAATGAATCACCATGGGTAATTCTTTCAGATGGCATTGTGTTCATTCAGATTACTGAACTAAAAGTGATGACTACTTCTGAGCAATATTGCTGGGCAGTGTTACTCTTGGGCTGTTGTCTGGGCTTTTTCCTCATCCATATTAGGGATAACATGTTTGTCAGAAGAACTTGAATTATCAGCAGGCAAGTCTGCCCGATCATCCAATCGGAACGTTTGAAACACATTATCCTATTTCCCTGCAACATTTTCTTTTTTTTTCCCCGTCACATCATCACCTTAACCCAGCAGTAAAATGCTGATGTAACAATTTGTTAGAACCACATTGGTCAAAACCAGCCTCTTTGTACTACACTGTATTTCCTACAGAGGGTCTGGCTGTGCTGTTTTGAGAAATGTGTTCTTCCTGGAGGTGTAGACTTTGCTGAAGTTTAAAACGATTGGATCTGCCTTTACCCGATTGCTAACATCTGGTCCAGGCTTATGCAGTCAGCCTGACTATAAGCCTACCTACGCACTACAATTCAGATGTAGCACACAAAGTCGACGTTATCACTCACCAACACTCCTTCTGTTCGCTGATTGGTCTGGTAAGACAACCATGTCAATGGAAGCAAATCCAGACTACCACTGTAGGGAGACTTTAACCAGGCTAGGTTAATGCAGGAACCCGACAGGAAGCTGGGGGGAAAAAAAAGTGTTTAATGAATGTCACAGTCTAAGAGCAAAGGTTGCATCAGACAGACAGACAGGCAGACAGACAGTTAGTCAGACCATCAGACAGACACTTTATTAATATAGTCTACAGTAGTTAGTTTTTGTTTCACCACCCTGAAAGTATCAGGAGAATACCACTTTTTAATTCAGCAGTAGGCAGAGCACAGACCACACTGGGGCTCCTGGATACTTGACTTTGATTAGTTTAGACTCAGGAAGAATGTTTAAACACAACACAACAGTATAGTATATCTCCGTGACCCCACATTACACTTGTTGGGAAGGTTTTTGTTTTTGTTTTTTTTCCTTTGTAGGGCTTGGTCATGTTCACGTGGGAAAACCGAAAGGGTGAAAAGTCCAAGGTGCATTTCCAAGGAGTTCACACCACCTCGGCAGTGCCTGAAGTCTAAAACCCGCCCCATACCCCATACATCCCCTTTTATTTTCTTGCCAGCAGATGCTGTTCTGGTTTTCATGTTATGTCAACAACATAGTGTATGTCCATGACAACAACAAAATGCTCACCACCACCTTGGAAGTGCCTAAAGTCCAAATTCGACAAACCAAAACCCAACCTCCAGCCCACTCCGCCCCACACATGCACAAACACACACACACACACACACACACACACACACACATACACACACATACACATACATTATTTTTTGACAACAGATGCATTTTTGTTTGTTTCATGTTGTCCTACCTTCCCTCTGCGTCAACACAACAACAAAGTATGTCTCCATGGCAACGACAGATTAGACACTCCTAGGTAGTTTAGTCATGCTCACGTGTGCCATTGAGTTACAGGATCCAGGAATTTGTTAGAGGATTCCAGCTCATTCTCTTTTATGACAGACAGCATACCATACTAACACATATTCTGTCCCTCCTGTTCTACATCACAGTTTTATCATTTATCAACAATTTAATCATATTTTCTGAAACCTGTTTTGTCAAAGCCAGGCAAACCGATTAAAAAAACAACCACACAAATGCAAAAAAATGCAGACTAGTGCAGACCCCATCCAAAATGTTTTACGTTTTTGTGTATTTGTTATGTTTTCCAATGGGCAGTGTTACGATTTAGATAACATTTTTATATATGCATGCATAGCTGCGTGCAAATGTATGCTTGTCTTGCCCATATTTTCACATCTTGTCATAACAACTTATCCCCCCCGAACAATGGGATTCTCTTTTCTGATTGGCTGATGAGGTGGCCATGAACTTAACATAACTGGCTTCCTTTGACGTAGATCTCAAAAATGTGAATCACCGGTCCATATCGATGTGCTTCTGAATGGTAATCAAAACAGCTAGTAGGCAAATTTTAACAGATGCCGTCTATTCCACACTCTACTTTTTCCTATATTCCTCCCTTCCCTCTGCGTCAGCACAGCAATATAGTATGGCTCATTGACGCCAGATTAACCGATTAGACACCCCTATGCTAGCTCCTTTGCTGACTTTGAGCCCCTGCCCCTTTTTAATCTTGTGCACATCCCTGCAGGAGAAAGCCACCATCTATTCAGTCTACAGTAGGTAGAGCACTGGCCACACTGGATCTGCTAGATACAGATACTTGATTTTTATTAGTCTAGACTTGTCCCAAGGGGAACAGTGTTAAAAGTTGTCTGTTCAGTTTTTGGTTTTCCTAACCCACCCTCACTCTAACACCCCCACCCCTGAAACATGTACGCACGCGCACGCACACACACACACACACACACACACACACCTTTTTATTCAGCAGTAGACTGCAGATAATATTGGCTGTAACAAATACTTCATTTTGGTCAGTTCAGACTCATCCAAAGCAAGAGGAAGAATGTAAAACCGTCATTTAGTCCGCTTTTGGTTTCTTTTTCCTGCCCCACTCTCCCTCTCCATCAACACAACAGTATAGTATAGTCTCCATGACAACACTTGTTGGGAAGACTTTTTTTTTTGCTCGTTTGTTGTCTTCTGTAGGCCTTGTGCTTGCTCGCGTGGGAAGACTGAAAGGGTGAAAAGGTCCCAGTTTCAGTTCTGTAAGACTTCTCATCACCGCCTTAGAAATGCCTAAAGTGCTAAATCAATAACCCACAACCCCAACCCCACCCCCAACCCACTTTTCTGAAACCTGTTTTTTTTGTCAAAGCCAGGCAAACCGATTAAAACATGACAACACAAATGCAAAAATGTGGACTAGTGCAGACCCCATCCAAAATATTTCAGGTTTCAGTTCTTACCACCTTGGAGTGCCCCAAGTATACTGCCCCTCCCCATACACACACACACACCAATGAGAAGAGAAAATTCCAGCCTGTGCTGTTGTCCATGACAACAACAGATCAGACATTGCTGTGGAAGTTCTGTTTTTTCCCAAGTGAGTCACATGAGTTTGGGAGTTACAGGATTCCAGGAATTCCTAACAGCAATCCAGCTCACTGTCTTTTTACACCAGACATAATATAATACTAACACATATTCTGTCTCTCCTGTTCTACTTCACCTTTTTGAACAAAAATGTATAAATATTTTCTGAAATCTTTTTTGGCATGCTTTTTGTTTCTGTCTATTTGTTATGTCCTTTTGAATGGACAGTGTTACTATTTACACTGTCATATACTACGTTTCATTTTTATATGCATGAGGAGCTGCATGCAAACACAATGTGTGCTTCTCTTACACATGTCTTCACGTCTTGTCAAAACAGCTTAAACACTAAACCAGTTCTGCGTGGAACAGACAGACAAACAGACACATGAGACCTTTTGGGGGAGATGTTTTTGTCTCCATAGGCCCAGGGTTTGCCCACATGGGGATGCAGCCCTTTCTTCCTGTTTTTGAGGAGCCTGTGAGAAAATGAGTGGTGTACTTCCTGGTTTTGTGTCTGCATGCTGTGCAGTACTTCAGTGCAATATTCCAGTATTCACAATGATGATTGCTCCACTTCTGCTAGTGCAGCCATGCAGCCTGTTTACCATTACTTTTTTGACCAGGGATTCACATTGCTGTTGCTACTGAAGAATTCCACTGATTGGTGACATGTTATCGTAAAAACAATCTTCCTTAGTCTTGCATATTAAGTGAGTTGGACAACTCATGATTTGGTGTTACTGCTTTATATCAACTGTTATTTATTCCTGACAGCTTGCAGAAAAAAATGTTGCACTTGTTTAATCAATTACCTTACAGTGTTATTTGATGTTATCTCAAAATGGTCCTGATATGTACATGTAACCACAGATTAAGTACGGCGTCAAAATCACTCGCACAATAAAACATTCATTCGGGCGTATTGTAATATCTCTGCCCGCGAGTTGAAATCTGTGTGCAAAAGAACCACTGGGGGCAGACACACCCTCGAAAAGTCACTGAGCTGCATGTTTTATCGTGCGAGTGATTTATGAGACTATTTTCATGCCATAGTATGGAATCAGGTTAAATTGAAGTACAAATGTCAGTGACAGTAATGGTACATGTAAACATATTTTCAGCCAGCAAATTCTGTTTTATATTTTCACTTTCACAAACGCTTTAGACTATTTTGAATTAGACTGTGGAAGAAGTTTTGGCCACGATCCTCCATATAGCATCCTAAATTGTCCCTCCTGAAACTCAAGCTGTCAAAAGAATGGATGCGATTACAAGGTGTTGAATTTGGTGGCTTTTATAGGAGACTCTAATGCACAAACCCTGTAGGATAGGATAGTTCATGAGCGTACCACCACCATCGTGGCTAGTGGTCTCACCATGTCCCTCATTATGTCATCTGTTGGGCTACCACAGCAGCTGCTCTCTGGTTTAGAAGCTGTGTAGTTGGAAGGATGGGAAACCTCAGCGCTGGCAAGTGAGGTCATGCCAAGACTCTTGTTTCCACTGGGGGATAGGATGGAGCGCAGAGGCTGGTATTTTGTCGGCGCATGTTTCTCGTGCACATACAGGCTGTACAGTCATTTACATACACATAACATTGCGTTTTCGGGTGACAGTTGCTGCCCTGAGGAGAACTGCACTTGCTTTGTGTTCATGAAACTGACAGTCAATTTCCAGTATAACGTGTTGCAGTGTTTTATTTAAATGCTTTAAAAACTATTTCTTATTCTGGTTTTGTTGTACACACACACACACACGCACACACTCTCTCTCTCTCTCACACACACACACACACACACACACACACACACACACAGATGTTCCTTTAAAAGAAAAACAGATGGATAGATGAAAATAACTTAGCGAAGGGTTGTGGGTATGTGAATTGATGGTGTTTGTGTGTGGGTGTGTGTGTTTGGGGGGCAGAGGGTATAAGTACCCCATGCAAATCAGACAGTGGTCATACCACATTCACAGCCACTCACAGAGGGTCAAGACAGTGACTCCACATGCAGCAGACCAATTGCATCATCAAAGCTGGAACACCGATATGCTTCATGTAAGCTATGTGTTTATGGTGAGCGATCACCATGGCAACAAACACAACAAATTGCCACTATTTCCTGTTTGGAAATGGCTAAACTGTCTTGTCAGCATGCCTCTCGTTCCTGAATGAAATGGCACAATTACTGTGTGAGATCAAATGCAGAAGATTTGATTATGTAGCCAGTAATAAAAACGTTTTTAACTACATCTTCTTTGAGTGCCTCGGATTGCTTGTTTTTTTTTTTTTAAATACTTGGAACTCCTAAGCCAAATAGCACCAGAGGAACCTTGCACACCCAAAGCAGCACTCCAAGCAAATTGTTGAATAAAGCAGCCCAATGAAATAGAGTAGCCCTAGTATGTCCTGTGACATTTTACGCTGCCAGAAGAGACTGCTGAGTCACCCTGGAGTTATGTGGAAGTGTGTGGGACACTGAATGGGGCGGGGGGGGGGGGTTCATTTCCCTCGGGTAGGCTGAGATCCTCCGCTGGCAGTAGCTTAAGGAAGCTGTTTGCACATTATCCCCTGAGCAGGGTTAAACACCTGGCTTCAGAAAGTAAAAACCCTGACATGCATTCCTCCCGCCTATGCACTTAACACCCATGCTTTTACTAACGGGCTGATCGCCCTGTCTGATGATTTGTGTGCCCATTAGGCTCAGCTGTGTTCCTAAGATGGGATTGATACCTCTGCTGCTGTAGTACCAGGGAAGGTGCCACAGTGACAAACATCTTTGTTTTTTTGTGTTCCGCATGAGGTGTTTTTTAGAATTTTTTTTTGTAGAATTTGGTAGCCCCCGTGTGTCTTAATATGTCAACTCTTTATCTAAAGTTTTTCATAACATATTTTGACATTGAAAGCTAAACTCAAGTGTTGTGTTGTAAGCTGCAGTAAAATCCTCTTGCACTGTTTGATGTGACACAACAAAGCATACAAATGGCAAGGATTGCTGCAGCTAAGTTGTTTGTATTGTATGAAAGAGACTGTTGGCTTCTAGCTTATTGACTTGTAAGTTCAAAAGTCCTTGTTATTGCTCTAAATGCAAGTTAATACTGATATGACATCAGAAAGGTTAATATGCTCTTCATGAGTGCATGAGAGCAGTAGTAGTTGTCCCTACTGAAAATATTGCTGCAGTTGCAAATTTTAAGAGACATAGCAACATGGTCAAAACAGATAGTTTCTATCTGTTGAGAGATGCATTCAAATATTTTTTTAAGTGTGTTTTTAAAAATATTATCGTAGCAATGTCTTCATTCTGCTATTCCGAAGTAAAGGAAAGAAACCAGTTTCAGAAACTTGGATGATTAGACTAATTGCCACCTGCTGGCCTCCTGAACTGTTCATATTTCCTGGAACACTCAATGAAAACACGGCCTTAGAAAGGCTTCCTCTAATTGCATTTGTGTTGTACTTGCAACATGTCTCGTTGTACAGTGACAATAAAAGCTTTCTATTCTATTCTAGTCTGTGTAGATTTTCTTTGGCTTGTCTGTCTGCATCAGCATTTAGGACCTGTGTAAAGTTGGCAATCTATGCATTGAAAATGCTACAAGATCTTTGTGTTTGTTCAATGTGCAGGCAAAATAACCATTTGTGCTCAGACCGTTTTAGAGATATTAAATATCATCTCAATGTGTGGGGATAGCACTAAACTTTGCCGTGCTCTTGGCCAGCTGTGGCATGCAAACCCCTACTCCACCCCCACCACATCTATTCACCCCATGTCCCAGAAGTGACTCACACACACACACAGACACACACACACACACACACACACACACACACACACACAAACAGTCAGGGAGAGCAGGAGAGAGAGAGAGAGAGTGAGGAATGTGGAGAGAGGGAGAAAGGCAGAGTGAGAGAACCTTCCAGACAGGAATAGCTAAAAAAAGAAGGGGACGATCAGTGCTGCATTTGATGAGGCGTGTGGGGCTGGAATCTTGTTCTCTTTTGTCTCCTGTCTTCCGCACGCCCCCCTTGTGGGGGTGGACCGTGGGAGAAGCCTTGGGGATTAGCGGTTAGGGACTTGGCTCCGGTTCATCCTCCTCATGACTCTGACTCACACAATCACTTTTAAAATCATGTGCCCATCAACTAGCCACTGTGTTTACACAAATATTCAATGCCTCTTTAGCCATGGGAGTTGTTCCTTCATGCTTCAAACAATCCATCATTGTACCTGTGCCAAAAGGAAAAAATCCATCATGCCTTAATGACTATCGCCCTGTTGCTCTGACATCAACAGTCATGAAATGTTTTGAAAAGCTGGTGAAGTCCTTCATCTGTAAATCCCTACCCAGCTCGTTTGACCCTCTCCAGTTTGCATATAGAGCTAATAGATCTAGAGATGATGCCATTTCTAATCTGCTACACACCACCTTGTCTCACTTAGGTGAAGGAAAAGGAAATTATGTGACGATGCTGTTCATCGATTACAGCTCAGCTTTCAACACCATAATCCCTCTAACTCTAGTCAGCAAGATGAAGTCTCTGGGACTTGACAACTCACTCTGCAACTGGATCCTCAGTTTTCTCACCAATCGAACACAGCTTGTCAGAATGGGTGCCCTAACCATAAACACTGGTGCTCCCCAAGGTTGTGTTTTAAGCTCGCTGCTCTACAACATATACACACATGATTGCATAGCCAGCAGCAGTCAGACCTCCATCATTAAGTTTGCTGATGACACTGTGGTTGTGGGCCTAATCAGCAACAACAGCAACGAACAGGCATACCTGAAACAAGTAAAAGACATCACACAGTGGTGACAGCTCAACAACTTGGCACTAAACGTCACCAAAACAAAGGAGATGGTAGTGGACTACCGAAAACAATAGGGAAATTACACGCCACTATATATCTCTGAGAAGTCTGTAGAGAGGGTAGAAAGTGTTAAATACCTTGGGGTACATATAACTAATGACAGTTCACATGGACAGTAAACATCCAAAGCATCATTAAGAAATCCAGGCAACGACTGTACTTCTTGCACCTGTTGAGGAAATTCAGAGTTTCGACACCCATCCTGAAGGTCTTCTACTCCTCAGCAATGGAGAGTGTATTAACAGGGTCCATCACAACATGGTATGGAAGCTTTACAGTGCGCGACTGTAGTGCTTTACAAAGAGTAGTGCATTCTGCTGAGCGGTGTATTCGTGAACCTCTCCCTGCACTGAAGGACATCTACACAAGGAGAGTTAAGTCCAGAGCCCGAAAAATGATCAAAGACAATACTCATCCAAACAATTGACTGTTTAAGAAACTTAAGTCTGGAAGGAGACTATGTTGTCATAAAGCAAAGACAGAAAGACTAAGGAAAAGCTTCTTTCCTCAGGCCATTCGTATTATGAATTCAACCTGAACCCCCTCCCCCCACCACCTTCAGCACACTTTTTGCAGAGGGCAATTCATTTCACTACATGCGTCACGAAAGTGACTCTATGTATGTGACCAATAAAGTATCCTTGTATCCTTGTATCACAAGAGCTGTGTGTCTGGGATGTGACAGATACACCAACTTAGCTGTGTGTGTGTTTGTTTTGAAGCTAATAAATACGTTGCAGTCAAACGCTCCCTTGCTTGGCCAAGATAAAACACTAAAGAGAAAAAGTTGCTTTCGTATGGAGGTTGTGTGGGATCATCCCTCCGCGTCCACATTGGTTCAGGTCATCTGGTACAATAGCTTTTATGTGATACAATGGCAGTGATTTATTTTTATTCGAACAACATACAAAACAAAACAAAATGCAGTGCAACTCCAATACAATTTTTAAATAAAAACTACCGTTGACAGACACAAATTGGTAAAATGCTATTTTGAGTACATTAAGTAAAGGTCTTCTTAAGGGACAATACTATAGAAATGAAATTAAACTTGCACAGTAAATCTACACTGCTACACGGGCTGTACACTGACCATTATAAAATATAAAATAAATGAAGTATAATTTCTTAAGGAATTGTTTCTTGAGAAGATCTAATAAAATGTTTGCTGAAATGTGAGGGGCATATAAGCTTTTGTAGACTCTGATCATTGTAATGGTCCTTAAACTACCATGTTAGATGATCTAACGGTCCCTGGTTTCCTGGTTTCTTTGCCGTTTCCGTTTGCCGTGTGCTTTTTGGATTCAGTTGGCGTCTCACTCATCCACTGTGTTTTCTCTCTTTTTTTTTCTTCTCTTTTCCAGAGTGGTCCAGGTGTGACAGCATTACCATCTCCTCATCATCCTCCCAACAGTAAATTCAGTTAAGTGAAACAGTCAGATTCAGTTTTTACAGTTTTACTTAGTGCTCAGTGACCCCCACTGCCTCAATACACTACCTTTACATTCTCCATCTTAAACTACTGTTGTATATGTCACCGCTAAACTTTGCTTAAATAAAAGCTGATGATTGCACCCTTAATTTTAGTGGTTCTTTAACCTACTTATGCTCACATCACTTCGCAGGCATGGATGGATATGGTACTATAAGCTAAAGGTACATGTTTATTACTCTCAATCAGAATGACATACTTCAATAATACATGTGAGTTTTGTCACCACAACTTCCTTCCTCATGGCCTCCTTCCATCTTGTACTCAGTGGCCTTCTGTCACTTGAGTCTGTCTTGGCATGGGTTAGACCGCTGTCACTTCCTCCACACAACAGTACAGTTACCTCCGCTGAGTCATTATTTTCACAACATCAGTCACCTCCGCTGAAGGCGTTATCCTGCTTATCCTGCCTTTTATAGCATCCATTGGGGAAAAGTAGAGGATGGAATAGACATTTATAGGTCATTTAACTGTTAATTTGGCTCCTAGAGTTGGCCCCTTTCGCAAACGCATTGATATGGATTGGTGATTCAAATGTTTTAGATCTACTTTAAAGACAACCAGAGAAAGAAAGTTAATGCCCATCTCATCAGCCAACCAGAAAAGAAAATCCTATTGTTTAAGGGGATAAGGATTGTAACTACTACTACTACTACTACTACTACTACTGCTACTACTACTGTGCAAACAATGGCACACATGTTCACACAATTGGAAATGAGCTTAATCATTGCCCATTATTCATTCAGAAACTATAAAGATTTTACATCACATGTCACTGCTGGAGTTAAGCAAGAGTAGGTGCATTTGGTGGATTTGTGTTATGGTCATGGTCATGACCACTGAGGTAAACTGCGCACACACCACACTCGAAACTCTAAAAATGGTCTTTGCGTAAACCAAAATGTTAGAGTAGGCCTGCACACCTTGTAGGGGTTACACCCCAGGTGCTGTTTGTCACTGACTAGCACCTTGATGAACCAAACGAAAATCACAACACAGATTTTTTGACGGACAAACCAGTTTAATGAGACAATGACAACAAAGACTGTCGTTTCAGTCAGTCAGACTTTCATCAGGTTAACTTTTTTAAAACTTTGGGTGAACCAAAACATGTAAATCATTGGGGTAGTAGATGACGAAAAAGATGCCAGCTGTGTTGAATCATGCTTTCACACAAAAGCGTGCAACTGACATAATGTTGAAAGTGTTGGAAGTTTTGCAAGTATCAAGAAGTGATACCCTCTGTCAGTGTGCAAAAATCAGTTCAAAAGAAGCTACTTCACTGAACCAGTATGCAAGCACGCTTGCTTGTGGTGAGGTTTTTTTTTGTCACAGGAAGTCACAAGCCAACATTCAGAGAATTGTTTTTTCTCAATGAAGTGAGAAAGTACCTTAATTGCCCCTACACATACAAGTCAAATCTTGCACAATCAATAGGGTGCCAATATTGTAAAACTGGTTCACTCATGTTGGGATCCCGTCTCCTAATCCCAAAGTCAAGTTTTACACTTGTTTTACATGGTTATCGTGAGAACATGAGCCTAAATCAAGCAGACCTCCTCTGGACTGTCTTCGAGTGCATGAAAACCATGTACTGTACGGACAATATCAGGAGCTGGAGTCTCAGTCTGAAAATGGGTTATCCAGGAGAGAAATGGGTCTAAACCCTTACATTTAAGTGGGACTGTAGGTAGCCACATTAAACATGAGTAATGACTTGTTCACACTAATCAAACCCATTTTGTCATACTGAAATTATAGATTGTATTTCAGATAATGAGAACCACATGAACAGTAACAATATTTAACTAGGCTAGTGGTTACTTTCAAACATGACAAGACACAGTGGGTTTTGTGAACAGGTGTTTAAGCCCAAAATGGAGTCTCGTGGTGTGGTGTCCTACCTTGTTGTTCAGCTTAAAGTGAGCAGAAACAGGAAGTACAAGCAAGGCCTTCGTGTGATCTTGTGACCTTGTGTGTTGAGAGTGAGTGAAAGCATCTTTAAAATGTATTTGTCCAAAGGAAAAATACAACTTTGAGGCACTCCTATTAACATGATGTTTGCTTACCATGACAGTCAAACTCGAACAACGTGTGTGTGTGTGTGTGTGTGTGTGTGTGTGTGTGTGTGTGTACACATACGTGTACGGGTGGTTCCCCATTTTTTTCATAATGCAAGCCACTTTTCTACTGTCATTAGAGGACATGCAAAACTCCCCTTGTCTAAAGTTGAGCTTTGTGCCTGCAAGGCATTTTTCAATGTCTGTGAATGTAACATTGATTTAGTTCCCAAGGGTCCTGAGAGGAAAGACAAATCAAGACTTTTAAGACCTTTTATGTAATTAAACAGTTGCCTGGACAACGAAAGTAAACCGCAAGGCCACAGAGGTGAAAGCATCAAAGTGTGAAGTACAAAAAGAGCAAGGAGGAAGGGAGTATATACAAGGGCATTATAAACACTAAATGATATGTACGTGGTGAATGGGCAATGTACAGACTAGTACAATAGTAGTAATTTTGCACATTATGTTCTGAGTTGTTAAGTTGTGTTCTCATGTAAATAGTATTTGTGTTATTTTTATTGTTTATTTCAGACCATATGTAACCATGTAATGACTTTACTTTTGTGTAACATATGTTCATGTCATATGAAGGACTGGAATCTACAGGAATTTAAGTTTTATTTTATTTTTTGTATCCTTATGTGGTGTATGGTTCAGTTATATGAGGAACACGGTGCTGTTCACTTGAGCACCTGCAGGTGCTATGAAAATAGTAGTTAAATAAATGACACTTAAACCTAAAATTGATAAACCAAGTGTTGTATGTTTTTACTGCTAAACAAAGAGAATATTTACTTAACCAATATGGACAGCAAAGAAAACTCTACATGAGTATTGCACAGTGAGAAGTAGTGGGGCAAATAGGCATAATAGGCAGTATAGCAATCTGGAGAAGGAGATGGCATTTATAGTACAGGACACTGGTGACTTGTGACTGGTCAGGCCTAACTATTACTATGATGTACTTCCATCAATGTTTGGATCTGTGATGATTTCCTGAAGTCAAGATCCAAGTAAAAGTATTAAACTGTGTGTGTGTGTGTGTGTGTGTGTGTGTGTGTGTGTGTGTGTGTGTGACCTTCCATTAGGAAAGTCATGTCTAATGTGTATGTGGTGTTCTTCTATAGCCTCGGGGCCAATACCCTCAGAGGTTAACCTGCAAGAAGTGGAGAATAATCTGTTTGGAATGTGTTAGATCATGTTTCATACACTAAGTGGGGAAGGGCATATTCCTTCTGAATGCATTACACAACCTAGTAAGGCAAGCATGGGGGTAGCTGTGGCCTACAGGTTGGTGAGTTGATCTTGTAACCAGAGCGGAGGGTTGCAGGTTTGACTCCTAAATTTCCTTAAGGATCAATGCAGCATCTACAGTGCCTCCCAAAATAAAAGTGAGCACAGCCTTCGCATTTCAGCAAAAAAAAATGTATTTAATCCTTTTGAGGGACAATACCACAGAGACAAACCCTGGATATGTTTGTATGTGAGTAGTCAGGCCACAGCTTCTGTAACAGTGTAGATTTACTGTCCTCTAAAAATAACTGTACATATCTCTCTGTGTGTTCATCTATTTGTCTGTCTGTGCCAGAAGAACAGAAAGTGGGTGGGGGGGGACTTTCCCCACCCAGGGTGACCCTAAGTGGCTGAAGTATTTGAGGTCCTCTTGAACAAGGCGTTTGCCTATTGCTCTGGGTAAGAACAATTTCTGGTGTGTGTGTCTCTGTGTGTTCTGTAACCACTGATGGGTTTTCCTCTGAATTTCCCTCTTTAATTACCACAGTGTCACATAATGAGTGGGACATGCAATGGACAAGGGTGTCAATGCAAAAGAACCAGTGTACTCAGCGATGGTGATCATACAAGGCAGTGGAATGCACAGTGCAGCAATCAAACATGGCCGTGAAGTACAGTGCCCATACTCAGGCGCAAGCAATTCCCTCTGGACCCCTGTAGCCTTGTATGCATTATGCTTCAGTAAACAGTCAGTGTGTGTGTGTGTGTGTGTGTGTGTGTGTTTGTGTGTGTGTGTGTGTGTGTGTGTGTGTGTCTGTCTGTCTGTCTGTCTGTCTGGTTATGTGACAATAAAGCAGTGATCCTTGTGTAGCTGAGACATTCTAGTGTGTGTATTGACATTGTTACAGTGTTACAAACCCCAGCCTTAGCAGTAGTCCTGTATTTCAACGTCAAAATCACACAGTGGTGTCATAAAGTTATTTATTCCTCAAAAATAGAAAACAGGAAAACAGCAATTAAGAAATAAGAGAAAGCTGTCCCAGCAGTAGCACCAATGATCAGTAATGCCTTTCTTAAAAAACAGACCTTAACATGATAAAATTCACAAACATATTTCAATGTGTGAGGCGCTTAACCCTTGTGTTTCTGCTGCTGTGTAACACAATTAAAATAATAATCTTCTATTTTGATACATTACATTCACATCCTTGTAATTTGAAGTGGTAAGGGGTATAAGTGCAAACAGTTAAATTAAAATGGCCCTGAATTAGATGTTTTTCCTTTTCATAAATAAAATAATACCCAAATAAAGCTAAAAATATATCTATATTTTTAAATAAAATAGAACACATTTTGTAAAACTGCATAAATAAATCATGGAACACTGTAGTTTAGAAAAATATTTACAAACTTTGTCAAACACAATTGTTTTACTTCATGCAAAGAGTCAGGACAATTTCCATGGGAATACGTTTACCTATTGATCTACCTTTAATTCCATTCCCTGATTTATTGCTTTAAAAATCAGTCAAAGGAAACCGAAGCCTTGGGAGAATTCCCTGACATAGTACAGCAGTGAAATGCAATGTGCCTTTAACCCCCCAAAGGCATCTAACCCTACATTGCTCCAGGGACTGTAACTGAAACCCTGTACCTAAATAACTGTAATGTAATGTAATGCCAGAATAATGACAATATTGACGGGAGGTACATCGGCGGAGCTAGTCTGGCTAGGTGAATTCATTGGTAATGGTTAAGTAATGCTGAGCTGGCTAGGAAATGTTGTGCTTCAGTTTATAAAGACATGTGCAGGCTAAACTAAAGTGCTGGACAGTATCCTATATAATACTTCATAAGCATCATTTAAAAGCAGAGTGGAAGAAAAAGATGTAGTTTCTGCAATTGTAACGACAAGCAGTGTGTACAGCACCATAAGTAAACCTCTCTCCTGGACCTCTGAAAGATGTAACACAAACACTAGCAGACAGAACTTTCAGCTGTTATCCTAGTACTACCATGGCCTCTGGTGTCAATGGTTGTAAGTCTGGGGTGGGATTGTGGTATCTGCAGAAGACTGTTTACATAAGACAAACTGCCCAAGATATGAGTTAGAGATTACAGTTATAATCTCTACAGATTACAGTTATAATCTCTACAGATTACAGTTATAATCTCTACCTAGGCAGTGTTTGTTTACATCCTCATATTCACTCCAAAAGATGGTGGTGGCAGCAGAGTGCTATACATGCTTTATAACATCACTGTTTGAGCCATTGATTGTATACAGTCTGAACCCAAGAACTGAGACTGGATGGCTCTTCGGGTCTTTCTCCATTTTCAGACAGCACAGTGCTTGATCATGGCGATGTTCTCGTCTGGGAGGGCATCCGTGGAGCTTTTGGCAGATGAGTCTGCGTTGTCATGCTGAGCACATTGGGTCATTATCTTCTTCCTGGTGTGATTACAACATGAATGATTACAATGAAGTGGAATTACAGCAGCTCACAGTGCAGAAAAATTGTACAGTATTAAAAACATTACATTACATTACACTCAGCAGACGCTTTTATCCAAAGCGACTTGCAAAAAGGAGGACATAAGCTAACAAAGGTGTAGAGGAACACAGAGTAAGCAGACTACCTTCATACGTACAAGGAGATGCATGTACCTAGGTTAGTTTCCCAGAGCAGGGACACTACAGACACACATACTTCCTACACAGGGAGAGAATTGTACAAGCATGAGGCACCTAGTGGTTGTTAGTTTTGTGAGGAAGGGAAGCAGTCTCGGAAGAGAAGGGTCTTTACAAGCTTTTTAAAGGTAGAGAGGGATGAGGGTTGACAAACATGGGACACAAATCCAAAAGACTGACCTCCATTTGTAGATGGCCAGTCCAAGAATGATCATCAAAACTAAAATGGCAGTGCTGATGTACACTGCAACATGGTGGTCCTCTGAAATTACAGGTGCTGAAAAAAAAAAAAACATCGAAAGACACTGGTTAGTACAAAGGCTGTGAGATGCACCTGATATACAGTTTACAGTGACACAAGTCTTTGTTTTCCCCCAAATGGTGCTTGTAAAGTAATCCTTTCTAAGTACTTGCCAACATTCTCTAGTCAGAGTACATCACAACTTCCCCTCGTCTGTCTGTGTGACTCAATGGTATATGAATGTATAATGATAACAATGGTATATGAATGTTTTTATTTTTCTTATTTCCCTTTAAGAGGAATGCATTTTATGTGTATTATCTTTTCTGTGTAACATTAACATTAGCATTATATATTTAAAACAAAAAACAGAACTCACTTGTCCAAATGGAGGTCATATTAGGGGGACTGGCAGTATGGTTGACACCTAAGGCAGGTTGAACAAACAAAATTCACTTAGTACAGACTATGGGGCAGTATGTAGCACGTGGAATGGCCACTAGTATGAACATTAACTTTGTCTGTGACTCTCTTTCTGTTGCACACACACACACACACACACACACACACAGAGTCCAACTTACACAAACACACATCTCACTTGGTGCTCGGTATTTACAATTTAGTATTCCAGCTTCAGATTGTATTACAAAACTATGTGTTGTAAGAAAAGAGGCAAATAATGGTTTACTTACAAGAGCAATGCGTCTTCTCTCTTAGCTACATTAGGAAAAGAAGGGGAGAAATGAAGTCAAGTGCTCTGCTTTTACAGCATGGCTAAATTCAATTCAGTTAAAATAATATAGATTTTTTCAAATTATAACTCATTACAATCTGCAGATGAATCCCATCTGAGATGTGGCACTGCATGTCCAACACAAGTGACAGAGGGCAGATAGCCAGGGTGAAGTTATCCATCGTAGCCTTCAGGACTGGGAACTGCATGATGACTGGTGCTGTGCCATTCTCATATACAGCGCGGTTGCGACCCTTCATTGAGAGAGCATCAGGCAAGGACATTTGAGTTACACGGCTTAAAGTTGCAATTGATTTAAATATATTATGTGACTAAATAAAAAAATAATCCTGGTACTGAATAAATACAAGTACAAAAAAATTTGGTTCATTTACAGAGACGTCATTACCTCTATATCCAGCATGAGCTCACAGTGAGGCTGCCGTATATATCGAGTGACATTGACAGGCAGAATGAACACAAAACCGTCTGGCACCGCCTTGCCCTCACATATGTACGTATGAGCGTGTGTGTATCCCATCACTGCAACCAGCACAAACACTGTAAAAGACATAAACAAATATGAAATATGTCTTCTTTGAGGGGGACAGAAATCTCCTGTCCTCCCAGTACCATCCCCTCTGTAAATGTTGAAGGGGTTAATGGTGCCATTAATGATTTAAAGCTGACATCTCCTCGGGAATAGTCCTACATCGCCTACATTGCTCTAGTAGGCTATGCTCAAAGACATTAGATTCCCTCCCTCAACACTCTTCTATGCTCTCTTGTTTTGCGGTCCAGAGACAGTGAACTACAAATAGGGGCAGTCTGTCCTGGAAGAGCATTAAAGGTGGGGGTGAGCTACCGCTCTTGAATGTTTTTTTTTTTTTTTTTTTTTCAGTCTTTGGTTCAAATATAAAATGAGCTCAAATGGACAAGCATCACTTAAAAACTTAAACATAAACACAAGGATACACGCTGCACAGAGGTGAGCCAGCGCACAGCACACAGATTGAGCTAGCGGACAGACTGGCTATCCGTGGACACAAGTGTAATCATGCATAGGCACGCACGTACCCGCACATACCAGCATACATACTCACACACACAAATAAATAAACAAAAAGGAGACCGATGCTTACACAAGCACACAATATCTACCAGCGTTGTGGACCGCTCCTTTTAAACTCTCAAGTCTCATGAATCAAAGCTGATTTCCCAAACATTACAATAAGTTTCAGTAGCCTACATTATACACTTTATACAAGTTTAACCAAAGTTTATAGGCACATTACAGTCACGTTATTACCACAATTTGTACACACGCAATTGAATGAGGGTTGGAATGTCTTGTGCCCTGTGTACTGTGTAGCGTAATCATAGTGACAAATGGAAATCGCTTCTGCTTCAAGGCACAGATCAGAACACACGCGAGGATTTAAAATACAAGTTTGCAGTTAGCACAAATTTGCAGATTGTTCAACAGTTTTACAAACCCGTTTACGCACGTAGGGAGACAGAGATGCACAAATCCCACACAAATACACGCCTTCGTGGTAATGTAAACATGTAACTTTGATAAGATACTGTAGGCTATTCAACGCGTTTACGGCATTGTATCATATCAGCTGTCCTATTGTCAAGGCTAAATCGGTAGTTCCGGTTTGTTTGTAAATATTAATAATCATTTTAGACTAGTCACAATAAAAGCTTTAAAACATGCCAAAAGCATATTTTCTGCACCAACGTTAGCTGTTATCGACAGTTGCACCTCCTACCTGGAATTGCACAGTAATATGTGGAGGCAAACATCTTCCTCATGTCACGAGCTGTGCATGTGGCTGCTATAATATATATCCTAGTTGATGAGCCAACGTCGTGTTTTTCTGTTATATCCTCTTTGCTAATAGTTTGTATGTCAGCCAACCCTCCTACAGCGCGTACGACTTCTGTATTGTACACAGACGTAGGCAAGGCACCGGAGTGGCATACCCAAAATTCCCCTTTAATCAGACCACGTTTCTCAGCCAGTCAGCGACTGCTTAAGAAATCACCTCAGCCGCAGGCAACTAACCCCGACCGGAAATATATTATCTATTGTAGCTGTTGCATCACCACAAGTCATATAGCCTGCACTCTGGATTTTTCGTCACACAATATGTTCATAATGTGTATTCTGGGCACAATTTGTGTATTTCAGTTATTTTACACCGTGTGTCATGATTGCTCATCTTTATTGGTGTTAGCATTGTTTTCCTAAGCACATTTTCTCTGGCTATACATGTCAAGCTCCATCTTTGTCTCAGCTTAGTATGGGCCCTTACCTTATCACCACTCTTCTGTGCAGGTGCACTATGGGTCAGGAAGTATCCTTTATTTTCATCCTTTTACTTTGAACAACAATCTTTCATTACTGTTAGGTGTCTTATCTATTAGTTTTGTATTTACTGTTGTCTAGTATGTTTTTTCCTTTATAATGCAACGAAGTAAGATTTTGGTAAAAAAACAAAACACTAATTAGCATATAAGCATACTATTATACTTCATTAAGGCATCCCCTATCTACCAAATAATGAAAATGTTTTTTTTCCGGGATTGAGATAGTGAAGAAGCCCTTGGGCAGCAATGGGGAGGCTGGTGCACATTGAATGAAAAATTGATGTTCTATTCCTTGCGTTTTGGTTTTTAATTGCCAATATCGTGAGTGTTGTCTCTTGCCCCCTACCACCACCGACACTCAGGCTCTCTCTTGCACACACTCACTCACCATACCCCCCCCCCCCCCCCCCCCCACACACACACACACACACACACACCATGCCGATACCCCCCTTTCCATCCCCAACCCAACCCTCCACCCCCCCACCCCACCTGACTTCAGCCGCTCACTTGTCATGTCATGTAAATGTGGGGAGGGCGGGAAGTGTGTGTGTGTATTTGGGGTGTGCAAAGGGGAAAAACAGGGAAAGTCCTCTTGTTTGGTCCCGGTCTGCTGCAGAAGGCCCGGGCCTGAACTGGAAGGACCGGTCCGGACGCCCCACCTCGCCCGTCTGCGGGGGCCAGGCAGCACGCACACCCATGGGGGTGGTGGAAGGCCCAGGAGGGAAAAACATCCGATCACTCACAAAACACACACATACACACACACACACACATACACACACACACACACACACACACACACACACACACACACACACTTTTGGGGGGCTAATGTGGAGTAGGGGATCATGTTTCAGGGCAGGCTCCTCCGTCAGTGTTGTGGAGGTTGGCCGGGCCAAGGCGATGTGTTTAAGGAAAGATTATCTTGACAAATTGGATAAACATCTTCAGCTTGACAGGATGCTGACGGAGCCTCCACCAGCTTGCCTTGCCTCTCCTCTCCTCTCCTCGCCCCTCCTCACACACGTGGGAGAGTTTGCTTAGTGTGTGACCGAGGGGGCGCGACTCCATGCGCCTCCTCCCGACTCCGGGGGTGGGGAAGGGGGGGTTGTTCGGGACAGGTAATAACAGGCAGCGGAGGCCCCAAGCTTTTCCAAAACAGTCCGTCATGCAGGTCTCCCTCTCTCTCTCTCTCTCTCTCTTGCCATCTCTCTCTATCTATCTCTATCTCTCTCTCCCTCTCACTGTCTCTCTTTCTCTCTCTCTCTCTCAAAAAAAACAGGGCCAGGAACTGAGGGAGAGGGTGAGACAGAAAAGACAAGAGGCTGAATGAGAGAGGGGAAGTGTTAGATTGAGAGAAAAAGCACGACAGAAAAAGAATAGCGGGAGAGGGAAAAGTCAGACAGATGGAGTAAGAGAGCAAAAGGGATAGAAAGAAAGGGGGATAGAAAGAGGGAAGGTGGAGGGAGAGAAAGTGTGTGTCTGTGTGTGTGTGTCTGTGTGTGTGTGTGTGTGTGTGTGTGAAAGAGACAGACACAGAGAGAGCGAAAGGGAGAAAGCAGGTGAACAGTACTGAATAAAGAAGTGCTTTCATATGTGGTTTCATATATGTTTTATATGACCTGGTAAAATGTGAAAGAGTTCTGCTATATCCTGCTGGCCAGACAAGACCCTGTGCCACCTCTTTAAATACAGGGCCATACTAACAGCTGAGATATTACATTAAAATAGCAGCAGGGTGTCATGCCGGGGATGGTTGCAAACGTCCATGAAGTCTGCAAATGGTGAGGTGATGAGTCACGGTGTGATTTAGTAGGCCATGGACGCAGAGGGAACAGGCTCATGGGAACAAGTTTTATGTTTCCTGTCTTACCTCTTGTACGTTGTACAGATATGCAGTGATTGAGCGATAGTAACCATGGCAATATGTGAAGTAAATGTAGCTTGAACAAATGAAAGCAGTCTGATTATCATCTGTTTGACACGCTTTTGCTGGAAGCAGAATATATTTTTCAAAAAATCACAATGTGCAATATACATAACCTGAAACACAGTTTTTGTGAAATGTACATTTTCATACTTTTCCACTTCCAGGAATTGTGAAGCATGTTGCCCCAGGCTATTCTTGTTGTTATAGTAATCAGTCTCATTCCCCTCACTGTGTTGCATGAAAGTAACACCTGATGACTAGTGAGTGGATGTGTGTGTGTTGGGTCTGTGGCGCTGCTGCTGCTGTGAAACCCGATGGTGTGTTTAGATCAAGAGTATAAGACAACATTAGTCTTTCTTCAGCTAAAAGCTCATCATCAAAAAATGACTTTGACAATAGTCTTGACGTATTCTGTACAGAATTAAGCAGATAAAATCTGACTTTCAGACAATACACAATGGGGAAGGAGAGCACCGTAGGGATAACGGTAGGCTGTGGTAAGTGTTGGCCTCTATTTCTTATTCTTACTCTGGTTTGAATGGCCACACATTTGTTCCATGACTTCCAAGAGCAATGCAGCCATGGTGGAAGGAAACGAGTGTTGTTTGTGTAAAATGGAACCTTGTATTCCCCTATAAGAGCTAGGCGGGTGACATAGGGGAGAGGAAGAGTATTAGACACTTTCTGTTGTTGTCTGACCGTGTAAGATGACACTCCTGACCAACTCCTGGCTGGGTGCCAACTCTCTATACTGCAGTTAAAGATTGAGAGCATTAGTCAGGCTGACAAACACGCACATGCACACACACACACACACACACACACACACACACACACACGCACACACACACACACACACACACATTGCACTGGCACACACACACACACCCTCACCCACCCATTATACCAACAGCAACACACGTGTCACACACGCGTCACACACGCGTTCATGCACTGCACAGACACACATGCATCCTCACCTTTAACACCCTACACACCCTCAGCCACTCAGAGCATACACTCAGAGGTGCAGTCTAGATAGATGTTTATTTGCCCTTGCGGAAACTTGTCGACATCATTGCTCACGAACACTTCCTCTGTTTGTTGGTTGGTTAGGCAAGATTCTGTCTGAGACAACCATGTCAATGGAACCTCAGCCAGACCTTCTGTACAAAATGAAAACAAGTACAAGGGGCTGGTTTACCAGGCTGATAAAACTGCTTGTGAGTGCATAACAAATGCAAAGAAGCTGAAAATTCCACTAAAGATTTGTATTGTGATGTTTGGCCTTCTTTGTCTACAAGCTGAAAAACAGCACAAATAAATAAGCATTACTGTGGCATGATACAGTCTGGATGAGCTGGGACACATTATCAGTGACCTGTCCTGGAAGTGACTGTGTGTACATTCCACCAAATGTCCAGGTGCAGGACAAATAAAGTGATGTCCAAAAAAACATAACCTCCTAAATGTGTATTGTTTATTTAACAAATGAAATGAAATGAAAATTGAAATGTTATTAAAATTTATATTTTTAATGTAATTGGTATCAGTACCAATTGGTATTTGGTACTCTTTTTTCAGTCATTAGTAAGGCAATCAGGCCAATTCATTTTTAGTACAGCTGCCATTGTTCAAATGGTGGGTCAACTGATCATATGGCCTATACATTAATCCTATCTATTTTAAACATTTTCCTGAAGAAGACCCAGCAGGGTCAAACGTTGCTCATTTGTTAAATAAAATTTGAGCACTTAAGCAGTGTTCCAGACATTATACTTGATTTTTTTTATCAAGCCACGCAACCATGGGTCACCTGGCTTTATCCACAGCCTCCTGGAAGCTCTCTCTGCTGCTTTTGTTGCACATTTGTTCATTACCATTTGCATAAAGTTGCTAACAAACAAACACACAAACACCAGCAAAAACCTGAGGATATCTGGTTGCACTTTCATGTTTGAAGATGTGACCTTTATGTCACCCCAACATCCCGTTCTGTGCTACCTGCTTGTACAGAAATCATTACATCATGTCAAAACCATTACTTCCTGTTATGACTGACAGACAGACGTCATCTGTGCCACCCGGCATTGTGCATAGCACACAGCAGACATTTGGAAAAGGCTTCTCAGATACAAAGCCAACAGATTTACTTTACTTTGTAATTACCTTGTTGACATGTAGTGAGAGTGTGCATGGTGTAAGTGTAAGGAGGATTAAGGATTAAGTCAGGAAGCGGGTGAAGAACAAACAGTAAAGAACAGCAAAGCAAACACAGCACTCTGTGTAAATATACTTCAAATCTTAAAATGAGCCTGGGAGCAAGGTTTTGTCAGTATAAGGATAGCCAATTAATCTTAACCCAAGACTTGACCTTTAGGTTACCGCAACAACTCGATCTGTGCTGCCTGCAGTTTCATTACATCATCTTGAAACCATGACTTCCTCTCATGACTGACAAACAGACGTAATCTGTGCCACCCTGTAAGTACTGAACACTGAACAACAAAAACCAAGAATGTGGCAGTACTCATGTCATGCAAAAAATACAAGTTTCAATGCAGGCATTAAATATCAACAAAATGTACAAAAATATAACACTTTATTAGAAAAAGACACATGGTATATACAGTAATAATAATAATAAATAATAATGCATTTTATTTATATTGCCATTTACATCCAAAGATCTCAAAGGGCTACAGGATTAAAAGGAGACTAAAAAAAACAAACAAACAAACAAACAATCAATGTATTATTAAGAGAAGTCTAAAAAGAGTAAAAAAGAGAAACTACTAAAAAGAGAGACAATTACAAAATGGGACCAAAGGTTTGGTTAAAAAGAAATGCTTTCAAATGTCTTTTAAAACAGTCAGTGGACTGTGGTGCCCGCAGGGAGTCAGGAAGGGCATTCCACAGCCTAGGTGCAGCAGTGCAGAAGGCCCTGTCTCCCATAGTCCTCAGCCTGGTTCTGGGGATCTGGAGATAGTTTGAGTGAGTGGAGCGGAGGGAGCGTGATGTGCTTTGTGGGAGAAGAAGTTCTTTGAGGTAGGGGGGGGGGGCATGTCCATGGATGCATTGGTGTGTGAGGAGGGAAACCTTGTATTGGATGCGGGCAGAGACAGGAAGCCAGTGGAGTGAGTGGAGGATAGGGGTGGTGTGCTCATGTTTGCGCACTCTCATCAGGATCCAGTAGTAGTGACATGACTGCTTGTTGACGAGCACAGCTTCAGTGGACCATTCAGAGCACCAATTTCATCACAGATACTTTTGGAAAAGGGTCACATTAAAGAGTAACTACCACCCTGTGACAACGTGACCATCACTAGGATTGTGGGTGTGCTCTGACTGCCATACCAATGTGCCTGGCTCTTTGGCATTGCAGTCAAAGTGCATGTTTGGTACCCTGGAGACCCCGGTTCAAATCCAGGTAGGGTGACTTCTCCCCTTCACTCCTAACCCCACCCACTTCAGCTTTTTGGATAAAAGCCTCTAAAATACTAGAGGTGAGAAGGCCTAAGGCCTCAGGGACAAAAGTGAAGGGAAAGGACAGGGATGTTGGAAGCACAGGCATCTACCGGAGTGCTTTAAAGTGACACAAAACTTCTTTTTGTTTTTTAGCAAGTGATTGTCTCCCCGTTCTCCACATTTTGTGGTGCAGTATACTGTTCAAGTTCCTCCATGCTCGTCATGGTTCATGATGGGAGCCGTCTCAGTTGGATTCTGGGGACCTGGAAGTTTCTCACTGGAGCTTGATGCCGACGTTTCAGCGCTGGAGCCCCTCAGAGAGCATTCAATGTCCTTCATCCTCTTCCTGTTGTCATGACTAAGTGAAGAATTAAATTACAACACGTTACTTAAATAAATATATAAATAGAACTTACATCTCACAAGCATGCTTGATTAAAATGCTGCGAAGTGATACATACCGACGGAAGACAATCCAAGCAAGAGTGCCACAGAATACGATGACCAGAACACCACCAAAAATGGCTAAGCCCACTCGATAATGGGTCCTTGGCACTAAAAGAAGACACATTAAAGTATTAGTGATTTAACGCTTCAGAACACAGGGCTAACAGTGCGCTAACCCAGGGGTTTTTAGTGTTTTCCTAGACAATGACCCCTATGCTAACAGATGCATTGCACAGGTAACCCCTTCAAAGTATTGTAGCACTGTGTTGCTTACTGAAGTGGCTAATAATGTGTGGCTGGCCTATAGTGGCATGTATACAAACACTTTGCAATGGTACTTGGTATGCAAAGCCATTCAAATGATCATAACTGGCAGATGTATACATTTGCAAATCATGTTTTAAGCCTATCTGCTTTTGGGTGGTAGGCTAGTGGTGGTAGTGGTGATGGGTGGTAAAGGGTGTTAACCAAGACATTTTTGTTCAATTATTTGACAATTATTTAATCTCATCACTGTAGCTCCTGCATCCAGCCAGTTTAACGGGACTTACAGTTAAGTTCAGCAGGTGGCTGGGTTGTGGAGCTTTGATTCTGGACTGTGTTGATGGGGGGAACACCTATGAGCAAACACAAACATCATGCAGCCTGTTGGACAAACAAATTAACTTGCACTCTATAATATGTATTAGACAATATTTGCTAAATATTAGGCCTACATTAAAAAGTATACAAGCCCAAATTAAAATTGCTATTTGTGAAGTTGTTTTTTCTTGTAGGTACACACAGGTTTTTCCTTTTATTTTTAGGACAAAAAAATAAAACTGAAGAAAAGCCAGGCATACTTACATGAGCACGTTATGGACTGTAAAATAAAACAGATACTTCCATTAGAAAGTGTTGGGGTTAGGCCTGACATACTTATGCATGTCACTGGACAAGTGAAATATGACTGAGCAAACCAACACCTCTTACCCGAGACCGTGAACAGAACACACCAATCTTGACAGACTGTGGGCAGTAGCTCAAGGTGAAGTTGTGCGTTGTGGCCCCAAGGACTGGGGAGATCCAGGTGGCTGGAACTGTCTTGTTACCATATATGGCACAAACGATGTCCTGAAGTAGTAGGAAAGGTAATAAACACACAATTTGAAAATAGTCCAAGTAATGTACATTTTAGATGACAGCAGTTTTTTTTTTTTTCATTAATCAAAACATCACCTATGTGTGTCTGTGCTGAAGACTAGACCCACCTCAATAACGAGCTCCGGCTCACAGTTCCGAATTAGATCCGTGAAATCATCAGGGAGCTGGAAGGTAACAGTGCCGTCAGGCTGAACAGCACCTTTACACGATGAGGAGTCTAGGGGAGCTGCGGCAATTTGCCTCACCAACACCGCGAGGGTGAACACTGAAAAACATGTACGCCCGCCCACTGTATTAACTTAGCATTACCTATTCATTACAACAATAATGGCCACATCACGTCTTCAGTGCCAACTTGCCACTTTTGTAGTGAACGACGTGCTATAGAATTATGGCCAGTGAAATGCAGACATTCCCAACTGGCAGAAACTCATCTTAAGGACGTCAACAACACAAACGTGCTATAGGATTATGGTCAGTAAAATGTATAATACTAAAGCGTTGTTCCCCATCACAGCGTAATCTTTATCAGGCACATACTCATAAAATATAGTCTACGTGACACTCTATTGTGCGGTGCCGATTATTTTTGATAGTTTAAACGAGGTGGCGCCGGGCGTCGCGTGGTGTGGTCTATCACATAACCACGATATGCCAGGGATCTGTTCTCGCTCATTCATGACGTCTTGCATACATTTGTTACGTGCGTTTTTCTTAAAACTCATTCATAACATTTTACATTATATTACCCTGTTCACCTCATGAACGCACTTCAGTAGCCTGATTATTATCAAATAACGCTTTGCCAGAATACACAGTAAAATGTCAGAAAATTACCTTGGAAAACACATCCGATGCTTCTAGTCGCTGCCATTGCAATATCCGTGTGTGATAGTCGCGTATATGTGAATGGATAGGATACTGTTTAAAGCGGGCGATCAGGCTACAGTGGCCGGCAAAAACATTTCCGCCTTGAGGCTTTCGAAGCACTCTATTTATAGTCTTCATTCGCTCCGCCTACATGCTGTTTCGGGGTTCTTGGCAGTATTGCATCATTGTCAAACCTCTGGTTACAGTAACACAGGAGCTCTGAACTGAAAACGTAGACATTTTCTTACCGTTTATATAGTGTGTTGTATATTAAATATCTAATATCTTTCAAAATTCCCTGTGTTTATTGAGGACAGAGACATGGGAGGGTCACGTGGTTTTCTAACACGTGCTCTGTGTTTACGTTTTTTTAGGGTTAGGCCTAACCCACTGGCATCTGCTTCTACCAAGTCCTGTGCAGAGTCTACTCATGCCTCACTTCCAGCCATGCCTCACCCTTGCCATCTTCCTGTCAGCACAGAGGCTGCAATGAACAAAGTCCGTAGGCTGACGCTCTGCATGCAGTCCGCAGACGCAAGAAAATGCTTTTCCAACACACAACTGATAGTTAATTCATTCAGTCTGGCCAATGTGTTTTCCTAGGGTGCAGTGGAAAGTAATTGATACATTGCTTTTCGAAGTCGACCTTCTAATATTTCATTTCTTCAAGTAAGTAAGTAGCAAACCTTTTGGGCCCTGATTTGTTTTTCACAATTTTTCTTGCAAAAATCAAGGATTCAGAAGCTGTCACACTTTAAACAAGGTGCTGGGCTCATTGCCTATCACAAGGCCAAGAAGTAATACAGTACAAGTCTATCTTATGTGTGCAACAAAGAGTCAAAGCCTGGGAGAGCACTCTTGAGGTGTGAAGTAGGTCGATGTTCTCTTAAGGCATACAGTAGTCTTCCATGACTTCCATACACGCACTACACATATCTATGCATGTATAGACGATATTTTACTCTTTAAATAGGTCCTCCTCAGAGACAACTACACCTAGACCCAGATTCTGAACAATAACTTGAAAAACATGAACGTGACGCAGTAATGCCCTGAACACACATTTAGATGACCTTACTGGGACACAATTACAGAGCACACTGTATGTGATTCATAGAACATCTGCCAGATAGAGTAGGTTGTCTCACTGGTTGTTAGGTAAGAGGGTGGAGTAATTGTAGATGATGTATAGGAAGTGTAGGTGACATCTGAAGGGAGCCCCACAAATGTACTGTATATATTGTGAAACAACACAATAGGGGGAAAGGCTGTCAACGTCACTGTTTATCTAGTGAGAGTGAACCGGAAGTTGAAGTGAGTCAGCCCTCCTATGACCCTACAAGACTGCTGTGTGAAACGCAAATCACTTTGAAATCTCTACTTTCGTTTTTTTTTTTTGTGTCACTTCAGAATATTTGTATATAGAAATTTGTCAAGAAATGGGGTGAAAAAAAGACACAACAAACCGATATCTCAGTCCAGAAATGTGGCCTCTAAAGAAAACTTTGACTAAACACAGGGCACTGTAACCAGCCAGTGTCGAAATGTTATGCAGTCATTTCAAATGTGTCAAGACACAGTGAGACAGGGGTACAGCTTTTCAGTCAGTATTCAAATCCCTATGGCCTCTATGCTTTGATTATTGAAACAGGCGTCTTGTTTATCTCTAGTTGGTGTGAACAGGAAGTTGGTGTGAGTCAGCCCTTACGTGACGATCTACAGTGTTTTTATCAATGAAGTGAGAGGAAGTCAAGTCAAATCATTTTATTTATATAGCACATTTGGAGAGCTTAGGAGCCACAGCAGAGAAAGCTCTGACCCCTTTAGTTTTGAGGCATGAGGGGGGCACTGAAAGAAGTTATTGTGACAAGGATCTAAGTGAAATGGGAACAGAGTGCAGTGTATGTAGCTCTGATATAAGTGGCCAGCCCATTGAGAGCTTTAAAAACAAACATTAACATTTCTAAATAAATTCTGGACGTTACAGGTAACCAGTAAAGCTGTACTAAGATGGGAGTGATGTGCCGTCTTTTCTTAGACCAATAATGTTGAAATGCCCTTTCAATATGAGACTGTTATCACCATAATTGCTCTTAAATCATGTATTCTATTGAAAACACTTGGTTGGATGTTTGATAGGGTTGTTGCTGACCTCCCTAAAATGAGTTTCTGCAGGCTGGGACGTCTGGGTAGGTAAATAACTAAATGACTAAGAAAACTTGTTACTACATATGATGCCAAGTTGATGTCAGCTCCAGAGCTGCATACTTACAGATGGCATGTTCTGGTGGTCACAGAAGACCAGAAAGTTATTCATTGGAGTTTGGTACTCTACTCATGTGTTCTCAGTTGTGTTCTTCACACAGCAAACTCTGATCCTTTTTCTATTGTAATTACTTATCAATAGCAAAATAAGAACTGATTTAAAGGATTATAAATAATTGGAAATTATATTATAATTATATTAATTATTTCATATAATAGCACCTAAATAAGGACACTGATGTTTTAGCAACATATACCTGCATAATAAGGCAAATAAGACAGAGATGCCACAAACACCAATAACCCCATATATGGTAGCAGTCATAGGAAAATCAGTCACCATAGGGATACACTGATGGAAGACCATCACAAAATTAGCCAGTTAATATTTTAAGACACATGCCTATATCCAAGAATTACAGCATGCCCCAAAGATCAATGGCTTAGCTGTGGAGGTTGAGGTCTGTTAAGGTTTGTTTCTAAAAGATTATTGACTTTGTTGTTTACTGTAACTCTAGAAGTGTCACGGCTACCTTTTTGCATTAAGTCCTATGTAATCAGCAAGTAAACCAAAAGGATTGTTTACACACACACACACACACACACACACACACACACACACACACACACACACACACACACACACACACACACACACTCCCTTTTGTTTGTAGTAGTTTGTAGTTTGTAGTAACTTTGTAACATTATGTACTTCAACTGTACCACAGGGTTAAGGTAAGGATTAGGACTTTGGTTACTGTTAGGTATGTTGTTATATGTAGATACATTGTCAAAAGGAACCATTAAAATAGTGTTTAAAAGTGTTACATTGCATTAAAAGTCTTACCTTGCTTTTTTCCCCTTTTGCCCCATGCCTCTGGGTCACGACTTTTACTGTAATGCTTCCTTTTTTAATTATGTATAACAAAGAAAGTACCAAAATATCTTAGCCCCAGATTAATAGTGCTTCCTGCAAAATACCAGATTGAGCAGGCTGTTTCGTTGTTTGTCTATGTATTTGCTATTAAGTTAAGTGGAAGTTGTAGCATATTGTTACACAGCACAATAGGAAAATCATGACTGTTTATATGAAGTAAGAGTGAACCGGTTAAGTTAAAGCCCTCATGTGATCTTGTAAGACTTGTTTGTTGTTGTTTTTTATTTAACTAATACACGCCATTTTTAAATCATTTTTAAGGTGTTTTAAGGTAAAATAAATATAAAACAAATAACGCTCTTGTAAAATAAATATCTTGGGTTCCTGGTGTCCTTTATGTATAATAGCTTTTCTCATCAGGATAACACCCTAATAAGTTGAATACCTTCCAGCTGACGAGAATGTAATTATGAACAATAGAATGATAAAATATACAAACATGGCTCTCTGATGACAGCAGTAATATTTGCTTAAAAGACAACAACAATGTTTGTAGATATTACGGTTGCCTTACTAGATCAACACACTTTTGTTACACGACCTGACCTGCTATACAACAACATACCATGGCATCACCTCTGTCTTATCTCCCAGCATTAAGGTGGGGAGCTTGTAATCTAAGCTTTGACTATCTTGCCAAAACACTTCATAACCATAAAAATGACTGCTACTGGGAGCTAGTCTTGTCACTTAACACTATTAAATTCGTAAACTGTAATGATAGTTGACAAAGCAAAGCTACAGTGCATTCTGTGTGCAGATGAATGTAACTTTGTTTCTCTTCAGCATATGTGTCTATGGAAACTGAAAAGCACAGAAAAGGAGACAAGACAGACTCATAGACATAGGCCTACAGAGAGAGGCTCATAGGCATGGGCTTAAAGAGACAGGCTCATAGACACAGGCTAGACATAGGTAAACCAATACCTCAATCTCTAAATGTGTCCTCCATAGAAAACCAAGACTAATTACAGGTCTTGAGTGGCATACAGTGAAAGGGTTTTGGGTGGCAAATGTGGTCAGGTCAATTCAAATGTGACAATACACAGTGGAAGAGGTGGACAGCTTTTTGGCACATATTCAAATCCCTTTGGCCTCTACACTGGTCGATGGAACAGGCCCCTAGGTTGTAAACAGTAAGGTTGGAATGAGTCAGCCTGTCATTATCTGATGATCAAGAGTTTTTCTCAATGGAGTGAAAGCAAGTGGCAATAACACTGACACACCCTTTCACTACAAGTCTGTCAACAACAGTTAATAACACACGTTTGTTTATTCGGTTTTAAGAGCAGCAGTTATAAGTAAAGAAACCTTTCTGTTGTGAAGACGTCACTTTAAAGTCACCAATTCTGTGGGAACAATGCAGATCTTACCCAGAGACAGACATGCCTGTCAACAAAACTTTTTTTTTACACACACACACACACCCAACAGACACAGAGAGAAGAGAGATTGGACAGAAGAGAAATTCACCAAAGAATATTTGTTGCCACAAAAAAAATGTAAATAAGCCATATCCTCCTATACATGAAACAACAAAATATTAATTTATCCGTTACATTTGTACATATTGTTTAATAAGTCACAGGTGAGACAAGGACGTCTGAGAAATTATGTGGGTGAACATTTGAGGGACTACCTGGTGTGCTTTGCATAAAATAGGGGAGTGGGCTAGACTGCCCCACCTCAGGAGAACATATATAATACATATTACACCAAATGCTGAGTCTGTGAAA
>CM059277.1:14642885-14660385 GCA_030347295.1 Setipinna tenuifilis
AAGGGAGAGGGAGAGGGAGAGGGAGAGGGAGAGAGGGAGAGGGAGGGAGACGGAGAGGGAGAGGGAGAGAGGGACAGACGGAGAGGGAGAGGGGTCCTGTGCTCTTGGCAGTTTATTTGTGGTTATGCAGATGTCTTGGTAATCGGTGTAAATTAGTCAAAAGACATATCATTACATTTTAAGCATAAGACACACACCATAGACATACATGGAAATACTTTAGTCCCCCCCCCAACCCCCTGAGAGAGAGGGACACACGGACAGAGAGGGAGAGAGAGAGGGATGTAGGGAGGGGGAAATGGAGGGGGAGGGAGGGACTAATGGAGAGGGAGAGGAAGAGAGAGAGGGAGAGAGGGAGAGGGAGAGGTAGAGGGAGGGGGAGGAGGAGAGGGAGGGACAGGTGGAGAGGCAGAGGGAGAGAGGGACGGACGGAGAGGGAGAGGGGGAGAAGGAGAGGGAGAGGGAGAGGGAGAGGGGGAGAAGGAGAGGGAGAGAGAGAGAGAGGGAGGGACAGACGGAGAGGAAGATGGAGAGGAGGAAAAGGAGAGGGAGAGGGAGAGGGAGAGGGACGGACGGACTGAGAGGGAGAGGGAGAGGGAGAGGAAGGCGACGAACAGAGAGGGAAAGGGAGGGATGAATGGAGAGGGAGAGGGAGAGTTAGACGGTAAGAGGGAGAGGGAGAGGAGAAGGAGAGGGAGAGGGAGAGGCAGAGGGTAGTAGTTAGTTAGCAGAGTTATTGTCTATAGCACTGGTGTGGCATTAGATCTGACATGGTAATCTTTTTTTCTTACCTCGAATGACTCCACAACCCACTTTTGGCCTGAGCCACCAATTAAAAAGCCACCAGTTAAGAAACACTGATCTATACTTAACACAGCAGCCCACAGTGGAAACCCATAAAACCTGCTGTGGTGTGTGTTTGTGTAGCAAGTTGTGTTTGAAACCACTGTACTACACACAGTAGCCTGCCCACAGAGGTACACTGTTGTGGTATATGTTTGTTTAACTTGTTTGTTTAACGTATTAAACTGTGGTCTGAAACTACAGTCGGTTTCTACTGCTTTGGCACGTCTGATCTGCCACATGCCACATGTGTTTGTTTAACTTGTTTGTTTAACGTGTTAAACTTTGGTCTAAAACTACAGTCGGTTTCTACTGCTATTTCTACTTTTATTTAATACTCTAATGTGGGGGATACTCTGAAACAATGAACGGCCTTTTTACTACAGGTCCCCAAACTTCCAGCCTTTACCACTGCAACAGTTCTTTCTGACTTGCCCACACTTTGAATTAGATGTAAGACTGTGGAGGTAAGACTGTGATTTATGTAAATTTGCATAGTTGGGTAATTGTATCCCAGAGAGGGAGGGAGGGAGAGGGAGAGAGAGAGAGGGAGAGAGAGAGAGGGAGAGGGAGAGGGAGAGGGAGAGGGAGAGGGAGGGATGGACGGACGGAGAGGGAGAGGGAGGGACAGGTGGAGAGGAAGAGGGAGAGACAGACGGAGAGGGAGAGGGAAAGAAGGACGGACGGAGAGGGAGGGAGAAAGGGAGAGGGAGGGACAGACGAAGAGGGAGGGACAGACGGAGAGGGAGAGGGTAAAAACTGTAAATCCCTGTGGTCTTTACTGTGTTTGTTTAAACAATTATTACATGTCCAGTGAGATTTAACAGGAGGCTGAAGTGAGTCAGTCCTTATCTAACGTTTGTGTCAATAAGTCAGTGTCAGAGTGTCAGTGTCAGAGAGGGACAGACGGACGGAGAGGGAGAGAGAGAGGGATGTAGGGAGAGGGAAACGGAGGGAGAGGGAGAGGGAGGGACGGACGGAGAGGGAGAGAGAGAGGGAGAGAGGGAGAGGGAGGGAGAGGGAGAGGGAGAGGGAGAGGGAAGGACGGATGAAGAGGGAGAGGGATAGAGGGACAGACGGAGAGGAAGGGGGAGAGAGAGAGGGAGAGGGAGAGGGAGAGGGAGAGGGAGGGACATACGGAGAGGGAGAGGGAGAGGAGTAGAAGGAGAGGGAGAGGGAGAGGAAGGGACGAACGGAGAGGGAGAGGGAGAGGGAGAGGGAGAGGGAGAGGGAGGGACAGACAGAGAGTGAGAGGGAGAGGAGGAGAAGGAGAGGGAGAGGGAAAGGGACGGACGGACGGAGAGGGAGAGGGAGAGGGGGAAAGGGAGAGGGAGAGGAAGAGGGAGAGGAAGAGAGAGAGCGAGAGGGAGGGATGAACGGAGAGGGAGAGCAGCCCACACTGGAAACCCATAAAACTCTTCTTAACAGAAGATCAATGAGATCAATGAACAGTCGATCCCAGAGTAGCGAACTGGACTGCTGATGCTGCTGATGCAGCTGATACTCTGAAACAATGAACAGCCTTTTTTACTACAGGTCCCCAAACTTCCAGCCTTTACCACTGCAACAGTTCTTTCTGACTTGCCCACACTTTGAATTAGATGTAAGACTGTGGAGGTAAGACTGTGATTTATGTAAATTTGCCTAGTTGGGTAATTGTATCCCAGAGAGGAAGGGAGGGACGGACAGAGAGGGAGAGGGAGAGAGGGAGAGGGAGAGAGGGAGAGGGAGAGGGAGAGAGAGAGAGGGAGGGACAGACGGAGAGGGAGAGGGTAAAAACTGTAAATCCCTGTGGTCTTTACTGTGTTTGTTTAAACAATTATTACATGTTCAGTAAGATTTAAAAGGAGACTGAGGTGAGTCAGTCCTTATCTAACGTTTGTGTCAATAAGTCAGTGTCAGTGAGTGAGTGAGTGACAGTGTGTGAACATTCTGGGGGACTTCCTGGTAGGCGTACTTAAGAATGCTTTCCTTAAAAAGAGGATGTTAGGTGGAGAGCAAAGTAGCAGAAATAAAACACATAGACTAAATGATGAGTCTGATCAGTAATAATAGGATACTGCTTTCAAATTGTCTTTTGTGAAAAGTCTGATAGTGTGAACATGTTAGTCATAAAGGAAAAGGCAGTCATTGCATCATCCTCAGTGAAAGGTTGTTTCCATTTTGTGAATGGATTGTAAGCAGCAATAGTATGTTTTGTTTGTTGTTTTTTTGATGAGTCATCTAGCTGTACCTTGCCTTTACAGTGAAGGGTTATCGGAAACCCAGAGAGCTGACAGATGCGATCTGTATGACTGTGCCAACACACATACACACACACACACACACACACACACACACACACAAAATATGAGGAGTTAATGAACATCTATTTGGGTCTATTTGTGGTTATGCAGATGTCTTGGTAATCAGTGTAAATGAGTCAAAAGACATATCATTGCATTTTAAGCATAAGACACACACCATAGACATACATAGAAATACTGTAGTGTAGGCTTACCCCCCCTCTTTGAACAAATGACCTCATTTCACAGCCTGGCTGGTGTGATCCTGGGATTCATGACAACAAAGGGCGTGCTCTGAACTAATGTGACCCAGTGTGATAGCAAGGTGTGATAGCAAAGGCATTAACAGGACATGTTAAAGACCCACTGCCTAATGTCCCCCATGAAGGTATTACAAGAACCAGGCATATGAAGAAAATGTGAAGAATGAAGAAATGTGTTTTTCATAATCAGGGTAAAACAATGATCGTCCTTTGATAATGAAGTTCTTTAATAATAAATACAAATATAGACATCCACACATAAAGTAAAATATTGCATAAAATAGAATTTAAAAGAGGAAACTTTGTTGGAATTTCAAGTATCATCTCAGTTCAGCACCTTCTCAACACCCTTCTTAAGGAGTGTCTTAAGACTCTTCTTAACAGAAGATCAATGAACAGTCGATCCCAGAGTAGCCAACTGGACTGCACCCACTAAACTGTCATCAAGTCTCAATTGAATATTTTCCGGCTGAGTTCAATTCTTTGTGTAGGTTGAGTGATGTCACTTGTCCCTGGGTTGGAGAGGCAATGTTTCCTGAGGTTAAACCTTATTCAAGTAGATTTCAGACATGCACTGGAGCTCAAGTTGCTAAAGCATGCAACAAGCAGCCACATAGGAGAGTAGGAGGAGTAAATATTAGGAAAAATATTAGGAATCCCCCTAAGCTAAGAGCGTCTTAACTAAGTTTGGCAATAAGCCGTTTGTGTCAGTGTGACAACTTGGGCTTCTGTCTGCTATCTCATATACTACAGTGTTGGGAGATTTCTGTAAAACGTAATGTTTTGTGATAAGGTTTGGTAGCAACAGCTATTGACTAATCTGATTGACGGTTATGACTGATCTCGAAACGGTTTCTGGACGGCATCAGCATTGAGGTCCTCAATGGCGCTGCTTGTTGATGTGCCTTTGGTCTTGAGGTTCATGAAGGCAGTGATTTTCTCCCTGTAGTGATAATATTTACATAGACAAAGCAAAGGAACCATATGAAACTTGATTTAAAAAAAAAAAAAAACTTCAGATTAGAAACATCTTGTACTGATATGAATGAATATGTTTCATCCTCATTACCTGCGTTTAAAAGGTGATCCAAGCACAGGGACCAACAAATAGGAGAACAGGAATGGCATAAATAAACCCAGTGGCAACAGGGGAGACCCCGCCACTGGAGATGACAGGTTGGTCAGTCCTGGAAGTGTTGGCACCTGTGAACAAGCAGACGGAAACAGGAAGATATTAAGAGGGTTTAAATTGACAGTGGAGTTACCCAAACTTAATTTCACCTAAAGTGAGAATACAGCCTGCCAGCTGATCATTTCATTAAGAAACATAGTAAAGCCAAGCCAAGATGACTTACATACAGAGCCTGGGAAGGGTCATGTTGAGAAATATTTTAGACCCCACTTTTGCACTATTCCCTCGCAATAGTTTTGTGTTCCGTCTCAATACTTTGTGCGTTCCGACACAATAACTTTTGAGTTACTTTGAGTTGAATTAAAGTATTGCAAGAGAACACAAGTAGGGTCTAAAAATGTTTACCAACATGACCCTTCCTGGACTCCGTACTTAGTAGAACATAGTAGAACATAGTAGAACATTTTACTAGGTCTCTTTTTTCAGTACTTCAGTATTTATGCACGGAATCCAGTCCGGTATAGTTATGTATTAAGGTATACTCACAAAAGCACTTTTCCTGTTTGGGCAGCTATGTAGCCATGTTTGGAAGAAAAAACAAACAAACATACATATATATTATACATTACAAGCATAAGAAATAAGAAGATTAGTAGTGCAGTTTTGGGAAAAGAATTAAACAATGACCTGTGGGCAGCAAAGGTGGACAGTAACTAAGTAAATTTACTCAAGTACTGTACCTAAGTGCACTTTTCAAGTATATGTACTTTACTTGAGCATTAAACATTTTGACAACGTGTATATTTCACTACACTACATTTTCAATACAAATATTGTACTTTTTCCTCCACTACATTTGAAATGTGAGCTGGAAGTATCTGTCAGTATTTGATTGTATGCTACAATAAAACATCTTGAATCCTTGAAAGATGACATGTCGATTTATTTACAAGCTAAAGGATTAAAACCAGTAACAATATTTTTTAAAGAGCTAGCCTATGCTGACCGCAATTCTCCTATTTAGTTCATTTCTCATCTGTTGATTTGCATCTGAATTTATATGTTTTTCTTTATATTAAAGTAAAAGGTAAAAAATATGTAGTCCTGTTTTAATAGTAGCCATATAATGACATCAGGTAGGCCCTAAAATGTGAAAATGGTGATATTGTGTATAAAGAAGCTCAGGTCAAGTTTTAGTGACCAGTCTGCGGCCAACAAAAACACATAAAAAGAAAAACAACAATGATCCCCGTTTATCACAGTAGTTGCATTACAGAACCCCCCACAATAAGTCAAAATCCGTGATATACTGAGATCATATACAACAAACCATTTTATTTTATAGTTTAAGCCTTAAAATACCCCTCCCACACACTGTTTCATTACTACTGCATTTTAATCAATATATGGTATAGTATAGTATAGTATTTTCTTTAGAAATGACATACGGGCATATATTACAGGACCACTAAAGGTGAACTGTGAGATAACAGGGGATCATTGTATTTGTAATTTGTACTTTTTGTAAATTTGCATAGCAAATTTTACTTGTAGTAGAGTCATATTTGACAAGGAGTATTTATACTTTGACTCACCGCTGGAGGGCAGACTATATCCAGTGTGACGGAGCTGGGGCAACTATTCACAGTGAAGCTGAACAGAGTGGCTTCCAGGGCAGGGGGTTTGATGTCGGTCGGTGCATGGCATTTTTCATATATAGCAATAGCTCTTCTCTGTGGAAAAGAAATGGGGGAGAAACAGCTTTGTCAATCCTAAGAGTAGCTGTGCAATTTTTCATGAGTCATTAAAGTTTTTTTTAGCTTTGTTACACTTACCTCAGTAATCAAGCTTACTTCACAGGAGGAATCGGTTAGTACTTCCTTAATGTCGGGTGGCAGCTCAAAAACAAACGAACCATCTGGCTGCACCTTGCCCTCACAGCGTGGTGTCATGGTAAACCCAGAGAGCTGACCGATGAGGCACATCTGTATGACTGTGATAACACACACACACACACACACACACACACACACACACACACACACACACACACACACACACAAAATATGAGGAGTTAATAAACATCTATTTCGGTCTAACCATGACCATGTCTGTGGTCCTGTGCTCTTGCCAGTTTATTTGTGTTTATACAGATGTCTTGGTAATCAGTGTAAATGAGTCGAAAGACATGGCATTTTAAGCATAAAACACAGACCCTAGACAAGCATAACAATTGTGTAGGCTTTGGCCATTGGCCAAGGCACTAGGTAACGCCTCCGTGGTGACGCAACTTTGCCCTAGACGGCTGGGCAGGTGCGTTGTGCGTTGTGCGACTTTACCCACCCCACTGAACTCTCAGTGCACTCCACTTCTCATCACTTCACATCATCTGTAGCCTACTGTGATATCCTACCATGTAGCAATGATCACACTTGTGTTGTTTTCTTTGGCTTCTTGCCGTTTATTCATCCACACGCACGCAACAACTGAACATGACTTCTGCCCGGGGTTTCACATCTCTCATCATGTGTGTTCCCTTGAAGTATTGATGAACCATATAGGTAGCTCCCCCTAGAGGCATGTGCCAGTATTGTTTTAATTTAGATTTACAGCCCCTCACATCCCTCCCCTCTAGATTAAACTACTTGAATTACACTTGACAATTATACTGGACATCCTGGAACTTCAAATTAACCCTTAACTATCACGGTTACTTTAAACTTCTTTTAACACATGTGCCATACATATAATTTCTTTCTCTTTTTCTTTTTTCCTTTCTTTTTTTTATACATGTATAACACACATAACATTTTTTTTTTTTTTTTGGGTTGACTACCGCATCCCAGTGAGGTTCCAGGACGCATTCTTGTCCTGTGGCTGGGGAACTCACTACTAACTAGGTATAGTCCTTTAAGTAGTCTGGAGCTTTCCTAGCTCGCTGAGATCTTCTCACAGCTGGTGAGTCAACTGCAGGTGAAGACTCAGGCTGCTCCACTGTTTCTCCTGCTGCAGTGCTGCCAGTAGAATCTGCAGAGACGTTTACCTCAGGTATCACCTGAAGTGATGCTGGTTCGTCGATGCTCTCCTCAGGAGGGGTGTCAGACAACACCTCTGGTGCCATCGGCAGGGGAATGGAGCTCCTACCACGAACTTGGTCAATGTGTCGTCTCACCACTTGTCCATGACCTAATATCACCTTGAATGACACAGGGCCTGTCTTTTCTGTTATTTCTCCCGGAACCCAGGTTGGTCCTGAGCCGAAGTTGCGGGTGTAGACCAAGTCTCCCTCTCTCAGTATTCTCTCTCTGGCATGCATGTCATGATAACCTTTTTGTTTCTCTTGTTTGTCATGCACTCTCTTTCTGAAGTCTGGATGTATTAAGTCCAATGTTGACCTCAACTTCCTACCACACAACAGCTCAGCTGGTGACTTGCCAGTTGTAGATCGGGGTGTTATGCGATAGCTGAACAGAGCTCGCGACATTTTCGTTTCAATGGAGTCTCCTGCCATCTTTTTCATGAGTGACTTGAACGTCTGCACGGCCCTCTCGGCTAAGCCATTAGAAGAAGGATGGTATGGCGCAGTCGTAATGTGACGTATGCCATTCTTTTCAGAACACTCTTGGAACTGTTCACTGGTAAAACATGTACCGTTATCTGATACTATGATTTCAGGTATGCCATGTTGGCTGAAGCTCTTTCTTAGACATTCAATTGTAACAGTAGAAGTAGAGTTACTCACAGAATATGCGTCGATCCACTTTGAGTATGCGTCAACTATGATCAGGAACATTCTTCCCATCCATGGACCCGCGTAATCAATGTGAATTCTCCTCCACGGTTTATCAGGAACTTCCCAGGGATGTAGTGGGGCCGCTGGAGGACTGTTCCTGTTCTCCTGGCATGCCACACATGACTTCACAAGCGCCTCCACCTCTGCATCCATATTGGGCCACCACATGTAGCTCCTCGCCAACGCTTTCATGCGAGTGATGCCAGGGTGTGCTTGGTGTAGTTGTTGCAGTAAGGCCTTGCGACCAGGCGGTGGAACAACCACGCGTCCTCTCCACAGGATACAACCTTCCTGGGTGCTGAGCTCATCCTGTCGTCTAGCATAAGGAATGAACTCAGGACTGTTCACTTTCGGCCATCCTCGCAAGATGTATTCTCGCACTCTTGCAAGAACAGGGTCTTTGTCTGTCCACTTCTTTATTTGTTGTGCGTTCACCAGGGGCACGCCGACATCTTCAAACAACAACACTCTCTCCTCCTCCTCAGGCGTGCTGTCTCTTCCTCCATCCAAGGGTAGCCTACTCATCGCGTCAGCATTCGTATGGTCCTTTCCGGCTTTGTAAACAATGGTGTACTCATACGCTGCTAATGTAACGGCCCATCTCTGAATTCTCTGAGATGTCATCTGGGGTATGGCTCTCATTTCACTGAACAGTGAAATTAGTGGCTTGTGGTCAGTCACTATAGCGAACTGTCTCCCGTACAGGTATTTGTGGAACTTTTTTACACCAAATACTACTGCAAGGCCCTCCTTGTCTAACTGGGAGTAGTTTTTTTCAGCTGAACTGAGAGTTTTGGAGACGAACCCTATGGGTCTCTCTGAGCCATCCTCCATACAATGAGAGAGTACGGCTCCCACACCGTAGGGTGATGCGTCACACGCCAGGATTAGTGGTTTAATTGAGTCATAGTGCCCGGGGTTTCACATCTCTCATCATGTGTGTTCCCTTGAAGTATTGATGAACTATATAGGTAGCTCCCCCTAGAGGCATGTGCCAGTATTGTTTTAATTTTTACCACGCCTACTGTTTCTACCCCAAATTGTCTGATGAAATTGTTGCCCTATAAGAATTCCATTACAGAGCTTAATGTAAGACGTAATATTTACCGTGATGATTCGTAACGTACCAACACCGTGCCATAGTATCGCTACTTATAAAGCCACCTGGGCTGTCTTAAAAGCACAGAATGCGGACGTCAGAATATTGCATTGCGCTTTGTTGTTTCTTAGATGAATATAAAGGGAAATTACTCGTTTGTTAATTTACATGGCATGTAGGCAATGTTTAACACGTATTCATCTTATTTATTCATATTTCAAAGAAAATCCGGACTTGCCCAAAACACCGCCACAATGCTGGGAGTTGCTGGGCACAGCAAGTTAAATGTTTAGGCAATATATACATTTGCATGTTTCCAAATGAAATGTTATTTACCTGCGTATAGGGTGTTTTTTTCAGGGACCATGGTGTCTCGATGCGCAAGTAGCCTACTGGCCCGTACTGTTGACTGTCGTCTCCTCTGCGCTGAATTCTGACCTGAACTTAACTGAACTGTGTCGTTCCGCAACTCTGAGACTCCTGCGATTCCTAAGGTTCGCTTGGTATTTAAGGTGGCTAAAGGGTGGCCTCCTTCACATGACACCATGCCCACGTGCAAAGGACGGTAAGAGTCAGAGGGAAGGACTCTGCATAATCTTTAGTGATCGCTGATGATGATGTGCACAAAGAAAAATGTGACAGTCAATCTACATCTTCAACAGCATACAGATCTTTCTCTATGCCAACAAACTTGGGCAATGCTGCCCCCTCATGGACCAAGTTTGATAATCCTCGATAGTCCTACTCAATGAGCGAAAAACATAAAACAACTAAAAAAAGCACTCGGACAGAGTAGTTCAACCCCCTAACCCTCCTTTAAAAAATCCGTCAATGGGATTTCCCATGTAACTACCAACATTTCAGAACGATACAGACAGACAAACAAACAGACAGACAGAGGCAGATACACAGATAAACGCCGGCAAAAACATAACCTCCTTGGCAAGGGTAAAGAAAAGTAGAGGACAAGAAAGGAACAACCCACCCCCCTTTTGATATTATTGCTGGAGCAACATGACTTAGCCTAATGGTTCTCTTGTTCTGTCTGAGTTTAATGACTTACTCAATGGACGTCAGAATATTGCATTGCACTCTGTTGTTCCTGGCATGTAGCCAATGTTAAACACGTATATTCATTTTATTGATTTCAAAGAAAATCCGGACTTGCCCAGAACACCATCACAACGGCAGTTGTATTCTCTCTGGGCTCTGCCGGGCTTTTGCCGGGTGTTTTACCGTGGAGTTGCTGGGCACGACTGTTACTGACACCTGATTGGAGCAGGAGCAGGAGCAGGAGCAGGAGCAGCTCCTGAAGAGGTCTGTCAGCACGTCGCGAATCATTTCAATGGGTCTTTGAGGCGGGTTCAGCTTTGGACACGCATGGGGCAGCACTGTCACCATCCTGGTGAAGTATTCCATAAATGTAAACCTTTTCTGGGTGGAGGCAGAAGATGTGCCGTTCTCCATCTGATGAGTAGATACGGGTTTGTTGTCGCCATCATCGACCCTTTGATGGAGGCCTGGTGGCGGTGGGTCTTCGCCTTTGCTGGTGCCGGGATCTTCAGGCAAAACCTGTATCGGAGATTCACCTGTAGCCTCAGCCTCCTCGAGAGATGTGACCGAACTGAAAGATTCACAAGAGCAGATTGGGAAATATTCTTTTTGTTTGTCAGTTAATTTTGTAACATGTTTCACACATTATTATGAATGTGTGTGTCAGTGAAATAGCCCAGTATTAACTGTACCCAATTTGTACTGCTGTGTTGACCACAGGCTTGTTTTAAACAGACAGCATAAAAAATGGAGACTTGCCTTGCAATGTGTGCAATACCTATTTTTGAAAAGCTAAGGATGCTTAATACATGCTTATATCCACACATGCTCCTGCTGTCTAGTAAACGTAAACTCATCCTGATACCTGCTGGGGGAAGGGAAGGGAGTGGGTGTCCGAGTGCTGGCTGTGGTCTTGATGCTGTCGTGCCTTGAGTTATGGTCACACACAAACTGCACAGCTTTGGACATGCGCTTATCAGTGTAGAGCTGGAGGATGGAGCTGGAGAAGGTGCAGCAGCTGGCGTCCAGTTGTGTCCCCTGTGCATCCTTAGGGAAGAGGCCACTCAAGGACTTACACATGGGGGACTCCAGTCCACTTGTGGCTATATATTAGGGAAGGAATGAATGAATGTTGGGTTAAGATGTTCCCGTTTAGGTAGGTGCTCTAGCTTGAGGCATGTTTACATTGTGAGGGTGAAACCCCATGTGAAAAAGGAACAGAACAAAAATTCACCTAACAAACATCTACATTTAACGTGACAGTGATTACCTTTGCATTTACAAAAAGACCAGTCACTTATAACACTTAATAAAACGTCCATGTTCAATGTCAAACAACAAAATCATGGTATGATAGGTCACAGATCACCTACTTGGCTCCTTTTAGGCATTATACTGTATTTACTTAAAGGATTTTAGATAGGCTACAGTTTGTGCCATATGTGAAGTATTTAACACATACCTGCACTATTTAAAATGTTACAGTTACGTCTTATGCAAACTGTTTGACTGATGATGTTGATAAATACTGACGAGACAAGTACTGACCGGAGCACTCGGTGAAAGGGAAGGTGATCTGTTGGCTGCACTCTCCCATCTCCAGGCCATCAATAACCCAGTTGTCACTGTCACCTTTATCATTTGAGTCATCCTAAGGAATATGAAATAATAATAATAATAATAATATCATTACAGTCAAGACCAGTAATTTTTCTCACTTAAAATAAGACCAACATTAGTAGTAGACCCAGCAAAGGCATGCGATTTTCCCTTAGTATGAATAAAAACTAAATTTAAAGTCAGTTTGTTTCTGCTTACCTCAGATTCCCTTTGACTGAACTGCACATAGCCAGGATGAAGCTCTGCTGACACCTGGACTGCTCCTTCCTCTACCCCAGTGGAGGACACATCAGAGCATCAGACATGGAGGGCATATTAGAGCAAAAGACACTGCAGGCTACAAGAGCAAAGCCTCCACATTTACAGTCTCCTGTAGCCAGGGTTGCTGCCGCACATTTGTGACTCTGAGACAGTATACTATTGTCCCAATCAAAAATAATCATGGTTATCTAATGGTCATTAGATATCACTGTCACTAGATATACTGGCATTAGATATTGCTGTACTGAATCATTTGTTGAATGTTGAATCATTTGAATTTCTTCCCTGTCTGCTGGTATGGCAAGCCACACAAAGTGTGCAATGTAGTGAACTGCTTGCTGCTCATACTATGTGTATACTATAAAATGAGTATAAAACGCTTACTACATTACTGAATAATTTCAATGTCCTTTTTCTACACATTAGACTTTAGGTGTTACACTCTTTCAACCCTTTAATTATGGTTTTTCTCCAACTACATGGCTAAATAACCTTTTAGTTTTGCATAGCCTGTATTGCAGTATTAAATAACTATACTATAATCATGTCATGTCATGTCATGTACTAACCAGAAACCTCAGTAATAAAACAGTTGGACTGTAAGCTGCATTCTCTCACATCTCCGTCTTCACGTGTATTACTTGCTTTATCCTAAAAAAAAATGTAATGTCTGTAATAGTACACTGTAAACCCGGATTGTCAATACAACTCAAAACTTTTGATGTAACTGATTACGTCAATAGTTTTGAGTACATTAACTATATATTTTAATTAAAGTTAATTTAAAAGTTTAAGTACAAAATTCATGTACTTAAACTTTTAAATTGATTTAATGAAAATATTTAGTTAATGTACTCAAAACTATTGACGTAATCAGTTACATCAAAAGTTTTGAGTTGTATTGACAATCCGGGTTTACAGTGTATATATAATATCCAATATAAGTTCCAAAATCCTACTATTCTACTAATATTCCTACTATTCATGCAAGAAATGTTACTTTTGTTAGGCCAATACAGCCTACAGATACAACCTACAGTACATTAAAACACACATGTGATATTCACTTGAAATCATTCATGACTAACTCGAAAAAGAAAAAATGAGAGAATGTAAGAAAGTTGTAAACCATACAACGTTTTCTGCTTACCTCAGATTCCTTTTGACTGCACTCAGTGGAAGTAGCATGAGGTTCTTCTGACACCATAAATACAAATGTAATGACATTACAAAATCATTTCAATGTCCTTTTCTTAAACGGCAAACTTCAGGTGTTACAGTCCTTAAACACTTTAACTATGCTCTTGCTCCAACCACGTGGCTGAAGTTTTATTGAGGGAAGTCTACTAACCAGAAACGTCAGTGACAATGCAGCTGGACAGTGGCCCACTTTCTTTCACATATGGGTCTTCACTTTGATCATGTAATCCATCCTGAGAAAAAAATACAGTATTTCTTTAAATATGAATGTGTAAAAATCATATTACCATACATTAGTGTGTATGCGATGGGGGCACTTTAAGAGACAATATATAGGTCTGACAACATTGTAACCATTTCCAATTACGAAGGGTGATACCAGTTTTGAAGCAGAATAATATACTACACAAACTGATATTTATCTGTTGTAGTTGTATTTGAGAGCGTTTGATCAATTTATGATCTGAGATTACCTTAAGCTCGTCTGGCCTGCCCTCCACAGAACTGGCATGGGGAGACTCTGGATGCTGATTTGATCCAGCAAACACTCCTAAATTATTACAGTAATAGGAATGTAACAATCATTGTAACAATGCATCATTGGTATTCATTAATAACTTTACAGTAACAGGAATGTTGTAATGCTTTAAAAAATAAGATCAAATAAAAACGCTCCATGTGTCATATCGCTGCAATCGCTCAGCCCTTCTTGCTGAGAAGGTGGCATGCACAGATGCAGCACGTCTCTTTGCCTCAGGGGGGTCGGGGGGTTGGGGGGGGGGGGGGACCGCCACTGTGGAACCGCCACTGAGCATGACTTACCTTTTATCTCCAGGAGGCATTTATGGGCTATTTATTTATTCATATCTGCACTCATAGCCTCTCTTTAGATCAATTCTTGTCAGTGCTGACAAATTAACTTACCGTAATCCTCGGTGGGAGAACAGCCAATGTCTGCTGGATCCCTGGGTGGAAGAAAGTGTGTGTGCGTGCGTGCGTGCGTGCGTGCGTGTGTGTGTGTGTGTGTGTGTGTGTGTGTGTGTGTGTGTGTGTGTGTGTGTGTGTGTGTGTGTGTTTGTGAGAGAGAGAGAAAAAGAAAGAGAAAGACAGACAGAATGAAAAAAGTAGTGCTGAGTTTAAGATTAGGGAAATGGAATGACAATGCAGAACTTATGACATTCAGGTATTTTTGTTTGTTTCACAAGTTTTGTTGGTTAGCTTGTCCACTTACCTGTTATCCATACTCAGGATAGATTTGTGAACTCCTCAGTTTCAGTCATAGCTTTGAGAAATGGACAAATAATCAAACACTTTGAAGTTTATTCAAACTAGCTAAGCTGTTAACATAATACATTTCCATATTATCACATTACACGAAAGCCAATTTAACTGCTAAGTTGTTTATATGAAACATGATTCAGTTGAGGAAATATTACCCTTGGAGCTGCAGTATGGTTGGTGGGATTTTGAGAAGGATTGAAGTACTACATCATGACAGTATGACATACCCATTGTGACATCATAGTCAATATCAGAAGATAATAACACCAATGATCAGTTATTAAATCCAGTCTAGTTTAATAAATAGAAACGGTTTTATATCAAAATAATTTTATTGAATATTGACACTGATAAAGATACACATATTTACTACTGCGAATTACTTCATTCAATCCCAGACACGTACACGCACACACACGCTAAACACACATATGTACACACACACACACACACACACACACACACACACAGACAAATATTACAGGGCAATAATTACAGGGCAATGAATGAATGAATAATAATCTTAGCTTAAATGGTCTGGCACTAAATACAGTCCTAAATAGCACAAAAATCACATACAATGCTCTGCCCTAAAGCATGAGGTAAATAGGTAAGAAGGTCGACTATGTACATGTATGTATACTTCTGAAAATTTCTGAACAGGACAAAGTGGAGTCATTTTCATCATCTTCATTCCTTGGCCACCAGGACGTAGCCCATGTTGTGGAAATGGACGCTTTGGCTGCTGTCTTCCTGTGCCGGGGGGAAGTGATGTTGCATGGTGACCTGTGATGGGGTGGGGCTGACTGGTGACATAAGGGGCTTCTCCTCCTCCGGAGAGGGCTGGGGCGGAGAAACAGAGGAGTCACCTGAAGCTGGATCTGGACCCAGCTTACCCAGCTTAGATGCAAAACGCATCCTGTGTCTGCGAGAGAGAGAGAGAGAGAGAGAGAGAGAGAGAGAGAGAGAGAGAGAGAGACAAAGGGGGGGGGGGGGTCACAGAGAAAGAGAGGGAGAAAGACAGAAAGAAAGACAAACACATGCAGGTAGGCAATCAGACAGACAGACATACAGATAGCAATGAGGAAAGAGACAGACAAAGACAGAGAGACAGAGAAAAAGAAAGAGAGAGATTGTAGAATTGCAGTGCACCATTATCAGCTGTGTGCGTAAAATTTTGACAATTAGTGTAGTCCTGTCACCCATTCGGAAATTCTTAATATGAAGAGCCAACTAATCATGTCCGGAATTTCTGTATCTTCAATATTGTATCCTCCATAACACACCAGTGGAAGGAAGCTAACCTGGTGTGCATTTCTGATCTTTGCAAAAGGCATACATAAACACAGACACAGACACACACACAGACACAGACACACACACACACACACACACACACACACACACACACACACACAGACACAGACACAGACACAGACACGCACATGCACACACACACACACACACACACACACACATACACACACACACACAAACGGACACACATGCATGTGCACACAGCTTACTTATTATCTCTTCACCAGATCCCGAGCCTTCCTCAAACCACAAAGGATCCTAAAGAAATGAATAAAAATGAGAATGAGAGTGAAAAAGTGAGTGTTTGTGTACAGTACTAAAGCTAATTGCATTGGGCACTAAGAAGACTTGAAGTGGGGTGAATAAGACAGAAAAGCCACTCACCAGAGTGTGAAAGTCAGCCAGTGTTGTGGATTCTGGAGCTGTTAAAACCGCCACTGAGCATGACGGACCATTTTTCTCCAGGAGGCATTTATGGGCTATTTATTTATTCATATCTGCACTCATAGCCTCTCTTTAGATCTATTCTTGTCAGTGCTGACAAATTAACTGACCGTAATCCTCGGTGGGAGAACAGCCAATCTCTGCTGGATCCCTGGGTAGAAGAAAGTGTGTGTGCGTGCGTGCGTGTGTGTGTGTGTGTGTGTGTGTGTGTTTGTGAGAGAGAGAGAAAGAGAAAGAGAGAAAGAATGAAAAAAGTAGTGCTGAGTTAAAGATTAGGGAAATGGAATGACAATGCAGAACTTATGACATTCAGGTATTTTTGTTTGTTTCACAAGTTTTGTTGGTTAGCCTGTCCACTTACCTGTTATCCATACTCAGGATAGATTTGTGAACTCCTCAGTTTCAGTCATAGCTTTGAGAAATGGACAAATAATCAAACACTTTGAAGTTTATTCAAACTAGCTAAGCTGTTAACATAATACATTTCCATATTATCACATTACACGAAAGCCAATTTAACTGCTAAGTTGTTTATATGAAACATGATTCAGTTGAGGAAATATTACCCTTGGAGCTGCAGTATGGTTGGTGGGATTTTGAGAAGGATTGAAGTACTACATCATGACAGTATGACATACCCATTGTGACATCATAGTCAATATCAGAAGATAATAACACCAATGATCAGTTATTAAATCCAGTCTAGTTTAATAAATAGAAACGGTTTTATATCAAAATAATTTTATTGAATATTGACACTGATAAAGATACACATATTTACTACTGCGAATTACTTCATTCAATCCCAGACACGTACACGCACACACACGCTAAACACACATATGTACACACACACACACACACACACACACACACACACACACACAAACATTACAGGTCAATAATTAC
>CM059277.1:14665385-14755385 GCA_030347295.1 Setipinna tenuifilis
GTAATATCTGTATTGACAATAAAAAACCTACACTATAACAGCCATACGTCAGCATTCACTGACTTACAGAAAATGTAAAACTATGAGATAAGATACAGGTGAGTGGGGGGAGTTTATCAAATAAGCAAAATTACTAACATATATAATTTACACATAATTATATACATTAATAGACAGAAATTTCTACATTTTTACAAGCAGACACATAAAGGGTTACACAGACAGGGAACTCACCTTTTCCTAAGTAAGAGGTAGCACTTGGGAATGGGGACTATAGGTTGCGGCGACATCCAATCACAGCGAATCTTACTCTCATGTGACTTCCTGTAGCATGAAAGGGTGGGCTTCATTGGTGGAGCTGAGGGAAGGAAAAAAGGATGGAGTGATCTCAGTTGTTCAAGTGTGTCTGTGTGCATGTAGTGTCTCATAGCTTACAAAACAATTTTCACATCTGCTTTTTGTGATGTAATAGTCTATGATAGTATGCAAATAGAAGAAAAGTGAAGTGTGTGTGCGTGTGTGTGTGTGTGTGTGTGTGTGTGTGTGTGTGTGTGTGTGTGTGTGTGTGTGCGTGTAATGTAAGTGTGAGTGTATGTGCTCACTTCCTAATGTGATTTTCACACTGCTCATCGGTGCCCCCTGTCTGTAACAGGTGTAATTGCCCACGTCCTGCGGCCTGAGGTAAGGCAGTCTGAGAACTCTCATCTCTGCGCTGCCTAGCAACGGCACACCATTCAGAGTCCAGAAACTCCGCCTCTGGAATCCTACAGCTCCTCCCTCCACCACATCATTGGTCTGAGGATAAGGCTGGGAGAGTGTGGTGCCTGCCTTAGCCTGCATGTCAGGCCTTTCTGTGGTGCTGAAGTCATTCTGCTGGTTGACTGATGTGACCAATTCAGTTGTAGCTGTTGGTTCGGTCTCAGAAACATCTCCTGCCTCTCTCTGGTTTGCCTTCGACGGGGTTTCTTGTGTACTTTCACGGTATCTCTCCGAGGAGGTTTCTCCACTTTTCCCTACAGTTGATGCTCTCTCAGTCTCTCTTTGGAAAGTTCTAGGTGTTGTCTCTCTGTGTTTTTCATTGTGTTTGCCAGTGGAGGTCACTCCTGTCTCTTTCTGGCTTTTTCCAGGTGAGGTTCCATCAGTTGTTTCATAGTATGGTTCAGTGAATGTTTCTGTTGGTTGTCTACGATAGACTCCATCTGAGGTTGTTGTACCTGCAGCTTCCTGGTGCGTCATGATAAAGGGTCCCCCTGTTTTTCCCTTGACCTTAAGCACGCTGTCAACAATGACATCACCATGGCAATAGAGGAGGACTTCCCTGCCTGGAGCCAACACCAATACTCCAGGTGACAGATCTGAGAGAACAAATAGACAGACACTAATGAATTAATGACTTCTGTGAGTGTGTGGCATGTGTGAGATTGTAGAGGGTGTGTTTGTGTGTGTGTATGTGTGTGTACATGTAGGGTAGGGTAATATCAGGAAGACATGGGGGTTAAACAGGGTTACATTACATTACACTTAGCAGACGGTTTTATCCAAAGCAACTTACAACAGGAGGACACAGTAAGCTAAGAGAAGTGTAGAGTAACATAGAATAACACGGCTCAGCAAGATTAGTGCATCCTAGAGTGCACACAAGTAGAAGGATGTGCTTTAAGTATAGTTTCCCAGAGAAGAGACACTTCGAACGCACCCCCCACACATACAAGGAGATAGATGTGCCTTAGGTGAGTCTCCCCGGGCAGGGACACTTTAGACATGGGGGTTAGACAGGGTTGACATGCATGATGCACCCACAGTCTTTCTCTCACTTCCTCTTTCATTCAACCTTATCCCTCTCTTTCTCTTTCTGTTCCTCTCCCAAAGCTCAAAGCTTAAAAACATGTAACTGCACTTCATTGTAACCGGTGAGTTTTTCTTTTAGCTTTTACTTAATTTGTAAGGAGAGGACAACAAATCTGTGTGTGTGTGTGTGTGTGTGTGTGTGTGTGTGTGTGTGTGTGTGTGTGTGTGTGTGTGTGTGTGTGTGTAATCATGAGAGAGATTTTTGGTGAGTGTTTTAATGTGAGTTTGGATTACAAAGACAATAAAACAAGCATATAATATATATATATATATATATATATATATATATATATATATATATATATATATATATATATATATATATATATATAAATTTATTTTGCTGTTGACGACTTGATTTTTTTTTTTTTCAATTTTTCTTTGTGCTCTCTGTGATTTTGCTGCACCATAGTCTACGATGTAATGGGCACATGCGCACATAAAACATCAGGGTGTAAGGGTACGGGACCGAGTGCAAATCTCCTACTTTCTACTGAACACGGCTCATATCACATACATAAAACACAGAGGGGATTCTAGAGTCTCTGGGAGCCCCAGTCAAAAAAAAAACAGAGTCCCCAACATCCGTTGACAAGTGTATTACCACTACTGTAGTTTAAGTGTCATCATCCTTTGGGAGCCCTGTAGTGGCCTGGGAGCACCAAGCAGTTGCCTGTGTTGCCCCTTTGACAAGCTATGTCTCTGCTAATAGAGCAGGCAAGAACCCTTAAGATGATGAACTGTAGTAGCCAGTTCATAAATGAGGAGTCCAGGTCAGAAATGGGCATGGCCACAAAATCACATTTTTCAAGTCTGCCCCTATCAGTAGTTGCATTGAAACAAGCGTAGTGTTGAGCTAAAAGCATTTTTTAAAATAGCATTTACTTATAATGTCAATTCAAAAAATCAAACTTACAAATTACATTTTTTATTAGTTTCTACATTGCCATGCCCTTCTCCCTTTGGACTCCTCAAATGTTTCGAGATTAATCAATCTTGGCTTCAGAAAGTAAAGACCCTGCCACGTACGTATTTCTTCTGCTTGTGCAGTTAACACAGATGATTTTGTTAGTCAGCCATTCTACCTGTGCAATGATTTGAGAGCTTTTTAGGATCAGCTGGTTGAGAAAGTGGTTGGATCAAACATGTGGAAGGGGTTTTACCTTCTGAAGCTGAGACTGACACCTTTGCAAATAACTACTTTTAGTTGATGTAATAAGTTTAGGATAAGATATGTTATATAAACATAAGTAATTGTTAGCTTGTATCTAATAGAAAGACATATTATAGGTAATTATCATGGATGTTGAACTTTTAGAATGAATAATGAATTAACTGCACGAGTAGAATTTCATTAAAAAAAATAAAAAGCTGAAGACAACTGAAATAATTACAAATCATAAGCTCCTATCCTTCGTTTCTACTTCATCAATATAAAAATATGAGTTAAGTATTATAGATTTGTAAATAACAATCAAAACCACTGTTCTAATGCACTGATCAACTAAAACACTTCTAATTATAGCTAGTGATATTTCACACTGTCTGATTTCTGGAAACAAAAAAAGACAGGGGAACTGTAACAACAAACTGTGTATCTCAGCAAAATGTTTTTTTTTTGCAGTGCTGATTTCCTGTGTTTTCACAGTTTTGTTTTACCAAAGAAATGCAAATTAAGGTTCCACTGTTAAAAAAAAACAGTGATTATAAAATACATTACAATTACACATTTGGACTATGGAAGGACATTACTAATACCATGTGCACTGTATACACTGTATGTGAGATTGGTGTGCAAGTTACTTACCCCTCTGTGGGCAAATACCGCCTTGGTAAGCTTCCGCCAACAGCAGGACAGCCAGGGCCATTGTCCAGGTAAGCATCTTCTCCGCCATATCAAACAAATCTCAACTGTGGACAAGTCATTCAAAAAAGTCCATCACAGAAATACACCGATCCTCTGCATTAGGACTTCCCCATTAGGCTGACATGGTGAAGAAAAACAAAATCTTCTGCAAAATTTCAAAAAGTAAACAAACTACTAAATGATCGTGTGATTGAATGTGTGTAAATTACTGATGAATCTACTAAGTACTGTAAACCATGTAGTCTACCAAGCTGAGCAGGTTAACACGCCGATTCCCTTTGCTTCTCTCTGTTAAATGTTCTGGCGGCTCACCCGAACATTGCGTCAAACTAGCCTGTTGGCTGAAATAACCAGGCACCCTCTTCCTTCCTCCTCAAGTTACGCCACAGAACTTCTGTTAGTGGAACAAAACCCGTGTTGCCCAATGTCTACCCATCTACCCACCACATCCCATAAAGCGAGAAGTGTGGTCAGAGTTCAGAGTGCATACAAGGCTGGGAAACCTATGTCACGCTGTTCCAAAGAAATTGAACTGATATTTGGATGTATGCATGCAAAACCTTTCAACAAACTGAGATGGTTAGAACTTGCATGTGCAGTTGTGCTTGTGTGGTAATGCTTATGACAAGCAAGATTCTATCTTCAAGATGAATCTCAGCATGGTTTATTACAAATCACTTATTCACAACATTCATCTTGCAAGTTACCAAAACATTCAGTTACACTCAGTGAAGACAGTAGAGGTGGTCTGATGTAACTGGGTTGATTTATTTATTTAAATATAATTTTTGTTATATTATTTTCTCTTTCAAGTCTGTAAATCTTACATATGTGTCACTAGTACTAAGAACACCTAATAATTTGTCACTAGTATTAAAAACACATAATAACTAAAACATATTTCTGAACAGTGGCCTAAAAAATGTACATGCTGTGTTATCTGTTATATTAATATATGTTATCTGTTAAATTCTTGTTAAATCCCTGTGAAATTACAGCATGTCTGACAAGATTCAGAAATTAAAGCACACCAACACCTGGAAATACAGTGCCTTTGTTTAGCCCATGTAAACATATTTTTTATGGTGTTATAGATTTATTTTAGACCAGAAAACACTTGGCTACTACTAAAATGAGAACAATAATAAGTAGACCTATAGTCCATATCTCAAATTCAGTGGAGTGTATGAATCATAAAATGAAACTTAGAAATTTATGGCCCTTAAAGTACTGTCATAATTATATATTTTTAAGTCCTCATTGTTTAAATACTCCCTACAGAACTTTTTCAAAAGAACTGTTGTACAATTTACTGTTCAAATACGGGTGTGAAACTACATTGAGAGGTCATACGTACCTTATTAAAAACTTTAAAATCTTTTATTTCACCTCTTGCAAGGTCTTTCAATTTATATTGTTTCAAACAAAACATGTTGTACTTTAGTTACCATTCATGTAAAATTCTTAATATAATATATAAAACATAAACATAAATTATAAAAACATCTCCACAGCTTGTTTCACTTAATTCACCAACGACAAAAGAGATGCTGCTGTTGCTAATGTTTTGGGTGATAGTTGCAGAGGATATAAACCGGCCAGCTGTACAAAATGCTTTTTTTTTTTTTTAAATCTGCCAGAGTAGAACTCAAATGCATCTCAATCTCAATAAACAAAACAAGAATGAACGAAACTCCACATTAGACAGATGAAAACTTCAGGGACTTCCCCTCTCGTATCTCCTTGTGTCTCATGGGACTGTGCCATCTCAGCCAAACAGGCTATTATTACAGTCTGCTATGCCTTGTTCACCCACCCCTCATAAAACAAAAAGGATAAAATATACTTCATTATGTTAATGTTATACTTCAAGATGTTAAGAACTATAACTTTCAGATTTTGCTTTGGTACAGGAATGACGTGCAGAAAGGATTCAAAATTAATATTAATATGAAAAAGACTGAGGGGAAAAAAAGGTACATTTTGTCTGTTGATTTTGAGATAAGATGGTCCGTCTTCTTCATGCCAATCATTTGGCCCACTCAAACCATGCTTATGAAACAATCCATTGTGGCTTTTTCACACGAGAACACAGGAAAACAGGTTAGTGCCACAGGCACACATGTGGGGATGACTGTTGCAATGCACAACCGTAAACACACACACACACACACACACACACATGCACATAGTAACCCCCAACACTTCTGCAAATGTCTCATGGGGAGTTTCCACACAGCCAACATATAACCAACCTGTTGAGACACAAACACACAGAACAACAACTTCAATGACAACAACAACAACTGCAGGGTTCATTTTTTTGAAGTATCAAAACCAGGAACCTATTTAGTACCAATACATTTGAGGGTTTACAATGTCCAGGTTATCCCGAATTGAATGTAATGAATTAAAGCAACTTAAGTGCTCCTGCAGAAAAAAAATGCACTTGCACATACATTTGGAAAGCATTTCACCAAGCAACATACATTACTGTCAGTTACAACAAAGTTTCAACATATCAGTATAGACTTGTGCCAGTAAGTTTGCAAGGTTGTGCTATAAGTCCTGTGTGATTCATCTTCTCAGAAAAGGGAAAAATAGAGTGCATCAACAGGTTCCCCAGAAGAATTGCTGTTGTGATAGGACAGAGTCCTCCGGTTAATCCACTGTTAAAAACCTGTGTGCACCTCAGTAAACATCATAGCCGGTAGCCTTCATTTGTCTCTTCACAAATAAAAAACAGTTGTACAGGACTTCAGTGCCAGGAAGAGCATTTAAACACAACAATTAGCATATCAGGGATGTTTTTATTTGCAAAAAAAAGCTTCCATGAAAATGTCTTTCAAGTGAAACTAAATTACTCTTGGTTTCTTAAATGGCACCATTTGAGCTTAATCACGTCCTATTTGTATTCTATACAAGCCTTATTGTACTTTTCCTATGTTAATATTGTTATGTTTTGTCATCATGTTTTATTGTCTTGTTTATAAGCTGTTTAGTGTTCACTGTGGGCCTACGGAGCGCTACAATGTCAAATTCTGTGTGTGCAACCTGTACATATGGTTTTTGACAATAAAGCTGACATTGACTCATCAGGGCTTGGAACGGGCTACCCCTGTCAGTGTATGAGTCACTTGCTGAGTTAGAGGCATTTTCATCAGGTTTTACAGAATACTCATGAAGGAATGTTGTCTGCCTCACCAAAAAAATAAAAAAAAATTAAACTGAAAGAAAATGCAAGAGACATTTTTTCTGCAAAAATAGTTTTTACTTCTATTGGATATACAACATTTCTGTACACATCAGTAGAAATATACTGTGTTTAAATAAATGTGTGATTTACTTACATGAAACATTTTGCCAACCCAATTAAAGTATTATTTGATCTGGAGGACAGATATGTGGAAGATGGTATTAGTATTTAGCCTCCACTGAGCTAGAAAATCATTACGCGACAGAGAAGAAATCTCAAGCATACTAAGAAAAAAGAAAAAATCTCAGCTTTAGTGAACATGTTACCCGTCAATGCCTACGCACATGCTTGTCGTCAGCCCCTCAACACAAGAGTCATTAGCCCGTTTACACAACTGCAGATAACAATCCACCTTGAGACCTATTGAGCATGGCTCATTTCCCCGTACCTTTACCCATCAAGAGCAAATACTTCTCACGACAAAGGGGAAGCACTCCTGCGTTAGGCATTCCCTCTCCTCTCCAAACACCACGACATGACTGGACTGATTAGGCCCAGCCAGACAAGCTCGTGTGACTCATGTCAGGTCCATGCATGACTGATTGGTGTCCCTCTTCGTCAGCCTCCAACTATAGACCCAAACATACATACACACACACACACACAAGGGGGGACTTCTGTGTGACTCAGGCCTCAATATTCAGACCTCACTTCGGATTGACAGTGTGTGTGTGTGTGTGTGTGTGTGGGGGGGGGGGGGGTATCAGGCCATGCAAGACTGTGACAGGGTTGGAGGGTTGACGCATTGTAAGACCCCCAGACCCCCCACTTGGGACTGGCTGAATAGAAAGCTCAGGCCTTGTAAAGTTTTAATCCCAGACCCAAGTTTTAATCAGCAAGCAGAAGACTCGGGCATCGTATTTCAGGCCACAGTTGGGATTGACAGAAGCAGAAGGCGTCATAACACAGACCCCCACTTGGGACTGGTGGGTCGGAAGGGCTCAGGCATCGTAATTCATGCCCCACTTGGGATTGGTGGGGTGGCTGGTGGCTGGCGTTGGCGGCGGTATCACGGCCCTGCGGAGCTCGCGGAGCTTGTCCCGGCGGTGGGTCTCGGTGGCCTCGGCCTCCTGCTCCTCCAGAGACTGGCGGATGAGCTGCTGGAGGCGGCCCAGGCCCTGGCCACAGGAGGCGGAGACGGGCACGGTGTGGCGGAAGGTCAGGAAACGCCTCGGGACCATGTCCTCTGGTAGCAGGTGACAGAAGTCTGACAGGGAGAGACGGAGGGAGGGAGGTAGAGAGAAAAAGACAGAGAGAGACAGGGAGGGAAGGAACGATGGGTTGGTAGGGAGCGAGAGCAAGAAAGAGAGAGAGACAGTAAGGGAGGTAGAGAGAGGTAGAGAGAGAAAGAGAAAAAAATACAGAGAGAGACAGGGAGGAAAGGAACGAGGGGTTGGGAGAGAGAGAGTGTGCAATAAAGAGAGAGAGACAGGGAGGGAAGTAGAGAGGGAGATAGAGCGAGAAAAGGGAAGAAAAAACAGAGAGAAGTAGGAAAGGAACCAGGGGTTGGGAGAGAGAGAGAGAAAGAAAGAGAGAGACAGGGAGGGAGGTAGAGAGGGAGATAGAGAGAGACAGAGAGAAAAAGATAGAGAGGGAGGGAAGGAAGGAACGAGGGGTTGGGAGAGAGAGAGAGAGAGTAACAAAAAGAGAGAGGGAGGGGGGTAGGGGGAAAGAGAGAGTAAGAAAGAGAGAAATAAAGAAGGTAGATAAGAGAAGTATAAATTAGGGCAAATTAATGAAAGCAGTTTTCTGCTGTCCAATACTGTAGCTTTAACATGCACATTTTGAAAAAAAGACAGGTTACACCATTTAAAGCGACACTATGCAACATTAAGATAATTAATCATCTTCGTAAGCCGGTAGATGGTTAAATAACTCATTACAGGACAAACGAACGTTCTATGGGCCGCCCCAGTGGTGTGTAGGGGAAACACCACGCTCGCAAGTTGGCTTGTGTCGGGACAGCACCCATGGGCTGACAAGTCTCTGGCATCACGAGAGCACTCACACCGTGTCCTAACTGACCAACCGACGCTGCGTCACGTCACACTGCACATTTTTCATGTCCTCACTGCCTTCGTTTGTTACGTCATCTTCCGTAATCGCGTGTGTATTTATCCTTTCAAATGCCAATGGTATTTTTTCCATCATCGTTGCTCCGATGCGACGCGACAAAAATAGAAACAAACCAAGCGACAAAACCACTTTCAAAATGCTTACTGTCGCGCGATGCCGCATCGCATTGAGTTAGGACAGTCCAGCAGAAATAATGGAATAGAATGTATTTTGACGGTCGCTGTCGCTCGCATCACTTTCAGTTAGGACACGGTGTCAGGCTGGCATGACTGCATGGCGGGCTAGTTGCTAGCTATTCATGTAGACATGCAGTTTCATCATATGCAGACATAGCCAGCGAGAAGATTTCTCTCTTTCTGTGCATGTTTGTGCTTTCACTATCGTAGTCATTGTTTGTAAAGGGGATTTGTTTGACTTTTTGGTCTGTTGCTTGATAGCTAAGTGGCTAGTGAACATTTGGCAGTGAATATTTATTCCTGGCCTGTAGGGGGAGCCTCATAAGAAAACCAACCAAATGTTGCATAGCGTCGCTTTAATGTTGTGCATTAGCAGCATGTGTGTTCTTAGTACTCTGTGTGTGTGTGTGTGTGTGTGTGCGTGCGCGTACGTGTGGTGTGTTAGTACCTTCTTTGTTGTCCAACTGATGCATGAGTTCATCGAGTTTCTCTCCCGCCTCAGGTAGGTCCATCTTATTGACCACCAGTATGGCAGGCTTACTCAGCAGCTCCTCTTTATACAGCTCCAGCTCCTGAACACACACACGCACGCACGCGCGCACACACAAACACACACGCGCACGCACGCACACACACGCATGCGCACGCACACACACACGCGCACACACACGCGCGCGCGCGCGCACGCACACACACACACACACACACACACACACACCCACACATACACACGTGCACCCACACACATGCACATACAAACACAAACACCCACACACACAGTTGAACTAATTCTATATTAGCAATAACAACACCTAAACAGTTTCAGAGTATTTCACATTCATATATATAGTACTCCATTATAATTCTTGTGGGCTTAGCGCACTTGTAGTTTACTGTGCTAGTACTTGCTACACGCAGCTTACTGTAGTTACTATTTCCTTGATATAACTGATGCCTCTTCTAAAGGACGTGTTAATGTACTTTAGTCTGAATTAACTTTATAATGCTATGACTCTCAGCCCCCAGTTCCCACCTTGGTCAGGAGCTGCACTGCCTGGAAGGCTGATCGGAAGGGGGAGTGACTAGCCAACTGGAAACCACACACATCCACCTGAGAGAGAGAGAGAGAGAGAGAGAGAGAGAGAGAGAGAGAGAGAGAGAGAGAGAGAGAGAGAGAGAGAGAGACAGACAGACAGACAGACAGACAGACAGACAGACAGACAGAGACAAAGACAGAGACAGAGTTTGAAAAACTGAGTGAATTCTGGGTAAAAAAAAGGATGTACCTTCATGGTAATCAAAGGAGGTAAGTTGTAAGCAACTGGACTTCTTTTTGAACGTTTCACCTTTGAAACATCTTTAAGCTCCAAAAAGGAGTCCAGTTGCTTACAACTTAGTTCCTTTTAACTACCATGACCTGGATGAATGAGAATCTTCACAGACGATATGCCTCCATATTGATGGCAAACAGAGGAGGCAGCCATGAGTGTGGATGGGGGCGATACTGAGGGGCAGACTGCTGCTGAATGTATCCGTTAGGCTCACCACAAACAGCAGCTGCTTGGTTCTCTCGACGTGCTTGAGGAACCTGTGGCCCAGGCCCTTGTTCATGTGGGCGCCCTCGATCAATCCTGGCAGATCCGCCACGGACACCTGTCAATCAAACACACACACACAGCAAAGTATGATTGATGGCCCTGCTGTCACACAATAGCGTATTAAGATGACTGCAATACATTGCCAAACACGTGTGATTTCCAAGCACACATACACACACACACACACACAGCCTACACACACACACACACACACAGTCTACACATACAAACACACACACACCCAAACCCACAAATACACACACAAATGCATTTATATTCTAAGGAGGAATATTCTATATTGATTTATATTCTAAGGTTACCAGGGGACACAAACCCCTTACCTATTGATTGGATGTTATTTTAGTGAGGGCATTTGCATCCCACATGTGTGGCTATACATGCAAATGCACACCCACACACTTAACCAGTAGGCCTATGCAATTAACACACAACATTGTGAACACCTCTGTCCCTCACACACATACCTTAACATAGCCAAAACTGAGCTACTCAACACCCTGACACCACTGAATACATTTACCTCCACAATTTATGTTCACGGGCTGCCTAATCGCCCTGCATGATCGATGTAATTGCAGTCAATATAAATAGGAGACTAAATACCCACAGAAGCTGATGGTTTAAAAGCAACAAAAGCAGCTTGATGAAGTCACCGCCCCATTCACCACCGTTGCCATAACCACCCATTCATCTCCTCTCATAAAGAAGTCCCTCTTTGTCCAAACGAGGTAAATGAGGTTTATTTATGTATTTATAATTTCTTTTCTTTTATTGTTTATAACGAGTTGACCTCCACCTTAGAATTCATGCATGTTAAACATGGACTTTCAAGGAGGTAGAATGGCCAAGAACAAGGTGAGAAACAAGATAAAAAGAAAGACAAGGACTGACAAAGAAAGACAGGGACTGCACAGGACAACACAATGTGAAACAACATAGGCTTCATGCCCACCTGTTTATGGTCGTCGTACATCACCTTGCCAATTTCCGGTTTTATCGTAGTGACTGCAAGAAATACGGACACGAATTTCACATCACTCTCTGCATATCATGGCTGACCTTTTTTCTATGTAATTATTTTCGATATAGTTTGAAATATTTTGTATGCCTTGCATTTAATGACCACACCAAACTGCTATAATAACCAGGCTGCTAAAACATCAAACACAAAGAAAAATTACTTATGTTGAGGTTGTCTGTATGTGCATATACTGTACTGTGTCACTCACAGGGATAGCTGGCAATCTCTGGCTTTGCGTGTGAAATGGCGGACAGCAGAGTTGATTTCCCCGCGTTGGGGAACCTGAGAACATTAAGGCTCTGTTTAAATAACACTGACAGTGAAAGCCATTTTCAAAATAGGTGGTCAGGAGGACTGCAGCAAGCTGCCAAAGACTTGGGGAGGGTGGAACTTACAAATACAACGTTAACTAGCACTATTCAACAGTGTAAGTGTGGACCATCCTATTCAAGTCTTGACCACCATATTTACGTGTGCTTCCACTGAGTAAGTGTTGACCATCATACAGTATTTAAGTGTTGATAATCATATTTAGGTGTTGATCACCAAATTTAAGTTATGACGATCATAATTAAGTGGGCTTCAAGTGTGTAATTGTTGATCATCATATATTAGTGTTGATTGCCATATTTAAGTGTTAATCATCATATTTAAGTCAGTCTTGACCATCATATTTAAGTTATGACCATCATAACATGCCCCAAAAAAGTTACTAAAATGTCAAAATTAAAAAAGAAGCCCAAGTTCTGCATCACAAGCTTCCTAGAACAACATCTAAAAGGTTGAAAATTGTTTTTGCACTTTTTTTCTGGGATTGGGATTTTAAGTCGTGTTGATCGTCATACTTCAGTCTTGACCACCTTCCTAAGTGTGCTCAAGTGTGTAATTGTTGACCATCATAAGTGTTGATCGTCATATTTAAGTGTGCTTCAAGTGTGTTTTAAGTCTCCCTCACCCGACCAGGCCCATGTCTGCGATGAGCTTGAGGTCTAGCCGGACGTGGCGCATCTGCCCCTTGTTGGGGAGGAAGTCTGAATGGAAAGAGCCCCCCCGGCCTCCTCTGGCCACGCGCACCTTGTCCCCCACCACATTCAGCGCACCTGTGCAGAAGTAAGGGTCAAAGAGACAGGGATTAGGAGTGTCGGAGGAGGCGTACGCCATCAAATATACACTAGGCTGCTAGATGGACAAAAGTATTTGAATGCCTAACCATTTCAGCCAGAGTGACTGTAATAACACTGTATTCAAATACATGTAAGGGAAGTTTAAATACATAAGGTACTTTCATATACAGTGGAGCTTTCACTCTTCTCTTTGATGGCTTTCCACAAGATTTTAGAGTGTTTCCATCAGTGACTGCATACACTGGTTTCAGAGGTGTTAATCCCGATTCAGAAAGTAAAAACCGTGCCACGTTTTCCTTCTAACAGGTGACTTCACTGAATAGCTGATCTACCTGTCTCGAGTTTTGTGGCAGGGTTTTCACTTTCTAAACCCGGGATTGACACCTCTGATTGGTTTCTATGGGGCTTTGTGCACTTTCATTCTGTAGAGCATTCATGAGGTCAAGCACTGATACTGAATGAAATGGTGTGGCTTGCAATCTCTGTTCCAGTTCATCCCAAAGATGCTCAGTGGGTTAAGGTCAGGGGTCTGTGTGGTCCAGCCAAGTTATTTCACATCAAATTCATCAAACCAGTAATTTGTTGTCCTTGCTTTGTATACTGGGGCAGACTCCTGGAGTTACAAACCCACACACACACCTCATTCATGTACTACTCAATGGTCAGTGCCTGTGGTTTGGGATGGACAAGCCGACACCTTTAAGAGACTCCACAGAAGTTAACCACTCACCTAGGACTTTCCCGTTGTCATCGGTGACAGTGATTCCTGGAGGGGCAGGGACTTCGAAGTCCTTTCCTCTCTGTCCTTTCAGGGCCCGTACACTGTGTGGGGAATATGAACAAAAGGCGTCAACAGAACAGACTAATGGTACGATCACACACCAAAGGCTACTAAAGCTGTACAATCTCTAAAGATGCTCAAAAAGTGTCGCCGCAAGTTTTTTTTGTTTTTTGTTTGCTTCTATCGTCCATGTCATTCATGATTTAACACATTCACACATTCAATCTCACTGACCAATTTAAAGGAGTAGAAGTAAACATTTACTTCTACACAGCAATGTGTTTCAAACTGGACATCTTCCGGTTGTGTTAAATCTCCACTGTACAGCTGCAATCAATTAATGTCTGAGGGTACAAACCTCCAACTTCAAGGGCACTACAGAGAAATGACGATCGAAGGATGCTGGAAAAATGCATCAAACAGGATGGAGACCAATGACCGACTGCCATTTACGCTTGGCTTCACGTCATGTCCAAGGCAGATAAATTAAGGTGACCTTGTGACAGTGGTGACTGGCATACAACACTGATGAGCAAGCATGGCCAGTTCACTGTCCCCTGAGTTGGTCTCGTCACATCAATCAAATCAAGTTGAGCCCTCCCCCACACCATCATCACAGTGTACCGCAGACTCATCTGACTGCTGACCATTTGCTGAAGCTGTTTATTTCAGAAGCCTCCAAAGAGCCTTTACAAAGTTATTAATTGATTAAAATCTATAATTTAACAAGCTGGCATTTGTGGACGGTTTCCACCTATTCCAGATTGATTTGACGTGATATGGCTTTCAAGTCCTAATGTACATAAACCCTACAAAAAAAGCTCAGAACATTATGAATGATGAATCACCAACAGACCAACAGCTAATGGAATTAAATAGTGAATGCATAGGTACGGTAAAGATTTTAGGAGGCATGGTAAAGATTTTAGTAACACTTGTCTGCATGCACAAGTATGAGACTCACGTGCTGTTGTTTCCTACTCCTGCCAAAAAGCGTTTGTCAGGATGCCGATCCTTGATCTTTCTCAGGGAGAAGTCTTTGCAGGCGACCACCCACACGTCTCCCCCATCTCCCCCTTGACCCCCCAAACGAGGCAAGCCCATTCCTCCTGAACCTCCTTTCACGTATACCCGCAGATGATCAACGAAGTTACCATACTGACAGAAAAACAACAAAAGGACAGAAAGGAAAGTGTTTAAATTGAAATAGGCGGTATACTGTTTTGCGTGACAAAAGTTGGTATACTACGCACAAGGTCACACACAGGGGTAGACGATGCTGGTTGTTGTAGTTTGCTTTGGACAAAGGCAAACACAACCGGAAGAGCTACTGTTAAAGGCAATAGCATGTCAAATAATATTTAAGTAATGTTAATTATACATAGTAATGGCCAGAAGTAAATGATTTATATGACAAGTGCTTTTCGGAGTTAAAGCATCATCATGACAGCTAGTTCAAGGCTACAAAACGACTTTTGACAGACGGAAATGCAGGAAAGCAACATGCTTTTTAAAGATAGCTGCATTCGCCAGGCATCATGAATACAACGCGTAGTTGACTTTTAAAAAAGAAGGACAGTACAAACAGAACTGACACGTTAGTTAGTCACAGACACAGGTCATGTTATTTGAATAAGACCTAGCCGCTAGTTAAGGTAGCTAGCTTTTACTGCTGGCAGTTTTACTTTAATAAGCTGACTGGGTTGGCAAGCAAGATATAATTGAACAAACCTTCCGGAAGCAACATTTGCCTAACCAAACCATTGTGTTGGTTGGGTGATTATACAGCAATACGGCTACAGTTTCTTTGGTTATTTCGCATGCTCGGTGTTTCCACGGCTGAGTTTATGCGCCCATGTGTTTCCACTGTGCACAGGAAGCGCACCTTAGACTCGCAATATGATTGGATGATATCAATGCCAATCAAATGGAATGGGAAGTTTTGGTCCGTAATGGTTATCACATCTTTCTGATGCTGTCCATGGTACCAGGACTTTTTGACTGTTAACTTTGACTTAAAAGTATTTCGCTCACTGAAATCATTGTGAACCCAATGTGGCACACTGTTTTCGTATTTATTAGGAAAACTGTATATACTTTGGGCTATGTACGACAAAAAAAATATTTCCAGGGTCCCAAATGTTTTCTTTGAACACTTAAACATTTTAACATTTCTTGTAACTACCATAAGAAGTTTTTACATTACCCCCCCCCCCCCCCCCCCCCCCCCCCCCCCAAAAAAAAAAAAAAAACACTACCTTAGACAGTCCTAAAATATGATGGGCTGCGATTATGGTTTTTGCTAGCTGCTTGCATGGTTTAACAACTATGGTTGTGTATAGAATATCATCTTCTTGATAATATCGTTAACATCAAATGACCCTTTTAAATGCCTGTAAAGCAATTTCTACATTAAAGTCTTTATTTTACAGTTCAGTTTCAGTTCATGAAACGACATATAAGCAAAAAAAAGCAACTTGTTTAAAGTTTTGGTGTTAGTGGCTGTGGCTGCTGTCATACTGTATACACATCAGATATACAAACTAATTAATTCACATAATTTTATAATCTATGATGGGTTATAAGTGCCTAGTCATAACTCCCTGGTGTGAGAGGTCATTTTCTTCTACACGCGCACACGTGGTGGCTCACAGTGACGCCAGTGGAGTGGGCGCACACCTTTTATAAAGTGTCATTAAAAGGGTGACATGCACTGTCGATCTGGATTTCTCACCGAGACGAATTTTACTGCAACTGGGCACGGCTGTGTTCGCCTTAAAAGTGTGAGTAAGCTATACTTTTCCCCTTAAATGTAAATTCAGTGCATCCATTAAATAACACTGAATGTATTATTTAGCACAGTAAACGCTTTTAAAAATGTACAGTAGCCTACCCCACGCAGACACAGAGAAACAACACATGAACTTTGTTATCCAAAGTTATGGCATGCATATGAATTCCTTGTATCCTTGTTATCCTTGCATTTCACATGACCTTTTTCTGCAAATAACTATAAATTCTCTTTAACGCCGTTTATCTTCAAGGTGTCCAACCAATTCCTATGATGATGAGATATTTGAGAGTCACATGGCAAAGCACTATTTTTGTGTGCCTGACGCTTTTGGCTGCATCTTCCACTCCCTTACCGCGACTTCTCATGATGTCCAGTGGTGTCCCTATCCCCCCGGGCATCCATGGAGAAATCAACACTGAATGTTGGGAAGCGGCAGCACGGGCGATCATCCATGCGCGCAAGTTGCGGGTGTCGGAGGGTGTCGATAGTCTATGGGACTTTCTGAATCACCTGCGATCATCGCACCAGCCGAAGCACAAGGATCTTTTTGTAGACCTAGCGCAAGTCTTCTGGGGAAAGTATGTGGACTGCGTCCTGGCAAGGGCTCACGGACTGGGCAAGCGCGTGTCTACATCAGAGCGAGGAGGCATAACGGGAACAAACTGACACTTGTTTAATTTTTGTTCAAATTGTTTGTTTTCAGGACAGGAACATCTAAGTTTACATAGGTAAATGATTAATTAAATATTTTGCGCTACATCATGTTTAAATACAAATAATCAATGAGTCAATCAAATTCAAAGACAATGTAAATATTTTGTTTCAGTGTTCCATTGTTTTGATCGTTATTGTTAATCATCTTTTGCCTGGCCTCCCCTCAATCTCAATATCGTATCTCAGAAAACATGAAATGGCACTGGCTTATTACTAAACAGCACCATCTTACATCATATGCTAATTTATATGTTGATTAAACCACAAAATCCAACCCTCAAGATGAAAGTCACAGTTCAAAATACATAAATGACCAACTACAACCAAAATTGGAGCTTAGCACAATAATACTTAGATATATCTCAGGGCTGAATAGCATCTTTGTTGTCTTCATGGTCCCTGACATGAGCAAGGAACAACAGAGGTAAGCTGAAAATAAATGACAAAGATAAACTTAAAGCTGCAGACAAATTTTGTTGTTAATATACTGAGGGGAATAAGAATAAGAATATTTTCTAATAAAACTGTTGGTTTTACCCATGATTACAAAATGTAAAAAAACTGAAGTCATTCTTTGCCTTTATTGTAATATACAAATTACAATATTAGTAAATTACTTGAACTTTCCAACTGTGGGATTATACAGCTAGTGATTGTTGAGTAAAGTAGTCATATTGACTCATAGAGTGTACTTTTGGTAATGATTTTGATTAATTTGGTGTGTGCTAAAATAATACCATTGACCATTGCCAATAACACCATGACAATACATTTGTGAATGTCTGTCAGTAATATTCAGAAACGAATGGCCTGAATTCCTTGATGGCCTGTTTGCCATCAGAAAATATAACCTAGAGAAGCAAAAGCTGATATCTTTCGCTGTGACAAGACAAGCCTATAGGACTTTTCACATCATTTTACTCATGCTCATTGTCAGGGTGATGCAACGTTCACACTGTGTAGATGAATGTTAGACTGATAAAAGCCCTCTAAGCAATATGACAAGGGGAACACCAGCAAGGAGTTGAGGTAGGCTTTTAATTAAAATAATTTGAACCATTGCTGTCATAGAATGCATTTATGCACCTCTTTAAATGACAAATTAGTGTTTACTCACCTTGTGATCGCTAATGTTCATAGTTTGGCCACCTTTTTTTATTTATTTATTTTTTTACCACTGTGCGTATCATGTACCCACTTTTCTTCTTACCACCATACAACTGATTTCCAGTGACAAGACATTCACATTAGTGGCATTAATGGTTCAGTTGTCTGTGCAGTAGTCTATACAAACATTAAAACATTTTCCTTCTTATTGCGTTAAGCTTAGCATTGTGCTGTCTGTCTGTAGATGGATCACTGAGACTACATCAATTATGGTGGTGCACTTCTCACATCATCTCATGACTGCTTGAGATTGCCTTTGTGTCTTACGAGGATCAGCAACGCTTCAAGAAGCGGTCCATGATTGACATAACGCAGGGTGGGGTTATGACTCACAGAAGTAGTTTAGATTAATTCAATGAATCCCCCACCCCTCCCCCCTCCCCCATGGCTCACCAGTCGATACAAACAATAACAACAATCAGTGGCGTCACTCCAAAATCAAGCGCGAGTGAGGCGTCTCTCCACAGACGCTCAGAGGCCAACACGACGAGGGCCTTGCCTGCCAGATTGCCTGTTTGAAGTGATTAGTCCAGCAATGAAATAATGGCATTTATTTGTCACGGTGCGTTATTAGACCCCATTCTGTTTGAAAATGTCACCTGTGGTGTTTTGTTGGTGGTGGTGGGGCCATAGAGCCTGTATACATGGATTTCTGGGGACGGAGGGGGTGTTGGTTATGGCATACAGCTTTCAAGTTGATTGGAAGATCAGCTTGGCATTTTCACAGCATGTGCGTCAGACAGAGTGTATATATACCCGTGGTACCATTCATGCTGTTGGCCTAATGTTTTGTTAGACTGGATGACTGGACTGGTGTGCACTGGTAGGGAAAGGCCTTGTAATGAACCATCTGTTAGCAACAGTTTCAATTGGAGGGTGTACACTACTGTGAAGTAGCCCATGCAATTTAAATAAAGGCTATTAATGAGCTCAGCATGACTCTAAGAAATGGAATGCATTGGATGTATTAAAAGAATGCATAAGTGAATAATTTTGCGACCGGTTGCATCTAGTTAACTGGTTGAACCCCATGACACATGATTAACAAAACGCATGTTCACAAATAAATAATAAAAGGACAAAACATGGTAGTCAGAAAGGAACCTATGTCTTTCTCTGAATGTATCTCTCGATAGCGATAGTGGGTGCATCATGATAGTGGGTGCATCATGACTATGAAAGTGTATTTGTGTGAGTGTATTTGTGTGTGTGTGTGTGTGTGAGATTGTGAGTGAAAGACAGAGAGAGAGAGAGAGAGAGAGAGAGAGAGAGAGAGAGAGAGAGAGAGAGAGAGAGAGAAACAATTTTTACATGTAGTTGGCCATTCTATGGACAGACTTATAGCCACTAAAAAGTTTGGTCTCACTTCTTCTATCCCTGTAGTGGAATAGCTATTGGCTGTTTACTTTCCTCGTTTCGTTATCTTTGTGTTAGTATTCAACAGTTAAAATACACGCTGTGTCTACAAAAATGTGACCAAATACAGACTTTGCACCATGTTGTCAGGCCAGTGCTGTTCAAGAAAGGGCCACTAGATGGAGACTCTCCTCAATGTCACATAATTCTGGTATACTGTACTGGAAATAGGCTAGAAGTTTAGATTTCACTTTATAAGTAAAAGTAAAAAATGTTTTGTCAATTTTATTATTCAATATAGTAGAGTATAAGCACCAATTTAGCTGTAAAAAAAGCCCATAAAGGATTTTCATGAAACTGTTTTATAAATTAAAGGTAAAATAAACTGTATGTTGGCATACACAAATGGTGCACGTGTAGGAAATGAATATGGTGTAACACGAGGTCCAGTTCAAAGTAAACTTTATTATGCTGCCGGGGGAAATTTGTGTGGCCAACATTGCAGGTCTCAAACACATGCGGCTCCTCATAGGGATAACGGACATGGTCACAAAATGCAGAAACTGAGAAAAAGTAATTTATAAGTTTGATTTCTGAATTGATTTTATAAGTAAATGCTATTTTAAAATGCTTCTAGTTAAAAACTATGCTTGTTTATTCACAGGATTACTTTTTTAAAAGCTGGGATTTCTGTGCCACTACCAATAGGGGGAGTGACTTAAAAAATGTGATTTTGTGACTACGCCGTCTTTCCCTCGGACTCCTCACATGTAGTGTAGTGAAAACAAGTGACGGAACAGATAGTAGACATACCACTTTACATAACACATAACAGAAACACATATTATAAAAAGAGCAGTGGATTAAATAGAGAATAAATACCTCAGGTAAACGTAAAAGATACCTAAAATAAACCTAAGCAAGTTGCATACATGTGCAGTGGGGAGAATTAAAGTGCAGCAGATCTACTTTGTCTGTTATTGTGCATCTTGATTGCTGATTGATACATACTGTACCACTGAGAAAACAGCTCATATGAAGTCCGTTGTAGACCCTGAATCAGTTCAGTGCAGGTAGTCAGACATGACAAAGATGGCAGCTGGAGGCTCATGGTGACTAACATGTCTCAGGAGTGTGTGATGCACCTTGCATGACAGCTTTTAGCCATCAGTGTGTGTGTGTGACTGTGTGTACAGGTAAACCGCACCTGCCTTACCTGCAAAGCCCTCCAGCCTCTTTAGTCTGCTGCCACCAGGAAGGAGACTGAGGAGCCTCCAGACCAGGACCTGCAGACTGAAAGACAGCTTCATCACCCAAGCTGTCAGGATGGTGAACTCTCTCCCTGCCCTGCCCTCCCTCCCCCTTCTGATCCCCACACACACCACTTCCCTCTCCCGTTGTTTTTAGTGTAAATGTCCCAGTCTGGTGAAACTTACCTAAGGCATATCTCTTTCCTCCCAAAGACACATTAAAGACACATCTCCCTCCTGTGAAGGCCCTCTTCCACTGCTCCACAGTAATTTCAATGTACACACTGCTCTTAAATGGCACCATTTGAGCTTTACTACTCTACACATTGTGTGTTTTACTTATTTGTATTATATGCCTTATTGTACTTGCTATGTTTTATTGTCATGTTTATAAGATGTTTAATCTTCACTGTGGGCCTATAGAGTGCTGCAATTTCAAATCCTGCATACAACCTGTACATATGGCTTTTGACAATAAAGCTGACATTGACTTTAACTTTGACTTTAAATGTGAGACATTACTGTAAAGTGTTTGGATAAAAACACTATATATATGCAGTCCATTTAAGTCCCTGACAGAATTTAAAATGGTACAAAGAATGAATCTTTGGTTTGTTTTCATTCTAAAAGACTGCAAATCAAGCTGATTGATCAACAAACTCCACCAATGTCTACAGTATAGTGGAGCATCAACGCAAAGTTAACTCTACTCTGCTTCTAAAAAATTGTGGGTGGTGGAGTGGGGTTCAGGATGAGGTCTGTCAGGATGATGTTCTTTCTGGATCTCTAAAAAAATGTCTGCTCACTCCTGTCATGAAGTGATGCTAAGAGTTAAGAGCTCCACAACACATGTCTGCTTTCTTTAAACGTTTTAAAGGTTAAAAGTTGCATTCATCACAAAAAAATAGAAAGAAACTGCAACCATCACGTCAGGGGAGTCATAGGCCACCAGTTAAGGAATTGGACTTAAGCCTACTGGACCAGCCTAAAGGATCACAGGTGCAATTCCTGACAATGACAGGTGGGTGGGGAGGAGTGACTGACCAGCAGTTGAGTGCTGTGATGTGGCGTGTGCTCACAATGACAAACAGGAATAACTTATACTTTCATGTCATTTGAATTTCATCGGTCTCAAAAAAAAGTGATGGTGAAATTGAAAGACCTGTTTAGTACACCAAGATGCCAAGATGCAGAATAAGCTCAAATACATTTGAACATCTTCAAAATATTTTCTCTTTAAAACTAATCAGTTTTTCCAATGGCCTAAAGGTGGTATATTTTGTTTGTTGCAAAATAGCATACTGTGTCCATCCTAAAAAAAATGAAAAGTTCTTTATTTGTCTGCTTACTTTGTTGTGAGCTTGAAAGAGGGGAGTTATGGCTACTTTGGCATTTCTTAATAGATCTGAAACTATTGCTGTGGCATTTGATTGTCCCTGGACCACAGCTGGACATAAATGAGACTAAAGGCTGAGACTGAAGCAGTTGTGTGGAGGAGGAGGAGGGGGAGGAGGAGGAGGAGGAAAATAAGAAGGGGGTTAATGTAGACAGGTCCCCTCTCACAGAAAGTCTAGTTTTAACTAACCTCCTTATATCAAAGCTGGTTTTTATAAAGAATGAAGAAGCAAAAGATGGGTTATAGTCTTTAAAATTGTAAGGACTACAGTCAAGCAAGCATCTAAGTGAAATTCTGCAAAATCATGAAAGCCATTTCATTCATGTACTGTTGATCGTTGCAAATTGCACTGGCCTATTACAAAGGTTTTACCACAGCATTACGTAATGTCTTGAATACAGCGTTCTGGTCACAATAGAGACTCAGAGCATTAGAGACTGAAGCAGAATCTGGAGGGTGGCAAATATGCGAGAAATTGTGTAGTGTGGGATCCTGGAAATTGCCACGATTTCTGAATATGGATCAGGCCAGAGCTTGTCTGATGAAACAAAGCTCTGTGCGTGATCAGATATGAACCGCCCTGACCTCAGCTCAGAAGGCAAAGTCGAGAAATGATCGATTGAGTTTCCTCCTCGTGCACCAGACGGTGCCTCCGAAAAGCATCACTGGCTGCTACGACTCTGCGCTCGCTCCTCATGCCTGTCGCTCAGCGCGAGGTGCATGTGATGCAGGAGATTGCATATCAGCCGCGTTTCTCGTGGGCTAGACTGCGTGTCTTCAGTCCGCCTGTTATTCAACCATGCGTCTCCTGCGAGGCGGCCAGCTACCGAGACTGCCCTGATCCTGTCTGTTGAAAAAGTGCCGCCAGCGTCCAGAGCGTCCTGCAATCCGACGGCCCATGTCATCATGCCTGGCCCACGGACCCTCCCACCAGTGACAACGGCTATTAATACCGGCGAGGCGCTCCGAGGCAGCCAGTGAGACAGGACTGATAGCGCATCACAGAATTCATCAGAAGTGTCTTTTCCACAGAGGTAAGCTAAACACGCCCGCCCGCACACAGACAAAAGGACACACGCAAACATTTGAACGTCGTGTCATTTTATCACTCCCTATGTCACCCTGACATGAAGAAAGGAAGTACGGCTGTGACCTAAATTATGCAAGGTTGATGACACACACACACTCACACACACACTCACTGGTCGAGAGGGTCGCCAACTCATATCAGGCTGCTTTCTGCAACGCGTGTTGGGGGGTGATCTTACCAGACGTCTGTGCACGCGCGTAACATGCATTACATACACACACATGCTTTTCTCACGTGCACACACATATGATGATGGTGGTATTAGCCTATGGGTAAGGTCACGCGGTCAACTTCATTTTTTGTAGAGGATAGAGGTACTATATTGCAGTAGTGTCATCTGAGATCACGCCTTAGATATGGATAGATTTTAACACTTAGTTGGAGTGAAGGCTACCTGACAAAGTGTTCTTTACTGCTGAACATAGGATATTGAAAAAATAAAAGTGTTTGGAAAGAAAGCTTTAAGATGAATGGAATGTCATTCTCTAGGCTTTAGACACCACACACACACACACAGGAATGCACACGCATGCGCATACACCCACAAAAACATACACATGTGGATGCCTATGCATTTACTCTATGCAGACATCAAAGTGCCTAAGCACATCAGCATATCCAGATTAAGGCAGACATAAGGCTTGTCATCATTAAAGCAACCATTATGTAAAATGTACCATATACAAGCTAGTAACAGCATATAGATACTCTGGGCTACATCTATGAATATAGTATAGTTGAAGTGCATCCCTGTCATAAACTCTGTCACTTTAACACTGCCACCATGCAGTGGCAGACAATGGGGCAAAATCCATAGCTTTTCACAGTAATTTGAAGACATTTGTAAATGCAACATATATTACAAAGTTAAAAGTACTACGCGTTGTTTTCATAGTTACAAATGTTGTTATTCAGTTTTGCTGTGTGCAGTAACACACAGTGGCAGGTAGGTAGGCTGTTTCCCTATGTGGTGCTGTTGTGATCTGCACATGCAGGGAGACATGTCATGTGCAGTGGGGTTTCATCAGTAGGTGTAGTTGTTGGCACTCATGCTGAGTGTGTTTAGAGTGTGGTTTATAAACACTCACACGCAGAGAGTGTTCATGGTTAGGGAAATGTGAGGCAGAACCTTTTGATGTGCCTTTTATGGTTGAAAAAATGTATGTATTATTTTTGGTCAAGTTGTGCTGTATCATTAAAAAAGAACACATCAAACTATTTTAGTTAACTTAGGTGTATGATTTCTAAATGTTTATTACCATCATTAATTATCTGTATTTGGTATTTATTTACATTTGCCTTATCTGTTGCTATGAAAAATCGTTTAGACATACATGTCATATTACGGTACTAAGTCCTTTAACTTTTAATATTAAACGTAACATGAATATTAAATAGCCTCAGTATTTAGTCTTGTTCATTTAATTCAGTTCAGTCATTCAGTTAATTAACATGTTATAGAGAGGTTTATAACATGATCCCTTCAGTTATAACTGCTGCCAATTCAGATGGGATTGGTTGTTTGTGTACCATTTTTATTGACCAACCCCCCCCCAACACTCTTCTCCTTTTCCTCAGTTTTCCATCCCGGTTTTCTTTCCTTGTGAATGTCTGATGGACAGATAAGGTCAAACGAGTGTGAATGTGGTCAGGAGCTTGGCAGAGTGGCCAGGGTGAATGTGGTCAGGCGACTGGTAAATGGGCAACCAGTGGAGTGCAAATGCCAGCCTGGGCTCTGCCAGCAACCCCCTCAAGCCCCTCTCCCCCTCACCCCTCTGTCGCCCGCCCTCATCCCAACCCCTCCTGCCACTCTTTACTCCGTGTCCCTGTACCACCACCACCCACCAACCCCACCCTAGACAGCGTCCCATGGTCGCCCCTCAGAGGCTAGCCAGGGGCTTTGAAGCTGGGGGATGTAAACAGGCAGTAGGGGTCAAAGGTGCTCTGCCGGCGGGCTTGCGTCGTCTGTCTGGCCATCTGTGGCAGAACCTTTTGTGCCACAGCCATGAGCACGCGGTGGAACATATATTTGCCAGCCATTTTAATTTGATTTTTTAAAGGAAAACATGAATCTGGGCAACTCTGTGCACTGTAAAAAAAATAAAGTGTTTAAATCAACTTACAAAAGTAAGGCAGGCATTTGCATGGATGTTTTTTTTGTTGGTTATGTTGGTTAATAATGCCATAACAATACTATAACAATGTACAACTCATGTTGAGTTAAGCCAACGTGAAAAGATCCATGGCGCACATTATTTTTGATTACTTGTAGGCTTCACTTTTTACAGTGTGTAGGCTGAAATTGGTCTGTGCACTTGCTCAGTCTACGTCATGCTCGTTCAAGTCTGTGATATGTGTGTGTATTCACAGACAGCTGTGTGTTCGCTTACACTAGTTTCTCTTTCGCTTTGTTCAAAATCTGGGCTGTGTGCACACAAAGAGTGCCACAAAACCAGCCAATCACAGATACAGATACAGTAATCACAGATTACACATATTCGTAGGAAGTGACAGTGAATGGTTGTTTTGTATCCAAAGACTTTGTTTCAAACAAGCATGTTAAACTGGCAATTGGAAATGTTGAGCCCTCTCCCTCTTCTTGTTATGAGGTACTTATGGCATTTTAACATTTAAGTAGATAAATGGCATTCACATTCTGTAGTGATCTCCGGACGTAAACAGCCTACAGATCAGCACCTGCAGATGTTACACTGTAAGAAGTTGTCTTCTTGAAGAAAAGGCATAGGGTTCTTTTTTTAAATGATGCACTTGTTACTTTGAATAAATGGAGGGTTAAAATAAAGAGACTGTTTCCTGAGATTGCTTTCTTGGGGGTTCTTGTCTGACAACAGACTTAATACCTCATTGTCTTGATATATCTTATCAAAAATCCATTACTCCTTTTAGAGGCATATTCTTGTAGAAGCATCCTGACAGGAGAAAAGAAAACTGCCAACCAGGATTGCTTTTTTGTGAGTCTGTGATTGGCTGGATTTGTAACACCTTTTGTAACACTGTATGAAGTTGAGTGAGCTAGTTGAGAGCTGATAGTACACACACCAGAGATTTTGAGCAAGGAAAGATAAGAAGCTGTGAGGAAGAGCACACAGCTGTCTCCCAGCACAGCCCTCAGAGATGGAGTGTGCCCTGCACAGACTGAGTGTGCAGGCTGGCTTGAACTTAGACAAAAGTGTTTTTTTGTGTGTGTTAAGATATATGTTTTGTCTTACGACAAAAAAAATCAAGTGCTTTTAGAAGTCCTTCTGACTGCCTAGGATGGTGGGAAATTGGGCTGTAACAGTAAGCATGCCAAAGCCCTGTAAGAAAAGTGTTGCTTTGAACCAACTTTGAAAAAAATTATGGCGGAATGGAATATGGCTGAATGGGCCTTTTCTTAATGTTGGTATTCATAACGTACATGTCACTGTTAGGTTAAACCAACATAAACGTTAAAAAAAAGACCCCTATGGAACATATTTACAGGGAGGGTACAAGGGAGCGGGGTGCGGAAGGACGTAAACATGGAGGGCTCTGGATTACGTGCCACACGGAGGTGTGATCAGGGGGGATTTAGAGTGGCCGGCGTGGAAACAATGAGCGCTCGCAAACAGCACAGCACACACTCATGCGCGGTTTCCGGGCCACGTAAGCCCGCTCAATGGCTGTGGTTTGTGAGCGGTACCCCACTACACACTACACACCTCACCACTGCCGGGATAGTGCAGGGCGGGCCACGTGTTTGTGTATGTCTGCGTGTGTTTTTGTGTATGTGTATGTGTGTGTGTGTTTGTGCATGCACTGGTATGTCTGTGTGTGTGTATGTGCATACATGTGCACACGTGTGTCTGTCTGCATTTGTCTTTGTGTGTGTGTGTATGTCTGTGTGTGTATGTATATATGTGTGTGTGTGTATGTCTTTATGTGTGTAGGTGTGTTTGGCTTTGTGAGTGTGTATGGGGTATTGTGTTAATATACTATGTGTACATGTAATTGTGTGTGTATGTTTGTATGTATGTGTCTGTGCGTGTGTATGCATGAGTATATGTGTGTTTGTTTATGTGTTTTTTTGTGTGTGTGTGGGTGTGTGTGTGTGTGTTGGTGATGTGATGCATGATCACAACCGGTACAGTGAGCAGATCTGACCCAACACCGTTTTTGTTGCTAAAGGACTATGTGTCAGAGAGAGATAGAGTGAGAGATAAAAAAGTAGAACAAGAGATGGTTTGTTTTGGACTTTGATCCCTGCCTGCACCCCCCCACCACCCTTTGCCCCCCCCCCCCCCTTCCTCCCCTCCTCTCCTCTCCCACTGTCCGTCACTGTTTTTATCCAGACTGTCTCCCCCTGTCTGTTGGCATGCTGTGAGAGTCAGCTGGGCCATTCAAAGAGAGACGAGATCAAAGTGCATGACGGCGGGCAGACATGGGGGAGAAAAAAAAAAAAAAACAACATGGACGCTAACACACAATGAGAGCCGTTGGCCGCAAAAACACTCAGAGCCCTCTTTGTCTGAGGGGGCTGCCAGAGGCCTGTTGTGACACACAGATCGCTGAAAGCAGGTCACAAACAGGTGGATGGCCCCAAAAAGGCTGTGCCAATGCGCACACAGTGCTAGACTGTGAGTGTCTGTGTGTGTGTGTGTGTGTGTGTGTGTGTTTGGGGGGGGTGGGGGGGGGTTAGTGGGCAGGCGGAGGCCTTGTATCCTTGCAAGTCATCAATACTTTGGCCAAATCCCTATAGAGTGCACCACATAGGGAACAAAGCATTGTATATCAGACTCTATCTATCTATCACACTATTTCTTTTTATATAGTGAACGAGTGAACATTATTGGACACAGCCCTTTGTCAGACAGACAGACAGAGCAGGGCTGCCTTAACACAGCAGCACATCCTGCAGCATCAGATGCTGCTTGAAGAGTGCTGACTGTCCACCGCTGTCCTCAGACTGTGACCAGCGCTGGGCCTGTGCGGTGGTGTGCCGCATTGTGCTTGACCAGTGTCAGCGATTCCAGGCGTGTGTGTGTGGAAGCAGCAGTGCGATAGTCCTCGTGGAAAGCCCCGAAATAGGCTACCCAGAGCAGCCCTGTTTGACTTGCTAAATAGGCTCTCTGTTTTAAAGGGGGTCAGATGAGAAATGGAGCGGGTGATGCACACAGTCCAACCTACATCCAACTATTCTGCCATCACAGCATCATGTTACAGACAGAAGACCATACGCCAGCAGATTATCACATCATCACAGTGCTGGCAGAGCAGGTTCTCAGTCTAACACAAACTCACTTAAGCACACATAATAAAATCATTAAAAGCATCTTGTTAAAGTTTCTGAAAATTGTGCAACCGAGGGGACGACTATGCTGTTCTGTGGTCCAACAGACCATAATACTCTGGGTTCCTATGTTTTCCTCTGCACAGCTGCTGTGTGCTGCTTGTGAGGTCTCGTTTGCGTGCAGTGAGGTGTCGGTGCGATGATTACAGTAGCATGTGACATCCTTTACATTCCACAACAGAAGCTCAGGAAGTTTGTCTTCGCTCCCCTTTTGATGGGCGATTGTATGGAGAGGGAGGCGAGTGTTATCGTAGGGCTGTTTTTGCAGCACTCGCCGCATGGGGACCGATCTCCCCTTGCTCTCCCAGCTGAACTGACATGAGGCCGACTGGATTTGCCTCCTTGTGTCTTTAGCTTTATTTATGAAGTCTTGCTGTGCTCAGAATAGCTTGACCTCAAATTCCATTTTTTTTTTCATGTGGAATCTTCAGTCTGCAGCTGGGATTGGTATTCTAGAATGTCAGCAGCAGTACTTAAGCTTGTCTGTCCATGCAGACCATATTTGAGGAGTCCGCTGAGAAATTGTAAATAATACGTTTTCATTTGATTTTATAAGTAAATGCTAGTTTAAAATGCTTCTAGATCGAGACTATGCTCGTTTATTCACATGATTACTTAGGGTTAAAAAAAAGTTTAAAAGTTAGAGTTTTAATGCAACTGCCGATAGGGGGAGTAAATTGACGAATCTGAGTTTTGTGACTATGGTCGTTTTACCCATGGACTCCTCATTTGTAGCCTTAGCACCTATGGCTCTGAGTGCATTCCATAGACTGGGAGCATATAGCCATAAGACTTTATTATGAGGTTTACAATTACAATCCACTCCAAGTTAGCTTGTCTAGTTTAGTCACTAAGCCAGCTACTTGGAATACCTTCCCAGGTACACTTTTAAAAAACTAAACTTAAACTTATCTTAGAGGATTACAATGATACTACACCAGAAAGAGCTTAGGTGCATTACAATCCAGAGAGCAGAAGTGAACCACAGTCAATTGGCCAGGCCCAGTGTATTCTGCCTCTCCAGACTTTTTGTTGGCCAAGAACCTGAAACAAACATTCCATTGCCTGTGTTTGTGAATGTGAGTGCACCTGCAGTTTAGGTTTTTTTGGATTTTGTGTGCTACAACACAAAGTGATTGAACATCAACTCGTGTCACATTTTTAGTGAAGGGTTGGGATTAGCATAGGTGTGAAATGGAAGTGAAGTTCAGCTGGGTTACTGAGAGAAGAACTAGCAGTCAAAGCTTCCGAGGCCCATAATGAAAACATGGTTGTAAATGTAATATCCCACTTTTCCTCTGCAATATGACTAAAAAAGTCACTGTAGCTTTACATTGGACCAATTCTGCCTGTTGAGGATGCCTAGTACATGGGACGCACAGCACTCCTGATACATAGATGAGATGGGCTTCACTGCACTGTCTGTCACAACAAGGGTGGCATGAAAACACTACTAGTATGTGACTAGACTAAGCACTGGGACACACTTGCAAGCCACATGATTCATTTCAGCTCTCACGATTAGCTGACTGCATCATTTCAAATTGCAAATTTGATTAAAAATGGATTAACTGTGCAGCCCTATTCGATCATTTATTACTTCTCCAGGTCACTACTGATTCTAGGTCAGCTCAGGTCATTCAATCATTCAATCCCCACCCGTAAACACTTTGTTGCAACTTTGATATTGTGTTTGGTGGTATGTTCTCAGTTCAGGACGATATCATGCTTTCAGACAAAAAAAACCATGCATGTGTCCTTTAAAAAGTCAATCTGGAGTGTTGTCCTATTCTTACATTTCTATGTTCACCATGTTTGGAGATTTAGCACACCATATTTCAAGCCAGAATAGGGTGTTAAGTGCGTTGTATGGCATCATATGGTAATATATTTTTATGTAAAAGAAATGTTTCATGAGTATTATCTGGGTCATTGTTAAAAAGTTTCCTGCCTGCTGCACACTGGCACTGAAGTTATGGCAGCCATGGTGTCTGTGTAATGAGTGACCTGGATGCCTGTGTGTGTGTGTGTTTGTGTTTGTGTTTGTGTGTGTGTGTGTGTGTGTATTGTGCCCCACAGTGCCAGCTCTGGCTCTGGCTGCCACCATGCCTCTACTGGAAGAAAGCTCTCTGCCCAGAGACTGCCCTCCTACCGTGCCCGTGGTCGTCATCGGTGAGCTGAGCAGCAAGACACAGCACGCCCACTACACCCCTCAAGACAGCAGGGAGGGCTGTTCAGATACCATACTCCCCTCACACACACACGCACACGCACGCGCACGTGCACACACACACACACACACACACACACACACACACACACACACACACACACACACACACACACACACACAGGCCGTTGATACCACATAAGATGGCCCCAACCTGCTCCACAAGTTCTGCAATCTGTAGCGATAGGAACAAAGTGACACAAACACTGCTACCCATGACGTCATCATGCACTTTACAAATGCCTTCCTGATCAAACTATGGTTTCATTAGTTTTCTTGCAAGTACAGTGTTACTGTAGATATCTCCCAGACTTACAGTTAACTTCGGTCTGTTTCCACATTAACTGAAGAAATCCTAAAATTTTCACCAATACTGTTTTAAATATTGTTACAATCAGTGTTGTTTGTGATTGATGTTTAGTTTATCGCTCATGCCTACAATCCTGTATACTCTTTGGTGTCCCTATGAATAGGGATGACCTTTTGCCACATTGCCTGAAAGAAATCATTAGATTTTAGATTCTGACTGTTTAAAATGTATATTTTTTAAAATCATTGTCGTCACATTTCCCGTCCTGTATACCGAGTCCTGTATATGTTCTTACACGAATAGGAATGGAAAACAAAGAGAAGTCCCACTGCTGGGAATGCTATGTAGGCCTTGTGCTTGAGCTCAGGTGTTGCTATGACGACCTCCTCTCCCAGGTAACGGCCCCTCAGGTATCTGCCTGTCCTACCTGCTGAGCGGCTACACCCCCTACCATGACCCTGCCACCGCACACCCCAACCCAGTGCTCTACCGCAAGCTGCAGGAGAGCAAGCACCTGCCCATCACGGAGCAGGTAACACACACAGACATGCACACACACACACACACACACACACCTGCCCATCACAGAGCAGGTAACACACACACACACACAGATAAGACACCCTGGAGCAAGTGCAATTAGGAAAACAATGCAAGGCAAGACTGGAGTGGTGCAGACCTCTAGAGAGTATACATATTTCACACTTGATCTGACACACACAGACACAAACAGCCTGAAAAGGAAGAAAACCTGCCACAGAGTGCACACAAACAAACTTAGTTCTGGTAATGAGCTTATGTTTGATCATAACTTGAAAGGACTTAAGAATAATCCTTTAAAAGGAGTTTGTGCATGCATGCGTGTGTGTATGTGTGTGTGTGTGTGTGTGTGTGTGTGTGTGTGTGTATTTGAACTGGCACTACTCTCACCTCACTACTCTCAGCAGTGTTTTCTTGGTCATTTTGTTGTTATTGAAAAAAATTAAAAGTGCAAAAACATTTCTTTACTGACAGGTTATGGTTAGGGATTGTTTTGGTCTGGACACAGTTAAGCATTCTTTAGTTAGTTATGAATGGTAGTCAATGAAGGACCTCACTATGATACAAGAGAAAGTATATGTGTGTGTGTGTGTGTGTGTGTGTGTGTGTGTGTGTGTGTGTGTGTGTGTGTGTGTGTGTGTGTGTGTGTCTACAGGACCTGGAGTTCCTGTGTGAGGGCCTGGAGGGCCGCTCGGACAACCCGGTGGCGGTGCTGTTCGACACTCTGCTGCACCCCAACGCGGACATGGGCTTCGAGCTGCCCCCCGTGCTCCAGTGGAGGCTGGAGCCTCAGCGCCACATCCCCCACCTCGTCCTGGGCAAGGCCACCCCGGGGGGCGCCTGGCACGTGAGTCACCCACCCCACCCCAGGCTACCCCCGATACCCACCCCACCCCACCCCACCCCGGGCTACCCCCCCGACACCCACCTCTTCTGACACAGCTGACAAAAGCATGACTGCAGACACTGTAGACCAGTGTTTATCAAAGTGTTTTTTCAGACCGAGGACCACTTCCCCACCATCTGAGGCTAACATGACTATGCAAGTGCATGACTTGGTCTACTATCACAGCCCTCACTAGGGAATGGCATGAAGATGATATACAGTATGTCACAAAAGTGATTACACCCCTCACATTTTTATACATTTTTTTATTATATCTTTCCATGTGAGAAGTCTGAAGATATAACACTTTGATACAATTTAAAGTAGGTGTACGCTGTACACTGACTACTTTACATTGTAAAAGTGTTATATCTTCAGACTTCCCCCATAGAAAGATAATAATAAAAAAAAGTACAAAAATGTTAGGGGTGTACTCACTTTTGTGACATACTGTATATGTAGTTTAAACAGACTGCATACCACAGGTAGCTTAAGAAACATGAAAAAACCTATTGTAACACAACTTCTTACAGACTACTTGGGATATCTTGTGGACCACCAGTGGTCCATGGACCCCAGAAACACTGCTGTAGACCCCGCATGTAAACATGAACATCTCTAAGTCACACAAACAATGACGTCTAAGTGAATAGTTTCCCCATGTCACATCACAACTCTCGTGACCACCAACCCCCTCTCTGATCTGTACCTGCCTAAGGCCAGACTTGATTCCTGCACTGCAAGGTCAGTCAGCTGATGGCCTCCCACGTCACACAACCAGACTGTCACATGCTGCACGTGATTTAAAAAAAAAGAATGAAAAGGAAATAACACCACAGATTTATTGAAGTGTTTCATAGGTTGTCAAATACACTACACCTTAGCCAGGCTATTAGAACCAACACTAGCTAGAAGTCTTAACATATAGTACATTTATACAACTATAAATCCATAAGCCTGCCATAGGTTGCAGTTCATTTCTTAGCCCATATTTTCCCTCCTCATTGACTGTGTGTTAGGTGCGATTCTGATGGCGCTCTGCTTCCCCACAGGCCATGGAGGGCTCCATGCTGACCATCAGTCTGGGCATCTGGATGGAGCTGCCTGGGGTGAACTACAGGGACATGTGCCCCAGCAAGCGCAGGTGAGACAACATGTGAAGGAAAGACTGGGAAAAAAGGGTTGGGAATAGAGATAGAGATAGAGATAGAGATAGCTGGCTATGGAAGCTAAGGTTCTTGTTACCTCAAAGTCTTTACTAGAGTGTAACACTCACTCAAGTGTAACTATGGAGTAGAATTTCAGCTAGAATTTCGCCCTTCTCAAGGAGGTTGTGAATTTAGAAACGTGAGTGAGAATAAACAGGGATTAAAAGCAACTTTTTTATGTTGTACGATTTTTTTTTCCAAGAAAAGAAAGTTTCATTTCTTATGTATTCAATGATAATGATATTCATTGTATTCAAGTATACAATGATCTGTAACCATGAGACAAATACTGAAGCTGGAAAAGAAAAAAAAATGGACTAAAAAAATGACTGTCTGCTTTTTGTCTGTCTGTGTCCAGAGGGGTGGCTAGTGACCGTGCGTCGCCGGAGGACATCTCCTCATACTACAAGAACTACGTGAAGCTGATGGGGCTCCAGAAGAACTTCATCGACAACACCTACGTGACCTCAGTGCAGAGGCTCCACCGTGGTCACCATGGAGACGACCTGACCAATGGCCACGCCAAGGAAGCAGGCCTGGTGAACGGCGTGAAGAGCAACGGGAGCAGCGACGGTGAGGAGAAGATGGCCGACGAGGTGGACCAGGGGAAGAAGGCGGTGAACGGCGGGGATGGAAGCGGCGGGGTTTCCAAAGGACTGGCACAGGGGCTCTGGGAAGTCCGAGGATATCAGCGTGTCCAAGGCGACACCCACGTCCCCTTCAGCCTGTTTGCGGAGAACGTGGTCCTGGCGACGGGGGCGTCTGATTCGCCGGCGCGTCTGGGCGTGGAGGGGGAGGACCTCCCCTTCGTGTTCCACAGCGTGCGTGACCTGGGCGTGGCCGTGAGCAGCGGCACCAAGCTTGGCCCCGCCTCCGAGCCGGTGCTGGTGGTGGGGGCGGGGTTAAGCGCCGCCGACGCCGTTCTGTGCGCCCGTAACCACGGCATCCCCATACTGCACGCCTTCCGCAAGCGCACCGACGACCCCCAGCTCATCTTCAAGCAGCTGCCCAAGACCCTCTACCCCGAGTACCACCGCGTCTACAACATGATGTGTTCCCAGAGCCACCTGGCCTCCGCCCCCACTCCCACCGCCACAACCCCCACGTCCCCGCCCAAGGGGGCCACAGCAGCCTCGCCCTTTGGCACCGCCCCCTCCGCCCCCAAGCCCGACTACGTCAGTCTCCCCGAGCACTGCGTGGTCTCCTTCCAGCCGGACATGCGCTGCGTGCTGCAGGGCCCCGGCGGCTCGCTGCGTGCCTTCAAGGTGTCCATGGCGCTGGTTCTGATCGGCTCGCACCCGAACCTGTTTTTCCTCAAGGAGCAAGGCCGCTTCCTGAGCCTGGACCCCAGTCGGCCCGTGTCGTGCAAGCAGAACCCGCTGGACATTGACCCCTACACGTTCGAGTGCTGCGCCCAGCCGGGCCTGTTCGCCATGGGCCCACTGGTGGGCGACAACTTTGTGCGCTTCCTGAAGGGCGGCGCTCTGGGCATCGCCAGCTGCCTGCTGAAGAGACTCAAGGAGAAGAAGAAGAAGAGAGGGAAGCTCATCGCCAACGGCAGCCTGGGCAGAGGGGAGAACGGAAGCCTCGGGGTAGGGGGAGGGGGAGGGGGAGGTGGGGGGTTTGTTTGAGACGTGCGGGAAATGGAAACATGGCAAATGGAGGGGAAGATGGAGGGAGGGTTCGTTTGAGAAGTGTGGAGCAAGAAAGAGAGAAAAGAAAGAGTGAGAAGAAATAAGAAATAAGAGAAAGTGGAGGGTGGAAGAGGTGTACTTGTGTGTAGGTTTTTTTTGTTTGGGTGGCTTTTTTCTTTATTTCTTTAAATCTCATGTATGCAGTGGATATCTCTATTTTAACCTGAAAGCTTTCTTACCATTTTTAAGAGTACTTAAAGATGACCGTGAGTAGAGGCTAGAGGAGCAAATAGAATTTCCTTCTTTTTTGTGTTGGCGGTAAACCTTCCACAGACATGTTTTTGCGAGGCCAAAAGGTATCATTATTTTTCTTTGTCATCCTGGGTGTACATGTGATGTATTTAAGGTTGCTTTTTTTTGACCATCTCACCTTTTGACCTTAATTTTCAGACATGCCGTTGTTAGAAACAACTTTGTTTTTTTTTGTGGCATCTAAAAAAACGCACATATGATTCCCCTCTACACACCTTGTCCTACCCACATTAACATACAATGATGAACTGCCATCATCATGTCCAAAAGAGGATTAAGGTGCAGAGGCGTAACTTTTTTTTTTAAAGAAAAAACTAAAATGCACATGAGCTAAAAGCTTTCTGGCCAAATACACAGTTATTTCTTCCAACTTGTCTTAAGTAACAATAGAGTGTGAGGCCAAACCTTCGGTAGCTAGTGCCAAAACACTAGTCAGGGTATTGGTGATACTTGAGACAGCTTCCAAATTTATTAACCAAAGTTTTTGTTTTGTTTTTAAACAATAATACTAAATTCAGAGCAGCACACTTTAATTTGATACAAGACATCTGTAATTGGATGCACAGGCCTAAAAAAAAAAGCTGCATGCAAAGATATAGGCCTACATTCACACGTGATCGGTGTTGCTGTTCTCATACTTTACGATGTATTCATGTTCAGGCTTAGTGAAAAGAATAAAGTACAAACTATCCAGATTATTAAAAATATACAAGACCCTCACTTAAAACCCAGTCTCGTGGGTTGGCAACATTTTTGTAGGGCAGGCACAGAATCAATTAGCTTGTGTGTGTTGCTCAAAAAGTTTCAAATCAATACTGGCTATTTTATTTAGTGAAAATGTATTTCCCCCCCCCTGATTGCACATGCAACTTCACTCTCCCCCAAATCACGACTTGAATTAAATGTAGGCCTTAGTTTTTCTTAACGCAAGAACTTATTTTGCATGAAACTCCACTCACTCACTCATTCATTCGTTCCTTACTTTTATATGAAGAATGTCAGCTGGAACTTTGCGCCAGTCTGAAATGGTTCTGCTATGCAATGGCATGAAGCATGAGCACTGCAAGTAGTACTCTATTAAAAAAAAAAACGTTTGAGATGGTTGTAGGTTTTGATGCAGCTACAATCAGTGAAATGCCCAAAAGGCATAAAATAGCTAATTGGCACTTGAACACTAGGATGAAAAATGTGAAGGCACTGTGTCTGTCCCCTTTCTGAGGGCGAGACTGCCTACCCGTGACCTCATTATCTCTCCTTTTGATGTCTAACTGAATGTACGGCATTACCTCGACAACAGGCTCACGCTTTTGTCTCCATTCCCTCAACACGACCCAATAAGTGCCATTGTGTTTTTCACGTTTCAGACAAGACGTTCCACCTCGGTTACTATGTACTTGGGGTACATAAACACATCTCGTGTTGCAGGTCTTTTGTCGTGGGGCAGAGGCAACTACAGTCCTTAACTTCTACTACTGTGCCAAACTACTGTGTGTGTGTGTGTGTGTGTGTGTGTGTGTGTGTGTGTGTGTCTTTGTCTCTTGCGAGTGGAGCCGGCCAGAGAATGGCTAAAGGCTGGTGGCGTGGAGGCCCGTCTCCCCTCATTCGCAAGACTAGGTCAGTCATGCGCGGTCCCCCCCCCACCCCCCACCCCCCCTTGGACAAGTCCCACCAAGAAAACAATGGCTGGAATTCAAACCTGACAGACGGCAAAGGGAAACACAGACAGACGCGTCCCCCAGAAACCAACCAACCCTCCGCAAGACCCCCCGAAAGCCTCTGCAGCTAGGGGGCCGGGTGGCGACGGAGGCGGCTGTTGTTTTCACGCCAAAGACGGGCAAAATCAATCCGCCCCTCACTCCACCAGGATGAGCCTGTCCGTGCGATTCGTTAGTTTGACGTCAGAGGAGTTAAGCTTGGGAGTGAATTCCTCCCAAACCGGTTCGATCCGACTTCGACCTCTGGGATTTCTGGTGTGTAGCACACGCACGTGTAAACACTGCTAATAATGAAATGGCAATTATGAGTAATGTTGTTACTACATGGCTACGTTGAGGGGCTAGTGAGCGTAAAAGAGGGAGAGATGACAATAAGGTCTACACGCACAAGTAGGTATATATATATATATGCTATGTTCTCTTTCAGACGCAGAAAATAGTGACGCAGAAATGGAATCGGATGCACCGAAGGTCAGAGCGTGACTTATTCTTCTGACTTAAGACATGAAGGAAGGGTTTTAATATATGTTTTGTATACAATATTTTTTTATTAAGAACAAATAAATCTTTTCAAAATATTGCAATGCCAACTCGTGTGGTGAGTTCTTGGTACACTGCATGCATTTACATGGATGACATGTAAACAAACATTCAAAAGCCGCAACGAAAACAGTTTACAATATCTTAGGCCCACACGTTCACTGATCTTATATACATTTCTGCACATTTTTCTACACATTATTTTCACTAGGTGCTTCCCTGTTACTTCAAACTTCAAATTCAGAAACGATCAGGTTTCTGTCAATATTTTACAAATCAGTCAAGAGTGCAGGCACCTTTCCTCTTTGTTTCTCCTGTGTGTGCTTCTCAGAATCTCCCAAACTTCTTCACGGCGGGTTTAGGGTTGTACCTGTTGAAGCAAAAAACCTTTGATTAATTAATAATTAATGACACTGAGATGTATTGACAGGCTGAAGGGACAAATAAGGAGGGAAAGGGATTACAGAGCAGAAGAGAGGAGAGGACACCAACCGACCATCAAAGTGTGAAAATATAGACCCATAAAAAGTGTCCTGCCGAGCTTTTAACATTCCTGCAGGAGGCTGAGGATGCTGCACAACTCCACGGAAAGTTTGGCTGGCATAAAAAAATATAACTGTTGACCGTCGCCATCAGACAACGTCCTCCACTCAGCAAACCAAACAGGGCCACAATAAAATATGTCTGGCGCCCATCCCCCCTACCCCACCACCCCCACCCCCACCCCCACTCTCAATCCTGTCTTTCTCTGTGGAGAGAGAAGAGGTGGGGGGCACCACCACTAGCTGTTTTCTTTGCCATCTCTCTGACTTTTTATCTGCCTCACTCTTTTTCTCTCCTCTTCCTCTTTCCATCTCTCTCTTTTTTTTTTCATTCTCTTTTTCTCCCCGCTCCCTCGCTTCTTCTGCATGACTGAGGAGAGAGATGTCGGGATGAGCGGGCCACTTCTGCTCTGGTGGATGAGAGAGAGAAAGAGAGACACCTCGCTTGTTTTTTCTCCCTCTCTCTCTCTTTCTCTCTCTCTCTTTCTCTCTCTCTCTCTTTCTCTTTCTCCTCTGCAGTTACATCAGGGGCCTGCCACGGTTTCCTGGCAACACCTCTAATTTTTCTGCGTGTGCTATCTATGCCCACCTACCACTCCCACCTCCCGCTCTGTCATGTCTCTGCTGGAGGAGTCAGCTTTAACTCTCCATCAGTCTCCTCTCAACAAGATGGCTTCATATCTCACCATGTTGCTTTATAGTACTTTTACAGTACCTGATACACTGTACTCACTGATGTAGACTGTACACTGTAAGAAAGTTTGTAACAACATGTGACATATTGTACCTACACTGTACCATAGGGTCAGGGTAAGGTAAGTGTGTTAGGTATGTACAATGTAAGTACATAGTATTACAAGTTGTTATATTTAGAAAAAGGACCCAACAAATAGAGTGTTGCCTACTACAGTCCTAACATTATACACAGACCCACCACCCCACCCCACCCCACCCCCCATCATCCTTATGTATACACACACTCTCACCTACAGTTAGGCGAGGTCTGATAAGGATCTCTAGCAACAAGACGGCATTCAGTTACGGAAAAGACAGGGGAAAGGGTTTGGGAAGTAGCTCCATCTTGTATCAGTCAGAATCCTCTAAGTTCTGGAATATTCCTTAGTAGAGAGACTGATGCTCACTGTGGTCCTTTTTTTTAAGATTCCAAGTGACCATAAGGACACACTTGCTTCATTTCTTTTTTCTCAGACAATTTCTCATGATCCCTCTAACCTCCTCAGTATCAATGTTTACTTGGTGAATAAATCTTAACCCCCCAGCAAGATAACAAACGTCAACTTACAAAACACTGACATTCAATTTGATGTGTGTGTGTTTGAATTACATGGTATTTACCAGTTTTTTTTTGTATGAGAAGGGAGCTTGGTGGACACACAATACCTCGAGTGTGTGTCTGTGTGTGTGTTTGTGTGTGTTTGTGCATGCGTGTGGGCTTGTGTGTATGTGTGTGTGTGTGTTTGTGTGTGCGTGTGAGCTTGTTTGTGTGTGAGCGAGCAAATTATCCAAGTCAGCACTTCTGTTGCCAGGATTAGCTGTACATAGAGATGGCTCAGAAAGCCTGTGCGAGGGAGGGAGAGAGAGAGAGAGAGAGAGAGAGACAGAGGGAGAGAGAGAGAGAGAGAGGGAGGGAGAGAGGGAAAGGGAGAGAGAGAGAAAGAGAGAGGGGGAGGGAGAGGGAGAGAGAGAGAGGGAGAAAGAAAGAAGAGCTGGGGGCAAGAGAAAGAAAAAGGGATGAACGGAGGCACTAACGATGAAAAGAGGAAGATGTTATGTAGCACTAGAATTTACCCAGAGCCAATCTACCCCTTGTGTGTGACTGACTGTGCAAACCCCAACAGCCAACAGAGACCAATATTTGCTGTATCACAGTTCAGATTTCATCAAATCAAAACAGCTGCTCACAAACAGAAGTTAACATTGTTAAGGCAGCTACAAAAAAGAGCTGTAAGATATTTGTAATGAATTAGAAATTGTCAGTCTACGTCATACGACATTAGGAAAACATGTAAATTGGAATATTGGTTTCCCTAACAACAGTGCTACAGCCAGTATATTCACAATTTAAAACATAGTAAATGCCACTTCAGTTTTAAGTTTTAAGTTTGTGTTTTAGCATGTTTATGCCACTTTATGTAATCGCTTGGCTAGATGTATTTCAATGTCCAGGCTACCAGACTAGGTCATCTGACTGCCATTACGGAGGAGAACAAACTCTAGATGGGTATTACAAAACACTACCTGCTAAAAATGCAGACCAGAGGAAAAACACAAAACAAACTGGTTAGTGAAACAATTTTCTCCTTCACAAGATGTGTCTTTTCATAACTTAGTGGACAAACTGCTGTTACTTATTTCAAACTGGAGGCTGCTATGGCCAAGACCCAGTTGTTAATTCCACGCCTTTGGTTGTCAAGCTAGCCATTCCAAAAGTTCTGTTAAGCCTAGCTTAGCACAATCACGTTGGCTGGGAGTACAAATGCAGTGTGACAGCACTAAAAAATCAATCTCAGAGGCACATAACGTGTTGCTACTCTGTGTACTTCCATTTGCTTGTAATTTCCAAAAGCAGTCACAGAATTACTGTTTATTTACAGTTCACCATGAACTTGGTGCATTGATACACAAGTGTAATATGGTCGGAAAACAGGGACTACTTCATAGGTGTACGTATTTAGAAATTTAACTGGCATTCCAAAGAATGCATCACAATGGGTAATTTAACCTAGCTCTTTAAAGGTAAGGAAAAGGGAATGAAAAGAGAAGTAAAGATGAGCAGGTAGAGAGAAGTAGAGATGAGTGGGTTTACCTGAACAACTCGTCTCCCACGGCCTGCTCAATCTCATGTTGCTTCTCCTCCTACAACAGACACACACGCACACACACGCACACACGCGCACACGCGCACACACACACGCGCACACACGCGCACACACACACACACACAGGTTCAAACTGTTGAAGTAAGAATTATTATTTGCAATTATTTGCAGACATTATTTTGATGTCCAAAACACTAGATATGCTTAAAGGCCTATAACCATGTACACTATTGTATAAACATGTGCACTAACTGTAACACTTACATATAATTAATTTACATGTGTCATTAACAATTCACTCCATCTCAAGGCCATCATCTGCCTCTCAGGCCTGATGCCCCTCAGGGGCAAACACACTTCATCATGCTCATCATGTCTCTCTGTCTCTACATGCCCATACACAAACACATACCTATCAGTGGTGTATGTGTAGAGAAACACACGCACACACGCACGCATGCACGCGCACACACACATGCACGCGCACACACGCACAAATAGAAATAAAAAATCAATTCTATCGCACACAATTCCTACAACCATATGCTCTTCGTCTCCCCTCTCCATCCCCCCCCCCCCCCCGGTCACCTCTGCGGCCTCTCTCAGCCACTCCTCCAGCTCCGTGTTCTTTCCCTTGCTGTGGGCCACCAGATCAGAGCCGCCAATGATCTGAGGGAGACCCTGGGAGCCTGGGACAGGAACCTACACACACACACATGCACGCACACACAGACATACATACACACACACACACACACACACGCATACAAACAAACATAAACACAAACACACACAGGCGCACACACAAACACAAACACACACACACATAAACACACAAACACAAACACACACACACATAAACACACAAACACAAACACACACAGGCAAAATATATGCACACACGCACACATACATACATACACAAAACAAAATGTGCAGAAATGTGACATAAGCCAGATACATTTTCTGAAATTAAAACACACTATACACTTCATAAAATGAATTGTCAAAAAGTACTGAAATCTAACGGTAATCTAAGGTAAGGCTGAGCAAAGCACCTACATCATGACAGAGAATAGGGTGTGAATAAAATATCAAACTTTTACAGTCGAAAAAAAACCCCACTGTTGTGTTTTATGCTTCTTTTTTTTTTAAATGCCACATCTAAAGTGTCATCCCATCTACATGTGCATCAGAAAGGCATGAGTAAAGATCTGTTGAAATATTCACTTTTTTAAAAGGTGTCACTGCATCGTTTTTTTTTTTTTTTTCATTAATTCTGCAGTGGTCTCTAGTAGTAATGAATGTCCTGTGAGTGGGGTTTGCTGAGAAAAATGCTCCCGTTTTGGGCTGTTCTAATTTGGTGGCGAAGGTCGTGCGAGGAGAACGAACGACAGATTTTCGGCTACGCTAGTCACAGGCTACTGTACCATTATTCAAAGCCCATTTGGTTAAAGCACACCAAACAGAAGATCTAAAAAGTTTTAAACAAAACAAACCCACCTACAATGAGACTCCTCTAGTAATCACTACAACTATGGCTATGGCTTTTTCTAATTTACGAAATTACTTCACTCACTTCTGTACCCTTTTCTTATTTGCTCGTTATTGTGTCTATTTTCTTTCATGGACTGATGGAGGCGAGGGGGGCAAAATAACATTTCCACGTGTAGCATGCATATACAACTCAGAGTGACCGATCGTATCTTGCAGGCTTGAACATTGCCTCTGAGACCAAATAACAGCACACAGGCGCGCCCTCTAGTGTCCTGAAGGGGTATGGTGCATCACAAACGCAGATGTCACATCCCCAGGAACCAGAGTCCCATGCAGAGAACTACTTTGTCCATACATACACACACAAGCCTACACACACACACACACACACACACACACACACACACACACACACACACACACACACACAGCCTATCAACACACACAGGTAGGCAAGGTCAATGGGATGTACTACAAAGGTAGTTAAGAGATGAACCTTGAGCAATTAACCCGCACGTAGTTTTAGAACTTGTTTAGAACAGCCCAGGGCTTCATTACCTTAACTAAATAAATATGAACAAGCTCTTCTTCTATCAGGTTTACGACTACTACTGGGTTAAATAAACAAGCTTTGTCACTTAGCCACCTTGGTAGTACACTGTAAACCCCCCCCCCCCCCCCCCCCCCCCCCCCACGCTACAGGTACACCTGGCCTAGGAGAGACATAATATAATAATAACAATAATCTCTATTTGTATAGCACATTTCATACAAAGGATGCTTCACAGTTTGACAAAGGAACATAGGACAGAGATACACATGGCAAACTTTGTTATAATCCAGCAGCGCCAGAGAAATCAATCAGGATGCTGTGAAGAGCTGTCTGTGTAAACCAACCTTGCGAAACCGCTTGAAGTTCTTGCCATTTGGGTTGTGGCTCTGCAGGGGTTCCGGTCGGGTCCGAGAGGGCCCACTCACCACCAGAGACTTGAACTCCACCAGCAGCAGACCCCGGGGGAGGTCCTGGTCCGGTGCTTTAGAGTCCTGTGGTGTGTAACGTGTAGAGGAAGACTCAGATTATATGAACATTGTGTGTGATGGTTTCTTTTGCTGTTCTAAGTTAGAGTACCCAGATGTATAACCATTGTGTGAGGACCCAAGGGGGAGGGGTAGAAGTTAATCCAAAGGCCATATACATGTATGAACAAACCCACATCCACACTTACAAATGTCCGTGCCCACCAACACACCTTTTTTTTTTTTTTTTTGCTAAAGTTAAGAGCTCAAAACAATGCCCTTTTGCACACCTCTAAATGACAGGCGTGTTGGAGGTGACCCACGGTTTACAACTTAGTATGAAATGTGAACTCCTGCACACTGTCTATTAAGCAAGCAACGTTTTTATTTACAATCACAATGTTTCGTTCATTAACCTTTCTCTGGTAGTTCAACATTTTTTTTACATGGTTAGACTTACCATGTACTATATTTGTAATCTGTCAAGAACAGGAGAATCTGCACCCTTAAATTTTCCGCAAGCGTTTCAGTGTTTTGACATTCGTCAGACAGAATGATGCTCATCATCCAAGAAAATGTTAACGTCAGATTTTTTTTTTATTCTACCTGACAAGAGGTAACCCAGAATCTGTAATGATTGATTACACCGAAACAACTGCAACACTATCTGCTGCTGTACTAGTGTGTATTTAATTGCTTGTCACCTTCTGTTCATCTTTTAGTGGGATGCTCTTGACGGGGGTTTTGCCTTTACCAGCGTGGCCGTTAGACTTTCCAACCTAAGGTGGAGAAAAGACACACACACACACACACACACACACACACAAATGTCAAAACATGTCAATGGCTACGCCTGAAAAAGGAAGCTAGTAACTTGCTGTCTTCACTGTATAACAAGTCACGCACCTTAAATGAGCATCAAGGTGCTGATTAAAACCTTTGTTGACACCTGGCTAGACAGCAACACAGAACACTGTTGCCATAACACCAACAGCTGACTTCATAGTTCGACAGAATGTTGGACTGTGAAGGCGGCATGAAGGAAGCATCTATGCATCTATGCTTCCTTCAAAATTGGGCAAAACAAAGATACCTTCAAAGGCAGCAGTTTATGCATTTATTTGATTTGGACAGCTGTGATGCCTTGCTGTCACCAAACGCTCTCTTTGAAGGCAGCATTTTTTCCCCGTTTTGGACACAGCCAAAGTTACTAAATATAACATTTTCAACATCTGTGCTGTAAGTGATGCATTGCTAATGGAGTGTTCACTCATGTACTTTTGTTAGTCATGTTTGACTGTGATACAATGTAAAATACCTACCACAAAAGACACCTCCTCTTCTTTAACATCTTCCTTTGACTCCCCCTTCCGCGTCTGATTGGTGGAGACCTTCATTTCCTGCTGCAAGGTCTGCTTCTGATTGGTAGAACTGCTGTTGCCCGATTCTGACATCTGATTCTTAGTGCTTTGGTTGAGCGTCTCAGAGGACGTCTGCCAACTGGTGTTGCCTTTCTTCTTCTGGTTCACACCTTGCTTCCAATTGGCTGAATCATAGTCTTCCTGGTCCAGTCTCTGTTGCTTATTGGTGGAGCTGTTCTTGCCCCATTCTGATGTCTGATTCTTAGTGCTTTGGTTGAGTGTCTGTGAAGACGTCTGCCAACTAGTGTTGCCATTCTTCCCCTGGTTCTGGCCTTGTTTCTGATTGGCTGAAGTATGCTCTTCCTGGTCCAGTCTCTGTTTCTTATTGGCTGTTGGCTCAGGCTCCGGGTCCATGTCCATGTCATCATCCATGATGGACTCTAGCTCCTCCAGAGAGAGGTCCAGATCTGGTTCTGGTGGCTCAGTCTCAACCATCTCCTTCCTCTTCTTGGTCTCCAGTTGCAGACTACTTTCACTGGTGAGTCCATCTAGAATGCCTTTGGAAGACCCAGAGCCTAAACCCAACGCAGAGCCTAAACCAGGACCCAGACCCAGACTAGGGCTAGCACTGAACCCTGCACCCAGACGGGAGCTTGCATCCCGGTTGCTGTCCAAGACTGACCCAGATCTGGATTTGTTCTGGTTCTGGGCTGCAGTGGCTGTCACTGTGTGTGTCCGTGCAGTCGTGTGTGCACTGGTGACAGTGGGAGCAGCAGTTGCAAAGTTCTTCTTGCTGAGTTCTTCTGCTTCGCTATCCAACCGGAAGAGTTTGGAATCTGATTGGCTAGTCTCCAAGCTGCCATCGCGTGGTCTGAAACAAGCAATTATCAGCTATACACCAGCTTTATTGTTTTTTTATTTTGTTTTGTTTACAAGGCTAGATTACACTTTAGACTTTCAATTAAACTGAAGGAATAAAAAGGCATAGTGTTTACCTCTTTTTGCTGACGGGCTGAAAGAAGTTGGTGAGCGACGACTGTTTCTGCGGGGATGCCTTATTGGCCATGCTCGCAGGAGGCCGGAATTTCGCTGAGTCACTGCTGTGGCTGCTGGAGGTCTTGCTTGGCGGCGCAGTCGCTGCCTTCCTGCTTCTCTCCGATTGGCTCGTGTGAGCGGCACTATGTGACGACATCATGGTCTCCGTGACGGTGGTACAGGATGCTGGCAGGTCCCTGGTAACAGCAGGTCTCTGGAAGGATGAGGAGGAGGAGGAGGAGGAGGAGGAGGAGGAGGAAGTGGCAGGACGCGCACGACTTGCCTGCTTCTCTGGTGTCTCTCCAACAGAAGTCATCTCCCTGACCTTTGGGCTACAGGCAGAGAAGAGCACAGTCTACTGAATCACTGTAGAACAACTAAAAAAGGCAAAAACAAAAAAAAAAGTCAAAAACGTAATAGCCAAAAATGTTTAACTTGGCAGCATTCCTATTAAAACTTGTGTGTGTCTGTCTGTATGTTTGAACACAAGCACTGAGATGTGCGTGTGTGTGTGTGTATGTTTTTGTGTGTGTGTGTGTCTGTGAGTGTGTCTGTGTCTGTGAGTGTGTGTGTGTGTGTGTGTGTGTGTGTGTGTGTGTGTGTGTGTGTGTGTGTGTGTCTGTGTGTGTGTGTGTGTGTGTGTGTGTGTGTGTGTGTGTGTGTGTCTCCATACCAGCTGATCCCCTGTGAGGGTTCGGTGTTTGCGGCGTAGGCGGTGATGTTCTGGGAGGCGGCGGGGAGGACGGTCTCGTCCACTGCGGTGCTCTGGGACAGAGAGGGACCAGGGATCACCGGCTTCATCCTGACCGACTCTGGACAACACACACGCCGCACAGAGGAACTTCAATCAGTCAACATTCTACCTGTGTGTGTGTGTGTGTGTGTGTGTGTGTGTGTGTGTGTGTGTGTTTGTGTGCATAGGTCTGTGTTTATGTGTATGTGCATAACTGTGTGCGCAATTATGTTCTTCTATGAAACAAAAGGTTTTCATTGTCAAGATAGCCATTTTTTACCTAAACATAGTTATCTGAAGTTGAATTGCATCATTAAAGTATTAGCAAAATGTCCAAAATAAATGTGACATAGTGGGATGTAATATTTGAAACAATTATATCAATTATATCTGTCTGACCAAGAAATCATTTTAAAGTGTAATGTCTTGTCTGGTCACGTACGTGTTTTGTGTGTGTGTGTGTGTGTGTGTGTGTGCGCGCCAGAAAGGCGTGTTTGTGCATGAATAAGTGCTTGAGGGAAACAGACGGCTGTGCTGCAGGCTCACCTGTCTCTGTGGGGGAGCGAGGGTTGTGTGTGTGTGTGTGTGTGCGCGTGTGCGTGCCTGAGTGTGCATGCAAAGGTGTGTTTGTGCATAAATAAGGCCCACCTGTGTCTGTGGGGGAGCGAGGGTTGCAGTAGGAGACGTTACTGGCGTAGATGGCAGCCAGGCCAATCTCAGACTCAGGGATCCAACGCAGGCCTCGCCTGGGCCACACAAAATATGTCCCCAAACAAATAAATAAATAATAAAAAAAAAAAATACAAGTACATGCTTATCCACATACACCAATACACAAACACACACTCACTCACACATGCTTACATCTAAACAATCCTCTGAACTCATTCATCAGTTCAGCAAATAAGTAAAGATTCAAAGAAATGCAGAAGTGAAGTGAACCTGACAAAGCAATATGTGAAATGTGCTGTCCGCTCTTTCTGTCATGGAAATTTAACTTTAGAAAATGATCTTTGCTATCCTGGTGTGCATTGGAATGTTTTCTGATGATTTAAAGACATTTTAAAGAGAAGAGGGATATCTCAGCAAAAAGCTGAAGTCATTCAGGCCTGACAATAGATAGAGTAGACAATGAATTAGAATACTGTGTACAATATTATTGTTTATAATATATAAGCTGTAATCATCAAAACGAATCGAGAATTTGAAATAGTTCACTTTGTGTTGTATGGATCAATATAGTACAGAAGTTTACCTTTTGTTTTTTTAATTGGATTAATGAAATAAATTCACTTTTCCATATTATAATAATGAATTGAGATGTGCCAGTGTGTACTGTATGAAGGTGTGCGCACTTACCTGTGAAGGACCTGACCAACTGCGTCGACCCACTTCCTGCTGGAGGCGGAGATCAGTGTCTGAGAGCTGCCCATCGTCATGTCGACCACACAGCTTCCTGGAGACTCCAAGAGTGACGAGGGGACAGACCCCTCCTCCAGGAGTTGACTCCGCCCACCTCCGCAAGTCACCGCCTGACTCAAGCGCTTCATCTTGAAATATACACACACACACAACACATTCACATACACCAACAACAAAACAGTGAGAGAGACAGACAAAGACACCCCCCAACACACACATACATACACATTATCAGAGAGAGAGACAGAGACACAGAGACACACACACACACATGCACGCACGCACGCACGCACGCAGACGCACAGTCAGAGAGATAGACACGCACAGACAGACAGACAGACAGACAGTCAGTCAGACAGACAGACCTAATCATGTGATCAAAAGTGAGAGGCTATAACCTCCAGCCTGCTTACACGACCTAAACATACCCACTCAACAGACAAATTCCATAATCATTCTGAGCAACAAGAAGATTTTAGATCTACTAAAATGGTCGCTGGACTGCATTAACTGAATATGTGATAGTTTATTTATTCATCATCACTTTCAGACAATCAGATAGATAGAAGACTACCAACAGCCGTCTACGTATGGCTCTTACACAATAAACGCATGTATTATTCACTAGCTGTGGAAAAGACAGCACTTACGTAACTGTGCTTTAGTGGCTGCAGTCTGGGCAGTGAGGCCTGTCCCAGAGAAAGCCTGTAGCATTTACAACCAGGCGCTACTATAAAACACACTGACTCCTCCTAACTGTTATAGATATGAAGGAGTGGAACAGTAAAAGTCAGTGTGTGTGTGTGTGTGTGTGTGGTGTGTGTGTGTGTGTGTTATGCAAGGTGGCCGTTCAGCCATAAAAGTCACACTCCTCAGCTCTGCACAAATACGCAGGGGTGCATACTAATACAAAACCTGATGGTGCATGCGTGCACACACACACACACACACACACAGACACACACAGACACACACAGACACACACAGACACACACAGACACACACAGACACACACACACACACAGACACACACACACACACACACACACACACACACACACACACACACACACACACACACACACAAACACGCACGCACACACGCACACACACAGTCAGTTTGTGAAATGGTGACCTACCTGTTTGGCATTGAGGAAGACGAAGGTCTTTCCTGCGAAGAGTTGTTTGCGCTCAGGACGACAGTTCAGATCTACTTCCTCTTTGTTCAGACTGGGCTCATCAATGTCAGGGTAATAACTAAACACACACACACACAATATCATTTTATTTCACATTTTATATGTGATCTGATCCAGCAAAATAATTCACTGTGAAGTGGATTTAGGACAGAGCTTGTTTATGCCCCTTTGAAGTTATTTAAATAAGAGATCCTCACTTGGAAACACTTGAAATGCGCAGTGTAAAATTAGCCTGGTAAATCAGCCCCTCGTACCTCACTTCGTTTTGTACAGAGGATCCGGATCTGTTTTGAGAAAAACATTTCTTCCTGGAGTTGTGGACTCTGCTGAACTTTAAAATGATTGGATCTACCTTTACCCAAACATTAACGTGAAGGCAGTTACGAAGCTTTCCAGAAACTAACAGACTAACAACTAACACTCACGAACACTTGCTTTGTGCGCCGAGTTGGCTAGGAAGGATTTTGCCTACAGCCAGTCATTTCAATGTGACCTATGCCAGACCCTCTGTACAAAACGAAGTGAAGTGATGTGAAGTGAAGTACAAGGGGCTGGTTTACCAGGCTAGTCTAAAATAGCCATGACTGGGCATGTCATGGAGCGGAGATGGTCAGGGGTACCTGTGTGCCTGTGGAGGACTCCTCTTCTCCTTCAGGGCCGTGCTGAACTCTGTGAAGAACTCCGGCTTCACTATGGGCCGACAGCAGAGCAGAGCACAGATGGTCTGGGAGACGACAAAGACGGAGAGAGACAGAGTGAGATACAGGGAGAGACAGAGAGAGACAGAGCGAGACAGAGCGAGACAAAGCGAGACAGAAAGAGAGTGGAAAGGAAGATAGAAAGAGACAATGAGAAACAGACACACTGCCCCAAAGTGGCTATTCGTAAACCGCTGAAGATCTGGGAGCTTGCAACGAGTCTAGCTAGGTGAAAACAAAGCTGCAAGCCATTGAAATTAGGCACCTGCTGGTGTTCAATATAAGCAGAAACCCAATCACACACCATCAAGTTTTACTTTGTATCTCTGTTTTGATACTTCTTTAGGCAATCATAGTAACCATACAGCATTTTGACAGCTAAATAACAGCTGATTGCTATGGTTTGTGGGTTTGTTTTCACCACAGCCTGTCACCATACGTACCCCGATTAAACGTTGTGTTTTCACCTAGCTAGACTCATGGCCTAGCCTGATGTCTGTGGTTATGGATAGCTGACACTCTGCGCTGACCAGTGTTGTGTCACATTCATGTCCTGTCAACATTTTTTAGCTAACCATTTTGTTTGTTTTTTGTTTTTTTTTTCCAATTTCGGACATTTCGCAGTGTTATCGATGTCTGAAATACTCTAGTTAAGTTTAGTGGTTGTAGAGTGTTCAAAATCCCCAGGATGATTTGGGGATGCGCTTGGTGCTATTACTGGAGCAATAAAATAAGTGAAAGGTTTATGTGAAAAGGTTGAGGGGGTTAAGGGACTGAGACTGACCTTAATGGTGACCTTCACTGAAGGCATAACAAGGTGTGTGCACTCCTGGTCCCATGAGCTGACCAAGCGGCCGCCCAGTGAGGAGAGGGCCTGGGACAGCTCCGCCTTGCGATCGTTCTCCAGACATGAGGAACACACCTTCACGTTCTCCACCTCAACCCTGACAGAACAACACAGAAACACAGATTCTTTTGTCTGTCTTTTGTGTACATACATTTTCTTTGTTACAATACAACTATATATAATTTCCTCTGTTACATTACAACTATATATAACATGACTGTCTCTGCTCTTTTTCACCCTCACATTAACTCTGTCTTGGTCTGTGTGCGTGTGCGTGTGCGTGTGCGTTTGTGTGTGGGACCGGTTGTTTACTGCCTGTGGTCTTCATCTGCCATCTATTCACCATCATCTATATGCTACCTACAGTCACCTGCAGTAAACACATCTTCTCCCTAGACGCGCACGCGCACACACACACTCACACATACACACACACTCTCTCTCTCTCTTACTTGAATTTGCTTTGGTAGACCCCAAATGTCAACCTGTCCCCAGACTTCAGTGTCTGTACAGTGCCGGTTGCCAGCTGTGCATCGTTAATGAAAGTGCCATATTTGGAGGTGTCCTTCAATGTCAAAGTCTGTACAAAAGAGTATCTCTGGGTTAATAACATGCGGAAGACCACATGCAGTTACAATATGGAGAACATGTACATTTTGCAAATGCCCTTATTTACGGTTTAAACCAGACTTATGATTAGGAGTCATGGGCATCTGCAAAGTGCACATGTTCCATCCATGCCCATAGACATAAGCAAAACCTATCAATGACCAATACCTAGCAGATTTTAGACAGTGATCAGTGTGTTGACATGCATAAGACAGGAAGAGTAGTCCAGAACAAAGAGATCTCAGTACATTTGTACTACTCATTTCTGAAGGTACATTAAATAAGCTATTTTATCTGCAACCAGATCTCATATGACACCCACAGAGTGAGACACTCCTCATGTCGAGCTGTCGTACCTGACTGCTCAGGGAGAACTGTGCATGAGCACGACTGATGGACTGATCATTGCCGAGAAGGATGTCACAGTTCTTGCGACCCACGACATACTCTTTTCCGGGCAGGAAGTAGATGGATTCCCCTGCAAACCACCAAATGTATGAAACTAGACTTCATCACACATTTTCATCAAACATCTGCATGTTTTACACTGTGATTTAACCAGCTGACTTATGGGATATGTGGGAAGAAACGGCCATTGTTATCACAATTAGCTGCTAGCACAAGTGTCTTGTTAGCCAAACTGTGCGAAATGTACATATTGGGTGGTTGATGTAATCTTCCTATCTGAAAAGACAGCTTGATCAGACAAACGCCTGAAGTGGAAGTAAACACGAAACCACAACCTAACCTACCTCCAGACTGAAGGGGTACCAGCTTCCACATTGTGACCGCAGCTGTGGCAGTTAAGGAGTTCAGTTTTCACACACTTCCACACTAATATCAGTTCATTTTTAATCTAGCTAAGAGATCCACTGAGTAAGTCTATATCGTTAAGTATAAGTCTATAACTGTGCGAAAAGAAATACATCAATTAGCCATGAACACTTTCTGCGAAGTTTGTCACCGCCGAATCTCGTCACAATTTCCTGTTCTTTGTCTTGTATCAAAATAAAAGTCAAGACACCGTCAAAGCATCCCAAGTCAAAGTCCTAGAGTAGACAGTATACTTGATAGACTTATCTGCTTTTCACACTGCTTTCCCACTCCATTTACATTTAAAGCACGTGCCAAAATACAATATCATATTCTTACCTATATCCAATGTACAAATGATGTCGTGACCGTCTATCAGTGTTAAGTAGCAATATATAAGTTCCAATAATTAGGCTATGCCTTACTGTAAATGAGGCATATTTTCAATGTAAGGGATTACAATCTCCAAAATAGTACCAACTGTAGAGTTACTTTTCATTTATTCATAATATATAGCTAATAAACCAAGGACTGAACAGTTCAGAGACTCAACAATTTAGACTGAATTCACTTAAAGTTTGAAAACTTAAATCACACAGCAGCCTATGTCTTCACTGATGCAATATCAGTCTAAAATACAACGCAACATTTAATGTTTTGTAAAACCACAAAATCCATGCACCCTCTTAGGAGAATACTGCATACAATGTTTATGCTTAGTTATTAACATCTTTATAAAAATAACTGCTTTAATAAGGTGCATTATTCCCCTGTGTCTTAATTTCTCTAAGTATTAAGGGTACTGAGAGGCAATCTAGTCTGTAAATTTACTTTAATGCTAGGCAAGTAAAGTAATAATGTCATGTTTTAAAAGAAGCACGAGTCACACCACATTTGTATGTTTTCATCTCGTTTTCATGTGTAACTTTACATTTATTCAGTACATATTTAAATACCTAACTTGCATTAAAAGTTCCTGAATTAAGAACCTATTTTGAAACCTTCATTTACATCATTTTCAGGTATCAACACAGTTGTATATTCACCTATTACATACCGTCGGTGTGCAAGAAGGGAGGTAGAACCTTGGGCTCCTGTTCAAAGTCAGTTCAGTGCTTTGGAGAGAGAAAGAGTCTCAGTGTGCATGTGTGACTTCGCGTGCACATTGCCAAAGGGTTGGGGTGGGGGTCGTGAATGGTTTGAGTTGTGCATTACAACGTCAATTATTTACACCTGTGTGTGTGTGTGTGTGTGTGTGCGTGTGTGTGTGTGTGTGTGTGTGTGTGTGTGTGAAATCAGAAAGTGATACAGCCATGGTAGTACTCAGTGATAGCGCAGTGCACTGCGATGGAAGACTGTGGGCCTCCCTTAACATAAGAGAATGCTCTGTCAAAACATCTCTTAAACACAAACATGGGTCCATTCTATAGCCATTAACAGCTCTAATGTAATGTTCTTACACTTCAGTCAATGGTAAACTTTACAAGTTCATAAGTCTTGTCCTTGGTTTTTTATAAAGTAAAGGAAAACAGTGGCCAGTGTGGTGCCCTCTGTGCACAGAAGAATCAGGATTTTCACAAATACAGAAGCAAATTCAGACAGGAGTGAAAGTAGCTGTAGTTGCTGATCATATTATAAAGGTAAATGCTGGCAAATGTAATCATACAGCACCATCGATATTATCCATTAAAAGCCTTTAAAAGGGTGGAACAAGTGTTGCGTGAAGCAACATGAACAAGTTACCTAAACCCATGCCCCATTAGTTTGTGTGTGGGTGTGTGTGTGTGTCTGCTCAGATAACATAAAAAGTATCTCTATTATTTACTTTAAATTTTCATACAAGGTAGGAGGTCACCATGTCTTGTAAATTGTTGTTAACATTTTTAGCATTTCAAGATGGGGTAAGGGGCAAATTTGATGTCCCCCTTTCTTACTTTTACCACAAAAATGTTTAAGGAGACATTTTACACAAACTGTTGAAAGCATTTCCCAAAACCTCTGTAAAGTCCACATTAGCAACTCATTATCAAATCATCAACTTTGTAGAATTTGTTTTACTCTGATTTGACCTACATGCATACTTCATGAGGCCATTAGTGTGAATGAACCGCTTGGTCTCACTGGGCTTCCAATCAGAGTATTGTGCATGAGCAGAGGGCTCCCCATGAATCAGTACTTAATGGTGCGATGGTAAATTCAATTTCGCTATTTGCAGCACTAGCCCATCAAGACAATTTTGAGCTTTCTCTCTCTCTTCTGTCACAAGAGACACCAAATGAGATCGGCTCGTTACAGTGAGTCTACAATCATATTTTCCTAAAATGGAAAATCACAGCACAAACACAGACAGACTTTTACATGTTTCCCATCTTTCAGCCTGCGGATAGAATCACACTACCCATGAACTGGCTTTCTGACAAGGAAGCGATGATTCTGTACAATATGTCTCCTTTTAAACATCAGACGGGTGGGGTGACGAAGGACAGGGAAAACATCAGAAAAATAGAGAGAGGGGGGTCAGATAGGCTTTGGCCAAACATGCAGCCTCGGTCAGAGGGAGGATAAGTAACATAGCTGGAGCTGCTGTGGGTCAGGTGCATATTAACACGACCTAAAGCTCCCCTCTCTATGACTGCATCAGTTTTTCGCTTGTTTTTTATTCTCGTTTTTGTTCATAAAAAGACATGCATTTGTAGAAAGTAAACATAGGTATTTAAAATTCCGTCCACTAGATAAGAGACGTTTTGATTGGTTGTTGATTTGTGGGGGGTCATGGTCGAAGTGTGCTGTGTTTTCTTGTCTTTTTTTTTCTGATGTGATGGCTTCAGACAGGGCCTGTTGGACCCCACAAAATTTTGAAGCTAGCTAGCTGCTGGTTCCATTGCAACAAGCTCTCAGCATAAGCTACCGCATTTCCTGTTTGGTCGATATAGTAGTTTAGGTACAGCACATGGGAAGTTGTGTACCATCAACTGAAAAAAAATGATGCGCAGCCGCAAAAAGCAACGGTGTGGATGGGAATGTGTGATGCATGCCAGTCAGGATATGACTGCTGTGACTGGACTGAGAGTTGGGCAGGGTGAACTCCAGGACTGCACATTAGACTACAGAAACACCAACGTTACAAACCATCATTTCTTACATCACTCAGACTTCATTGTCCTTTTGTTATCAGGTACGATATTAAAATGAGTGTGTGTGTGTGTGTGTGTGTGTGTGTGTGTGTGTGTGTGTGTGTACGTGTGGGTATGTGTGATAACGGGTAGCTATGACAGCTTGGATTTAATTAAGATTGGGCTCAGTTATATTCAATTGTAATTTTCTTGCATGTGTAAGTGTGTGTGCGTGTGTGTGCCTGTGTGTGTGCCTGCGTGTAATTATGTGTGCACCTACAGCTGTGTAGGTCTCTGATTTACTGTGGAAATGATCTCTAGAAACCTGCTTTCCTGCCAGTCCTGAACCAAAACCAAGACCCTGGAGTAAGACTGATGAAGAAGAGAAAGAGACAGACAGACAGAGAGAGAAACAGAGAGAGAGAGAGAGAGAGAGGGAGAGAGGAAGAAACAAAAGAGATAGTGAGACAGAGAGAGAGGATGAGCCACATGAGGAGAGAAGAGGTGAGATGAGAAGAGGTGAGATGAGAAGAGGTGAGAAGAGAAAGACGAGTAACAGTAGAGCAGAGTAGTAGCTGTGTGGCAGCACCAGCGTGCGGAGATCTTCTGCTGGGCCGCCCTCCAGAAACATGCTCTCTCACAGGCACATCTCACATGGGCTCTGTCCCAATTCTCTCTCTCTCTCTCTCTCGGTCTCTCTCTCTTCTATCTCCACTGCCTGGTCTCCCGCAGACCCTGGTGGTGGTGGTGGTGGTGGTGTGGGCAGCAGCAATCCAGGCACAGAGTGTGGATTTCAACACACCCTACTGAGTCTGTGAGCTTGCCTGACGCAAGGAGGAGTTCAGGGAGGGTTGATGAAGGTCATTAGTTTGTTGTTGTTGTTTTTTTTTCTTGTTCTTTTTTGCCATCATGGTAGGTTTTTTTATATGAGTCAGGCAATGTTTCTGTCACATCATCCTGTGTTGATCTCATCTGAAGTTCAGCCTGTTTTTGACAGTGGTTGTTTTTGTCATCTGAGTTTGGTTCTGTCCCCATTCTGTCTATCCAGAGACTTCTCTTTCTGTTGTTTTCCTTTTCTCTTTCCCTCTCTTAACTTTTAGTCCTCCATTTCCTGTTCCATTTCTTCTTCTTACAACCACAAAGTATAGAATGTATTAAAATTTTCCACATCTAATCACCGCTTTAGTACAATGTGCCACAAAAATATTTTTTATCCATACCAGCACGGACAGTTTAGAAGTTTGGCTATATCTTATTTATCCTCTGTGGACCACAAAGCCACACACTGACTCTACACCTCTGCATTCCCCTCTTATTCCTTCTTTTCTGCACTGCTTTGCCATCTGCTGTTTCTCTCCTGCACCCCCCCCCCACACTTCTTTCCCTATGTCCTCTCTCTTTTTTCCCCATAAACCTGCTATCCCCCCTCTCTGTCGCTCTTGTTTTCTATCTCACCCTCCCTCCCTCTCTCGCCTCTTTTTCTCCCTCCCTCTCTCCTCTCCCTCTCCCTCTCTCTCCCTCTCTCCTCTCCCCCTCTCTTCCTCTCTCTCTCTTTCTCTCTCACAGTGCTGACTCTGAGTGCAGGGCCCCTGAGGAGCCATGAGTTTGTGGGAGGAGCCTGCGTAGCGATGCGGCGGAGGAGGAGCTGAGGTCGCCGCAGCTCCGCAGGTGGATGCCCTCCGCACACACGCTGGGGTCGTCGGTCCGCCGCTGGGCGTCATGGCGACTGTCGCTGTGGGAGTGGTGGTGACGATGGCGCTGGATAGGCGGTTGGTACTGCGGCTGCGCTCTGTTGCCACCCCAGGTGTTGCGCAGTGCCTGGGTGAACACACACACACACACATACACACACACACACACACACACACACACACACATACATCAACACACACACACACACACACACACACACACACATACACACACAAAATCAAACACACACACACAACCAAATGCACATTATATGACCTTTATATAATTATATAGAAGCCTTGCAAAAACTGTATCCAAGCACCAGATCATACATTGTTAAACAAAACTTGAAACATCATGAAAATATCATTTAGATTTAGAGTTGACAGATCAACATACATTAGATAGACACACTGTAGCCATCCACAATTTGCATATACAATTTGCATATACATTCACACACCTGCTCAAGGGCTAGGCTTCCTTCAGTTCCTGCTCGCCTCTTTGGCCCCTGACTACAGCTCCCAGAATGCTCAGCGGCAGGAGCCAGGTTCCTCCTGGAGCGCTGGAGGAAGCGAGCCACCAGCACCCGTGTCACCTGGGGGAAGCAAAAGCGTTCGAGGAAAGTTATCAGAAAAAGGTGTGTCATTAAATATTTGCTTATAAAGAACAGCCTGAGGTGGCTTGTTTGCACAGACACACCTTGAGAAATAGACAGGCAGAGAGTAGATCTACAGATTCAATTGAAACTTTAACCATTTTACTGTTCCACCATTAATTAAAAGATTTAATAGTTGGTCTTCAGATCATCATTAGATGATCATTAAGTGAAAGAAACTACTTAATCACTGGTAACATAAGTCGACTGATATACATTCTGGTTCTTGTTAGTGTTAAGTGTTATGTGTATTTCAATGAGCGAGCAGTGGGCTGGGGGTTCATGGTATTGTAAAGAAGCATTGTTTTGGTGTAGGTGTGTTGGGGGTCGGCAGGAGAGGAAGAGGTGGGGTGTGAGGAGACCTTAAGGTCAGTGAGGGAGAGGAGAGGAGAGGAGAGAAAGGAGGAGGAGAGGAGAGGGGAGAAGGGAGGAGAAGAGGAGAGGAGAGAACAGGAGAGAACAAGAGCAGAGAGAATGGAGGAGGAGAGGAGAGGACAGGAGAGGAAGAGGTGAAGCATCTAGGAGACCTTAAGGTCGGTGAGGGAGCGGGCACAGTCTTTGGGCAGGCGCAGTGGGGTGCCGGGGGGCAGCTTGGTGGGGGGGTGTCCAGCGAGGCCCTTCATACTGCCCTTCCGTGGCAGAGAGAGGAGGGGCGCCACTGGGCTACGCTGAAGCAGACAGGCCTCTGAGCCAGGACCTGGAGGAAGGACGAAACCACACACACATACACACACACACACACACAAACACACACACATACACATACATATACATACACACACAGACACAAACACACACACACACACACACACACACTCACACATACAAACAGACACACACACACACACACACACACACACACACACACACACACACACACACACACACACACACACACACCATGATATGGTTACAGATAATGCATGAATGAAAGGGACAGGAGCACAGGATACTGCACCTCATGCACCACAAACACCATGGTATGCTATGCTACATTTCTTTAGCTGAAATAGTGGATGAAAAATTGTGAAATGTAGAAACAAAGTAGCTGTACAGTTTTACAGTTGTAGTCTAAAATTTGGAAATATAATCTGATTGGCCTGATATAACACCAAATCCACCTGTATAGGCCACTGGTCCTCTCACCTGTGTCTGTAGATGTCTGGGACTCTACACTGACTCCTTTACTGCCAATAGAACCACTCAGTTCACCTGCAGGGAGAAGTTTGCATGCACAGTTACACAAAACAACACAAAATACGCATATATTTTTTGCATATGTATATTACTCGCACTACAAGAGATGCTCCAATCTGTGTTTGTTTTACAAATGTGTTTATACAAAAGATCTTTGCATACTTATAAAAAGCTTTATCGATTAACTATATACTATTAACCACATACACAGGAGGCAACAAGCAACCAATCTGCCCATCCTAAGTAGGGCTTTTTAGACAAGTTGCTGTATTTATTTTTTTCAGATATTTGACCAAAACATGCCACATATACTTAAAGAATAACCATGCCACATATGCCACATATACTTAAAGAATAACCCAAGGAACCATGTCATTAACTGAAATATACTGAATGCGATGACTTCTTTAAACCTGCTTAAAGATGCTTGCTTACACACTCACACTCACACTCACACATACACATACACACACACGCACACACACACACACACACACACAAAGGCTTGCCCAGAGAGATGGCTGGGCCCCTGAAAAGTTCCATTTATTGGTCCCCCTTCTCCCTTTTCAACTGACTGCACACACACACATACACATACACACGCACACACAAACACACACGCGCCCTACCTGTGTCAGTGGAGGAGCTGAGGCCCGGCTCGCTGTGTGACCTGACGAGTTGTAGGGGGCCGTCGCTGTCTCTCCGGCCCCGCCCCGCGGTCTGCCACAGACGCTGCAGGGGTATCATGGCGAGTGCGGGGTTGCTATGGAGATCGGCCGCGTCCGTCTGCACTCCGGCGGCGGCGGTGGAGGGTGGGGGAGGGGCCTGGCTGTAGGTGGAGTCCTGGCGGGAGGGCGTGGAGGGGTGCAGGCGGATCTCCGGGATGGAGGAGCCCTGGTGGGAGGTGCGGGTGGCCCCCCCGCTGAGCTGCTCCAACTGGGAACAGCTGCTGGCCAACAGGGCCTGCCTGCGCAACAGAGGGGACCTGAAGCAGAGGGAAGGGAGGAGGAGAGAGGAGAGGAGTGGAGAGGAGAGGAAAGGATAGTGGAAGTAGGAAGAGGAGAGGAGAGGAGAGGAAAGGAGAGAAGTGGAGAGGAGAGGACAGGACAGGAGCGGAGAGAAGGGAGGAGGAGAGAAGGGAGGGGGACAGGAGAGGGGGGACAGGAGAGGAGAGAAAAGGAGAGGAAAAGATAGTGGAAGTAGGAAGAGGAGAGAAGATAGAGGATAGCATAGTCGAAGTAAGGAGAGGACAGGAGCGGGGAGAAGGGAGGAGGAGAGGAGATGAGAGGAAAATAGAGAAAAAGAAAGAACAGGACAAGACAGGAGAGGAGAGGAGAGAAGAGGACAGAAAAGAAGAGGAGAGGATAGTGGAAGTAAGACGAGCAGAGGAGAGGAGTGGAGGAGAGGAGAGGAAAGGAGAGCAAAGAAGGATAGTGAAAGTAAGAAGAAGAGAGGAGAGAAGTGCAGAGGAGAGAAGAGAACAAGAGCGGAGAGAAGGGAGGAGGACAGGTGAGGAGAGAAGGGAGGAGGAGAGGAGAGGACAGTAGAGGAGAGGAGAAGAGGTCAATCTCAAGGTCAAGGTATCTTTAATATCCCCAGGGGGGAATTTGTTACACAGCCAACAGAGAAATACACACAGCAACAATAAATACAAAATTACAATCACAAACTAAAAATAGACACAAGAACATCAAAACATAAATACTGACAGGCACTTAAAACACTCATCAATAAGTATTTAAAAGCAGCTAAAAATGAGTTCTTGAATCTGTTTGTTCTACAGCAGAGGAGGACAGGAGAAGATGAGATGAGATGAGAAGCAATTGGCTTGAGGAGAGGAAAGAAGAGGAGAAGAGGAGAGGAGGAGACCAGATTAAAATAGTGGAAAGGAGAAGAGAGGAGAGGAAAGGAGACAAGAGAAGAAATGAGGAGAGGAGAAGAGAAGAGAAGCGAAATGACCAGGAGTGTATCCATAAATGTAATGTCATCAGAGAAAGGGGTCTGGGTGTTGATATTACATCAACATGCGGATGGGTTGGATACAAAGACAATTAGATACATGGATTAAAGTGGATACAATAACCCCCCCATATCACGGTTTACCTTTTTTCATTAATACATGCATGCTATGTCACAATGCATGCTAAAGAAAAGTTCAGCAGAAAAATATGATAATTTATGATAACTGTACTGTAACATATAAATATTGATTAAAATGCAGTAATAATTCAATAATACATACAGTAAATGTAATAATGCAGGGTATGGGAGGGGCTATAAAAGACTATAAAAGGCTATAAAATAAAATGTTTCCTATATGGTCTCAGAGATTTTCACCTATCGCGGGGGGTTCTACGGGGGATCACTGTGTATAGAGAAAGGGAAACTGGAAGATTTTTGCCTTCTGTTTATGCATTTCATCACCACATTAACCCATCATCTGTAAGGATTGCAGTGTCTCCACCAGACCTGTAGGTGGAGGTGTTGTAGGTGCTGGGCGAGGAGCAGGAGTTGGACCTCTCCCCACGGAAGCAGCGTCTGTTCTGGGGTGCTCCCGACGAGCCTTCGGACTGGTGGGGCGTAGGGCAGCGGAAGCTGACGTACTCGCCCCCGTCTCCCCCGTCGCTGGTCCCCCGCCTCCGCACCAGCCCCACCCCCACCTCCAGCAGGCAGGAGTCCTCCGAGGGAGAGTTGTCGTCAGGGATGTCCACGATCTCAGACATGAGGAGGGAGCCACTGTCCATCGATACTGGTGGGGGAAGGGGTGGGGAGGAGGGACAGAGAGGCGGCCACAGAGAATGGGAGAGAGATAGAGAGAGAGTGAGAGAGAGAGAGGGAGAGGGAGAGATAGGGAGACAGAGATGGAGGGAAAAAAAAGAAAAGAACAAAAAAGGGAGAAAGAAAGGCATGGCATTAAAAAGAGACAGAAGGAGAGAGAGAGAGTGAGAGAGGGAGAGAGAGCGAGAGATACAGAGAGAGAGAGAGAAAGAGAGAGAGAGACACACACACACAGAAAGACAGAGACACAGACAGAAACAGAGAAAGCAAGAGTGTAAGAGAGCATCATTAGATTAGGGTTAATAGTGAAAGGTCTTCAAAGCACATCAGGCCATTCTGACTAATCGCAATCTCATTTGACATCACAGTTCCACTCAAACCACACAGGGAGATAACATTAGCAACACGGCCAGGAAGTGGCATCGAGTTACCAAATGTGTTTGATGTCATCTCCCTTTCTGCACGGGCAGGGCCTGACCCACTCAGTTTTTAGCATATGAACAAAGACTCAGGCTAGTGGCTATGAAACATAAAGATTTTTATCACAAACGACGCATGAAATTTCAATTACACACACAGTAATTGAGCAAGAAAAGAAAAGTAGAAACAGATGAAAGAAAGAGACTACAGATAAAAATGAGCAATTATGCCCGCTCCAGCAATTCACTTTACATTGTGTATTTTACACTAGTATTTATTAGTGTAATATGCAATGTCCTATTGAATAAATGTATACATAAAAATATAGAGGCAAAGAAGAGAGATAGAAGAGAGAGAGTGACCGGACAGAGAGAATGAGAGAGAGAGAGAAAGAGATATGAGTAAGAGAGAGAGGGAGAAAGAAAGAAAGGAGAGAGATTGAGAGAGATAGAGAGAAAGGAGACAGAGAGAGAGAAAGAGAGAGAGAGCAAGAGATAAAGATAAAGGAGAGAGAGAGAAAGAGAGAGAGCAAGATATAGAGATGAGTAAGAGAGAGACAGAGAGAGAGAGAGAGAGAGAGAGGGAGAAAGAGAGAGTGAAAGAAAGAGCCATGTTGATGTAAGTAAACCCAACAGCACTCACCCTCTCCACTGAAGCCTGTGGAGGTCCCTCTCTCTCCTGAGTGCTCCGTGGCATGTGTATCAAACACTGTCCCCTACAAGAGACAAGATGACATGAAATAACTTAGTGTGTCACATCTTACTATACCTCACACACAAGCCTCTTAGACATACTGCAATACAATATAACATGTTCATAATGCTTGAGGTTTGCTAGTTTTCCACTGTGGTTACTCTCAGGCACAGCAAAAGAGTGTCTGGTGCTGTTGACTGTTATGTTTGAGGAAAGAAATGCTTTTTTTTTTCAATTTCCCTCTGATGGAAAAGGCAGTAAAGTTCTGTAACCCTCTCACCCATCTCCTTTGACTGGTAAACCAAAATACCAAGCAACACCATAATTATTGGTTTGAATCCCAAGGTTTATGAATGAAAGAGTTTTTTAAACATAACGAATAATAAAACATCTACAAGATGAATGTAAATCTCTAACATAATGACTAAGTGTTGCTACACTACAATAACCTATTGCATGGTTGTATGGTAAAGCAACATGTGAAAGAAACATTTGATGAGACTACAGAGCACCCAACCTACTAAACTACAAAAAACAACTATTGCAAGCAGGGGTCCCACTAGAAATTGTGGGCCCCCTGAAAGAAAATCATTTTAGGCCCCCACCCCAACAATATCATAGTCTGCTGTGGGCCTCTGTGAAGCTCTGGGCCCCCTGAATTGTCCTAATCTACCCCCCCACCCCTTACGCCCCTGATTTTAAGCACAAGAGACTACTTTAGGATCTATATGCAAACAGTAGAACAGTAGTCCTCAACTGCGATTTCCTCTTTTGTTGCTATAAATGCAGTTGTTTTCCACTGTTTTCAAGGACATCATCTACTGAATGCCCAGTTGACTGCTTTCTCCAAGGAGGTGTAACAGCAGAGTTGAAATGCCAAAGGCGACAAGAGTCTTGCTGGCCACAAAGTGCTGAAAGTGGAATTTGTGTGCCAGGCTGCAGATTATGCCTTTTGTTGGGGGGAAGCAGAGCCACAGCACCCATCTGCAGCCCTGTGCCACGGGCCATGAGTCGGAATATTATATTGCAGTTTGTGTACTGGCAGAGTGCAAAGTTGTGACGCATGAACACACACACACACACACACTTACACAAAACACACACACAAACAATTTAACCAAAACACACACACACACACACACACACACAAACACACACACACACCTGGCTGGCTGCTCTTTGGCCCATCACTGCTTCGTAAGGGGGAGGGCAATCTGTGGGGTACAGAGGCACCGGGCTCTCCATTGACCCATTATACGTAATACTGCAGAGACAGAGGGGGGGGGGGGGGAGAGGGAGAGAGAGAGAGAAAGAGAGAGAGAGAGAGGGGAAGAGGGAGAGTGAGAGACAGAGACAGAGGAAAAGGGACAGAGAGGCAGGACGGAGAGTGAAAGTGAGAAAAAGTGAGTTAGTGAATGAGAGAGAGAGCGAGGGAGAAAGAGAAAGGAAAAGAAAGAGAGGGGGGGGTAGAGAGGGAGGGGTGTAAGAAAGAGAGAGACAGCAGGATCAGAGAGCATGAAAGGCAAGAATGCATCAGAATCCATAATAGCACCCCCCGTGGGGAGAAGGTGAGCGGGTTTGTGGGCATGGGGCTGATCCACTGACAGGATCCAGGGCTGGGCCAGGGCCCTTTACCTCTGGGCATCTGTCTCCGAGCTGCAGGTGTACTCAGGTGGGTAGTAGGGGGGCGGGGGGATAGGCGGGACGAACTCCTCAAAGTCCACCATGTTGGTCAGGAAGGCGTCCTGGGGGGTGGTGCACTCTGGGTTCACGGAGCGTGAGCGATGAGGAGCCAACTGTTTGAACAGAGACAGAGGAGAGATGGGGGGGGGGGGGGGAGAGAGAGAGAGAGAGAAAGAGAGAGAGAAAGAGAAAGAGAAAGAGAGAGAGAGGGAGAGAGAGAGAGGACAGGGAGAGAGAGGGGGGGGGAGGGAGAGGGAGAGAGAGAGAGGGGGAGAGGGAGGCAGACAGAGAGTGAGAGAGAGGCAGAAAGAGACAGAGACAGAAAGAGAAAGAGAAAAATAGAGGTAAGGAAAGAAGAGGGGAGAGAAGATGAGGAGGTGAGATAAAGAAAACAAAACATTTCATCTTTGATTTTTCATCAAAAAATATATATTTCTTTTTTTCTGTAGCTCTGGATGTTATACAAGTAGGAATGATCCATTCTCAAATAAACTGTCTGAAATTACATTCAATTTCCAATAGGTGATTTTGCCTATGCATGTGTCTGCTTTTTCTGTGTGTGTGAGAGTGTGTGTGTGTGTGTGTGTGTGTGTGTGTGTGTGTGTGTGCAGCACACACCAGGTGCAGCAGGTCTAGGGAGAAGATGTGTATACTGCAGGTGACTGTAGACAGTGTGCAGATGATGGTGGAGAGAATGCTGAGACCACAGGCACTGAACAACAGGTCCTACACACACACAGACAGACAGACAGACAGACCGAGAGAGAGAGAGAGAGAGAGAGAGAGTCAGAGAGGGGAAGAGAACGAGAGAGTGAGAGACAGAGGGAGAGAGAGGGGTGGGGTTAAGAACGTACATCAAAATACACACATACACAGATGTTAATTGTGTAAATCACAAAATATATTACAAAAAGTATCCATCTATGGTGAGCTATTATGTGGATATTTGCCAACAAATCATATTTCATCACACACTACACAAGACAGTTCTGGGCCAGTGAAGCACCATAAATTACATGTAGACTTTCATACTTCTTTCTTTTTCACACAAAGAGAACAGACTGAAGACTGAAAAATCAATAGGCTCCATTAATGTTTTTCATTATCCAAATTTATACAAAGAAAAATGCACACACTGCCTTTCTCATTCATCCCCATCCCCCACCCTCCACCTCTCTCTCTGACTCACACACACCCACACACACACAGACACAGACACAGACACACACACACACACACACACACACACACACACACACACACACCTTGAGCTGGTGTCGCACAGAGTTACAATCTGCATGCAGGTAGAGAACCAAGGTCTCGTCTTCTGTCAGAGAGCATATGTCCTTTGGATCACAGCAGACACACAGACCGTTCTCCACCTGGGCAAGGACACAGGCAGACAGACAGGCATGTATGTGTGCATACAGAGAGCTAATGAAAGGATAGACAAAGTACTTGTTTAGTAGCATATACGATATATGATACAATACTATACAACGCTGATGATACGACACTATACGATACAATACCACATGATATGGTACAATACAATATAATAGAATACGAAATGAGAATATGCGACATAATATGATACAAGAGGAGAAGAGAAGAGAATAGAAGAAAAAAGAAGAGATGAGAAAAGAAGAGAAAAGACAAGAAGGGAAGAAAAAAGAAAAGAGAATAGAAGAGACGAGATAAAAAGAGTAAAGAAGAGAAGAGAAGAAAAGAAAAGAGAAAAGAAGAGAAGAAAAGAAAAGAGAGAAGAAGAGATAAAAAGAGAAGAGAAGAGATGAGAAAAGAAGAGAAAGGAAAAGATGAGAAGAGAAGACGTGAGATGAGAAGAGAAAAGAGAGAGTGCTTACCTGACAAGCGGGGAGGGATTTGACCATCTGAGCGTTCTGACAGGAGAGCATGGAGCCCGCTAAACTCAGTATCACACACACTGCTGACAGCAGCATGAACAGGGAGACCTGCAGAAGATAAACACATGATATGCCCGTGACATATGTACCACTTCTGCTCCGTGACTAAACGCATGTACACAGTGGCTGAGGTGATTTTTTGTGCTATGTATAACATAGTATAACACATAGGATTACACACCACTAAAGTTAGAGGCCTTCTCCAGGAGACCACACCGGCCACTCCCGATGCCACCACCTGAGGACAGAAGCAAAGATCAGTGAGACATGCTCTCATACAGAGACACACATACACACGTACACACGTACACACGTACACACGTACACACGTACACAAGTACACACACACACACACACACACACACACACACACACACACACACACACACACACACACACACACACATTCACATGACTAAAAACCCTGAGATTAGGTAACCCTTGTGGTCACCATGGACACATACACCAGTAAAAGTAAAACCAGACAGACCAGTCTTCAGTCCAATGGGAGGAAGACGCAGTGGAATATTTGGGCCAGTTTGCTGGCAAGAGGAGCTGACTGCTGAAATGGAGAGGGCATCATAGCACTATGAATCTAGTAACCTACTGCCAGCAGGCTGTCACACAGCCAGTACTTTGTAAATGGGGCAACTGTGACCAAGGTACAGACTCGCTAAATGCTGATGAACTGTTGATGAGAGAGAGCTCCTACCCAGACATAGTGAAACACACACATTGACCCAATGGCGTAGCTTTGTCAAAAGGCAAACACATAATAGAATAGATAGAATAAGTAGGCTTTTTGTACCATAGGGTTAATCTTTTTCCACACGCCATTTTCCAAGTTCCAAGCAGCAGCAGATGTAAACAGGCAACTGCTTGGGGCCCACAGGCCACAACGGGGCCCTCAAGCACTGACGAAAATCTTAACAGTGCTACAGTAGTCGCAATACAGCATTCAGTGGAAGTTGTGGATGTTTTGCTTGGGGGCCCCCAACAATCTGACTCACCTCTGCACTAAACACACCAGTTCACTCACTTGGCATGACACAGCAGTTACTGGGCCTGCAAAAGATTATTCTCTGCTTCTGTGTGAAAATCTGTGAGATTTCGTGTCATGTATAGTAAGAATCTGTGAGTCTCCTGGACAAATCAGGAGAATTGATAGGCATGCATACATTCACTCTCAGTGAAAGATAGACAGTATTTAAAAAACTTTGGAGACTCAATTGAAGAGGACAACATGGAAGTGTTTTCACTACATTTTTTGCACAATGACTGAAAAGATTTGAGTCAGGAATACTATAATTACACAGTAACCGAAATGTGGTAAGGTTGAAGTTTAGTGTAAGGCTAGGTGAAGTCACACCAGTATAATTTACACATCCGTCAAAGTGGCCACATTCCTGCCTTGATGATTTGGGGCGATGCCGAGAGACAGCAAATGCCATATCATTTGATGCCATCATGTATAACACACTCACTCCACACACACACACACACACACACAAACACACACACACACACACACACACACGCACGCACACACATGCACACACACACAAACACACACACACACTAAATCTGTCTCTCTGCCCCCCTCCCTACCTGCCCCACCCACACACGCTGTCGGGGGCTGCTAAGGGACCAGGTAGGATTATAGCCTGGTGGAAAAACTACAGGAAAAAGACAAAACATCACATGCAGCATGTGGCCACTGTTCTTGTTTGGTCAAAGAGCTTTATCTCTAAACACATGGCTCTTGCAGGGTAGCAGGTAATGCTCCACTTACACACACACACACACACACACACACACACACACACACACACACACACACACACACACACACACACACACACACAACCCTTTACATCAGTACCACAGGCTATACAGACAATATCTGCCCCCATCTTTCTTCATTTCACAAACACAACTTGGAATCAGAAATCTCATAAGAACAGATTTGCATAAGACCAAAGGTCAAGGTCCCAGCTTGATGTGTCCTTTTTTCTGTCTCTCTTGTCTTATGCACGTGTCCCCCTCTTGTCTTGGTTGTGTCCTTTACAAGAGACCCTCCACTGTAAATCTATTCTTTTATTACAGTAGTATGCCCTGAGTGGTTGACAGAGAGAGATGTGTAATAGCTTGTGAATTTATGAGACGTGTATTGGTCCTTCGAGGTACGGTTAACTGATGATGCGCGCACCTTGATGATGGATGTGGCCTCTTCTGCAGAGAGGCATCCATGCAGAGCTGCTCTCATCTAAATGCCTGATGGGTTTTGTGACAGCACTTTTGAAAGTGTTTAGAGACTCACCAATATTCAGGATTTTAAGTCATGGGTAGATGCCTTTTTTCTACTTGCTTACTTCAGCTTTTTCATATATTATACTTGAAAGGTGTTTCTCTGTCCTGTGTTCCTGTTGAAGCGCTTTGAGCTACATCCTTTGTATGAAATGTGCTATACAAGTAAAGATGATTATTATTATTATTATTAGACTTGTGACCTTTTGTAAGCACAAATAAACTCATGTTCTTTTAAAATGAGTTTTTAAAGATGCTCTGCTCTCCATTGATGCATCTCTTTTACACAATTTCACAGCACCTGATTACACATACCTTTTAAATGAAAAATGATAAAACTAGCACAGCATATAAAGTGTGTCCATTTTTATTGTATCCAGACTAATAATAAACTACTCATTTCACTAGCATTACAAGTGCAGGTAACAATAATTTCATCATTCTCCAGTTAGCCTACTGCACCTTCTCAGAAACTCAAACACTAAAAAACAAACACCAGAGGTTAAACAAGCGTGAAGAGAAGACGTTACTTACGAAGAAGCCAGCCCAGAAGGGACAGGACTGGCGCACCCGCGGGGAGGAGGTGAATGCCAGGCTGGTGAAGCTGAACGCCAGGACCATGGCACCCAGACCGAGGTGACACAGCCCCAGGTACAAGAGCAGCCGGGCGCTCCCGCGTCGCCCCCCGGATAAAGCCCGGGACCCCGATACGGACACCACGCTGCTAGATTCCGACGGTGATGGCATGGTTGACAGGAGTCCACAGCGCACACCGGGGGATGTTAAAGATCAAGGAATGGGGGGCACGAGTTTGGGCAAGGGGGTGATACGTTGCTTGTGGTTACCTCAAATGTTTTCCATGAAAATTCTATACAAAGTCCCGTTCAATGATTTAATAAGCATAAATTCACACCCGGGTGCTGGCGGAAAGAATGTCATTCCGCGTCAGTGTACCTCTTAAATAACCGTCTGAGAGAACCGATGCACAAGCTGCAGCACGAGAGAACGCAGTCTCTTCGCGCATCAGTACGACTTCAGCAGTTTAGACTTTTTCTACCTTCTCAGCACACGCTTCCATTTCACGTCTTTAAATCCAAAATACATCAAAACTGAGCTATGACATCCGTGTTGTGTTTTCATCCGTAGGTAAATACTGGATTGCTACATCCTGCCTCGGCCCTACGTCGTCCATCACCCCCTTCTCCGCTCCTGCTGTCAGGTTGAGCGGCATTGCGGTAACGGGAGCCTTCAGCAGGCCGAGCCCTTCCAATTGCCTACACTTTCAGCGGACAGCACTACCAGGGCCTGCCAACGGAGCCCACATGCAGTCCCGGGTTTCACAGAGAGTATACCATGGACACTTGACATTTATCCCCCAAGCCGATAGGGACCGAAAATTGCGCAAGACACTCCACTCTACTCCACGTTCCACAATCCAGTGTCCTCCGGGAGTAAGGTGCAGAATCACCAAGGTCCTGTTTGACAGGCGCTAACGGATTAAGGGCACAAGCACAGTGCAACCGATAGCCAAATTGATGCTAAAACACTCACACACCTACACACATTCAGCTTTGACCAGAAATCATATCACGCCGATGGCGATGAAGGGTGTATAGGCTACTAGTCCAGTCGAGCTGTGGTCTTTTTTGAAAACGCGTTTTAAAAATATGACGGCTCCCATTTTTTCGGGGGCGTTCCACGATGCTCCGTGCTGCTGCCCCCTCTCCTCCCTGCAGTCACGCGGACCCCCGTCCTGTCCGTAAAGATCCCGGACATATGCCTCACTGCGTCGTTGGCTACGTCATCATCGGCAGACTCTCGAGCATCACGCTTTGCCCCCTGTATCAGTTAACTGGCTCATCAGTCATACATTCATTAACACAGACAGCACATAAACACGGGCGCCTAGCTCTTTTGCCTTCACAGGAATAGCCTATAACGCAACATGTACGGTGAAAGTAGGCTACTTATTTTGTGCTCATATGATTAATTCAAACGTCCAACCGTTTGACCTGCACCAATTGCTTATCAACAAAACATAAATCGCGAGAGCCCACACACGGCTGCTTTTCTGCCGCAGAGTCTGTGGGCAAGCGCGAGGTGCTGATGCTGATGTTGCACGGGAGGGCCGGTAACCTAGCAACGAGCTCCGTGGACCGTGGTGGTCCAATCAGAGCTTATTTTACTGTAACAACGCTGAGTTCGGACAATTTAAGCTCAATCAATCTGTCTCCTCTTGCATATGAATCTGTAGACTGAGAACATCCTATGAAGTCACAATAAATGTAGATAAAAATGTGCTTATTGCAGTATGTTTGTAGGAATATCTTACACAGACTGTTTTGAGCTGATAGAACACCATTTAGACTACTATAGATACACAGACTATAAATAGCTTTTTAGTCCCTTTACACTAAACAGTGTGTAATATCAATAAAGAAAACAACAGCACAGCTATTCCAGACACAGAGCACACATTTAAAATGACGCCATATAAAATGTGAGTGTTGAGCACACTTGCACTTCTCTACACAATTCACATCTACCTTGTGTCATTTTAAACAAAACTGTGGATGTTGTTCAGAGGTAATGCTGGTCTAAGCTTTGCGATGCCGGTTTTATGTAATAGAATAACCTTGGCAAAAATACTCGCTTCTAAAGTTTGCACAGTTTGCTCTGATCAGTTGTTGTTTGCTTTGTGCATTCATAAACATGACCAGGACTATGTGCTCTCAGAACACAGCAAACTCTAGTCAAGACCCAGCAACTGACCAAAAAAACTAGTTATCAGCAGAGCACAGACCAACAGACAAACCACTTCAATCATCATCACAGTACTGTCTGCTTGTTTGTTTTTTGTTTTTATTCAAAGCAGCATAAAAGAGTCAGAGATATGCACGGTGTTTCATTCAGACCACCTGAGAAAGGTTCAAAAGTTCAATAAAGATTCAAAGAAAAACTGTTTTACATACATACACAAACAAACATACAAAAGACAAATACAGTGTGTCAAAAAAAATCAAGCAGAAAATAGCAGTGCTGGTGTCACAAAGAATTGCTGTACAGCTGCAACCAACATCATTTCAGACCAATGCTCTTCATCCTCAACATCACCATCATTTCATTTTAATCACACACTTTTTTTCTTCTTCTACATTTCTTCTTCCCTTCTTTCATCCTTTTTTCCATCTTTCCCCTTTTTGTTTGTTCGCCCAAGTTTTGTAAACAGAAACAAAGCCATTTGTAAAAAAAAAAAAAAACAAACAAAACAAAACAACAACAAAAAAACAGCAAAACAGAAAACCAAAAACAATACAAGTTTGGATATCTGTGTTTTGCGTAGAAAGTCTGTTCATTTAAAAAAAACTGTGTGTTTGTTGTGGAGGAACCTTGAAGCTCCCAGCAGTAAGAATGCACCACCACATAATGGGATGCAGTCACAGCATCAAGCACAAAGGATTTCAGATGACCAGTATTAATATGGCATCAGTCTTTCAACAGGTGAAAGGAAGTCGATCTTCATAGATCTTTCCAGAACACCTGATGTGGAGAGAGATGACAAGTCTGTGCATGTTCACGGTTACATCACCCCAATAGGCAACCTGTTCCTGCCATACCTGTGCTGTTCTTCCTGCCCTTCCTTGTCACAAAAACATGCGATGTGTGTGCCTGCGCACGTGTACAAACACACACAGGCGTGCGCGCACACACACAGACACACACACTTCTAAAAGACAGGAAATGTGAACTTGTTTAAAGGGGACTCTGGGCGTGTGTGGGAATGTGTCTTAAACCAGGTAGCCACAGAGGTCATTATTTACTCAAAAACATAATCCCCCATAGTGTGAACCTTCTGTGACCTCACTGCAATACAGCGATTGGATTAAAAAATTCTGTACAATTCTACAAGTAAACATATGCAAAATGTCCCTCTTCCTCACCCACATAGTAAATCCTGAAGGCACTTCCTCTTCCAGTAATCTCTACCTACCCTTAAACCTTTGTCTACTGTCTATCCAACTGCCAAACTGTCAAACCAGCTGAAGGATCTGTATTCACTGTAAAATGTAGTGTGGTTCCCTTGAGAGGTGGTTAAGCTCAAGAGATTTTTTACTGTGGTATACGGTGGTCTTAATGAGGTACGGCGCTGTCTGTGTGCCTTGTTAAAAGTTGCATTGATGAATCTGTGAAGCAGGAAGTTAAAACGAGCAGTTATCTTTACAGAACCATGATCAATCTTCCTCCTCCTGTTGATTTATTGGAAGAAGATGATTGTAATTCCTACAAACACTTGTTAGCGTACGCTAATCCATTAGCATTATTTACAGTACCTTTGCATAGTGAGGCTGAACTACATGGACCCCACAATGATTTTTGTAAAAGCAAGATTTATTATCCTTGGGGCTCATCTAATTGCTTTCAGTGTAATTTCGCCCATTAACACTGACCTGACCCCAGACAGATCCTCACAGACGGCTTCTAGGCCACAACGAATGCAGTGACAAAATATGGGATAAAAAACAGCCAGCTAGTACATTTCCACAATACTGACCTCCTTTTTTAATAATTTCTTCTCTTTTCTTTCTTAATTTCTTTCTTTTTCTTTCTTTCTTCACATTCTATTCTCTCCTACACCCTCCCTAAACTGTCCACTCCCCTTTAAAGAGGTCTAGACTGATACCAAGTACCCAAATACTGTGCTGTCTTCCATTTCTGTGTCTAGGATAATCAAGGTACGGTGCACGTCTGCGTTCACAAGGGAAAGACAATATCCTGAAGATGTTGAGGCACCTGACAACACATCTTTGATTTAACACTGCAGTTTGTGCCTATTTTGTTGTACGTCTTTCTGCAGCTACTGCTCAGCTATTAATCCACATTCTTTGTTTCTATTACAAGTGGTGTTTTTTTCCCAAGGGATGTGACGTGAAATGTTATACAGCATTCATCAAAATACTGACAGTGACCCAAACAGCACGGTAATCCACTGCAGTACAGGACCAGCAATGAACAAAAGCCTGCAGCAGGGCAGGAGTACACACTCTCTCTCACTGTAAACAGTGACACATAGAGCCTACTTTAAAGAATCAAGACAATGTGCTGCTTTAATTCTTTTATGTTGGATTAACTGAACAATGTAATGCATGTTCACAATGTCCATGCCACTGGTAAACCAACATAAAAAAGGTCCATGCAGCACATTGTCTTAATTTTTAAAAGTTGTTTCTATGTACTTTTTTTTTTACTTTCTGAGGACTTTCTCTTGCCTTTGCTCCCATCTCTTCACATTCTTCAACTTTTCTCCATCTTTCAACATCCATCCTCTACTGACACCCACCCAACCACATCCATATTTCTGTCTGCTAAATGAGGAGGCACTTGGAAGAGGTCTTGGTCTTGGTCTCTGGTGTCGTCAGCTTCACCTCCCTTCCTGTGGGTGCCTGGGATGAGCAGAGTTGGAATATATACAGTGTTACTTGTATGTGTGAACATTTCAACTGTCCTTTATAATAGTAAGAATAACAACAACAACAACAACAACAAAAACAACAACAACAATAATAATAATAATGTTTTACTTATTAAGCACTTTTCACACAAAGGAAGCAGCTCCAAGTGCTTAACAAGATACAAAATGAACACAAGATAAGTTGTTTCAGCAAAACAAAGATCACAGAGATATACAAATCTCAAACTCAATGCAAATGTGAATGCATTAAAAATAAACCAAGGTCAGTACTGCTTCCTCATGCAATATTGGTTATTACAAATGTAAGCTCTCTCCTAAAAGTGGGTTCAAATGTAGGTATACAGGTAAACTTTAAAGGCAAGCCATGATGTAATATGCACTTCATTCGCTATGCTTACAGCCTAACCGGCAGGATTTGGTCAAGGCTGTATTACAAGGACAACAATGTCATCTTTTTACAAAACATGAGAGACCAAGAAATATAAAAACTCATAAGCAGAATGCAGAACACACAGAAACCACACACAAACACAAACGGAATTGCTGAATTTAGGGAATCCCTGTTGTGCTTACTGACCGTTTTCTTGCTTGACTTCAGCAAAATGTCCCGAGCCAGTGAAAGGAAGGACTGAGAAAAGGGAAGGAGGAGAGAGAGAGAGAGAGAGAGAGAGAGAGCGAGAGAGAGAGAGAGAGAGAGAGAGAGAGAGATTAATGACATGGCGTCATACATTTCACATGCTAGCATTGGCATTAAAGTGAATTTCTGTACACTTGACAATTTCGGCATGTGATCAAGGTTAAGGGCAGTAGATGGAGGGAAACTGGAGAGGGAAAGGGTCTGAGCGAATGGCAGGACAAAGGCATGGTGGGAGAGAATAAAGGAAGGAAGGAAGAAAAAGAGAGAGAGAAGGGGAGAGAGAGAGAGAGAGAGAGAGAGAGAGAGAGAGAGAGAGAGAGAGAGAGAGAGAGAGACGTTCTCACCTCCTCCACATTAATACTGGACTTGGCACTTGTCTCAAAGAACCGAATCCCATGGTCCTTTGCGAGCTGCGCAGAAAGATCAGATGGTGTGAGACCTGTTTTACTTCTACATTTATATCACATGTGTGAGTGATGTCTTACATTGACCTTAACTTATGCCCGACGCTTGTCAACTAGTTGCCCTGACATTTAAACAAACATTTAGCCTAGTCACAGTATAAACCACACACAAGCAAGCAAACAGTACATGCGATTGTGCCTACTGACTTTCTCGCCCACTTCCTTGGACACTTTCCGCTTGGGCTCAATGTCACACTTGTTGCCCAGCAGCATTCGGCTCACTCCTGCTGATGCATTCTGGGTAAAAAAAAGTAAACACAAGTGTCAGCAATGCATGAGGACCAGGCTTCAGTTCCCTCTCATCATCCCCTGCAAACACAGAACACCTTTGTGTTTCTGAACCTGCCATGGTTCCCTGTTTTGTCTGAGGTTTGTCTGGACCTCTCCTGTGATATATACTGCTGTCCTGAGTGAACTTCTCTAATGTGCAGCAGTGGACAGCAGTGCACTCTGTCCACACTGCTGGGTCTGACTGATCGCCAATTCATAGGTCATGCAACAAGAGTTGGGCAATAAGACAACAATAAAAAAAAACTATTGCTATTGACAGAATTTGCTGTGCTAAAGGCATCTATAGTCCTGCGCCAGGAACAAATCATTAAATACAGAACATTATCTCTAGTTTCTATACCTGCCCGTATAGCAATGATATTTGCTTTTATTTTTTTCTTTCATAACTCAGGCTACGTCTTACCATAAACACAGCCCCACTGTGACCAAGGCAACACTACCAGAGTGCAAAATTTTGAGTTGCTATCCAGACACCATCTGTGCCCTTTCAATAACGTTTATGTATGCAGCAAGCTCTGCAACACCATAGCTAACTTTGTCACACGTATCACCTAAACTTTAAATGGATCTTACAACAACAGAGCTCAGGGGCCCTGAATAACTGAGCAGCAACAAAATGTTGAATTTGTATTGGTTAGGCTTTTGGAAAATTCATGGACTGGGTTGGGAAATTGATGTGCTGACATAAAATGTCTTAGCCAAAGACAACATCCTTTGTCAGACAAGCAAGGAGGTCTTTTAAAAGTAAACTAAGATTGAAACAATTTGAGGCAGGATATAGAAATCTCTCTAGAAATTAGGGTTAGTCTTGGTTAACAAGTTAATTCATAACCAAAACGTAAAGGGCAATGCTTGAGAATTTTTTGCTGACAAGTTAACCTCTGCTCCTTGCAAAGCTTTTTATTGCTGTGTTTATTGCTTTTTAATCCTGTGTCAAATTTCCAGAAATGTTGTTGTATGTGTAAACAGCAGCAGTGAAACTTCGGAAAAGCTGAGGTTAGCAAAGGGACGCACAAATCTATGTTTTTTTTTCTCTTCTTGTTTTGTCTTGTATGGTCATGTCTGTCCTCTGAAAAAAAAATCCAGCTAAGCGCTTCAAGTGTGATTGATCAACACTAACAAATGTCAAGACCTAACTTCCTGAAACTTCCTGAACTTTCCGGAGTGTCTGAAGGCACCTTTAGTCACGGTGGTCACCAGAGAACACTGAGGGTGTCTGCAACTCTCATGCTCACCTCTTTGATGCTCTTCATCCAGTTCTGAATGTTCTCAAAGGATTTCTCATCAGTGATGTCATACACCAGGATGATGCCCTAGAAAGTCAAAAATAGACATTAGACTCTCCTTCACTGTGTGTGTGTGTGTGTGTGTGTGTGTGTGTGTGTGTGTGTGTGTGTGTGTGTGTGTGTCCGCATTGGTATGGGTCTGTGTCTGTGTGTATGACTGTGTATATGAGTGTGTGTGTGTGTGTGTGTGTATGTGTGTAAACATACCATGGCTCCTCTGTAGTAGGCTGTGGTTATGGTCTTAAACCTCTCCTGTCCTGCTGTGTCCCTGAAAGCAATGTGACATCACAGGCTCAGAATGCATCTCAAGAACAGCACACAGAATGGGTAGACCACTGGTTTCCCTAGAACTTTGTTTTAACAGTGGTGCTGTCAGTTGAAACATTGTTCACCCAACTATGCTACGGGGGTCTGGGGGGCAATTAAAACAACATAAAAAGTGACTTCTGGGAACTTCAAAGTAAAAAAAAAACGGACAGATTGAGGCTTAAAAGTAACCCTTCGGGTGTAGGGCTTACACAGTGTGCAATTGAAAGGCATTACTGTGAAATTGCATGATTACTTTGATCGTGATCTTACTGATCAGCAGCAGTGGCCATCGTTTTATCAGTGATGGTACACCGAGTGCATACAGTAAAGGGGAAACACTGTAGACACACCTAAACATTTGAAATAAGTACCAAAAAAGGCATTCACTTTGATGACCCAATGTCACGGTGGTCGCCATGTCTTAGTGGATTTGGGGCTTTAGGGTGTAGAAGTTTAGAAGCTCTGATGATATTATGTGGTACGTGCTGACATTTAAAATTTCACAGACATGCCTGGAAAGTGTACCAGCACCATGGGACATTCTTTGGAACTGTTCACACATTCACTTACTCTGACACTCTGACACACACACACACACACACACACACACACACACACACACACACACACAGATATGACTAAGCCTATTTCCCAAACGCTGTTCACTGCTGCCAGTCCAATGTCTAACTGTACAGCTGCTCTTGTCAAATAATACTCAGGACATCTGAGGGTGATTATGTCTCTGTATGGATGTGTTCAGGCACTCAATCTGCATAACACTGTACAGCTGACTCACTGATTAAAAAAAGTCCCATACAGCTTGCTCCTCCAGCATATGTGAGGGAGAAGGGCAAGTCGGTGTCTGTGCCTTTAGTTTCTGAAAATGATTCGCCTGGTGCATAAACTCCAAAACATGAAAGTGTCAAAAAGGGAAAAGAGGAGGCGCACCCAAATGCTGATGCTTATAGTTTTGTATATTAAAAGTAAAAAACATGTACATAAAGTCATAGGACAAAGCTGGAAAATAAAGGTTTCAGGCTTAGCCCATTCTGAATGTCTCCAGTTAACAGGAGACATTGAGAATTGACTAGAAAGGTAAATCGAATGTTTGATTTCTAGCTCTGTCCTCATTTTTCGACTTTTAATACAAGACATATAAGCATCAGCCCTTGGGTGCGCCTTCTCTTTTTCCTTTGTAAGACAGAAGAGACACTTATACTTTGCTACTCAGCACTTTCACCTGGTGATTCAGTTAGATTTTCTAAAGCATTTCCTCTAGACAACAGAAGTGGAATGCTAGCATTCCTGTTCCATGATGCATGATGCACACATGAAAACAACCCATGCTTAACATAGATTAATGACAGTTGTAGCCTAATGGTTAGGGAGTTTGTCTTGGGAACAAATGGTTGCAGGTTCGATTCTTGTACCAGTAGAAAAAAAAGTGGCGTGGGGGGTGGGAATAACTAGTGCTCTTCTGCACCCCCCTGCCCTTGAGTGAGGAATCTAACCCCATGTTGGTCCAGGAGGACTGTCCCTGTACCTAATTACCTGTGAGTCGCTGTGGATAAGCATAAGCTAACGCAATTTCTAACACACATGATGGGGATACCAGTTTACAAATGCAGAGTCATTTTTCGCAATTTTGTAAAGGCATGAAGTTTTGAAAGCACAAGCATCAGAATAGACTTCATCATCTTACCAGACTTGCAGTTTTACTTTTTTCCCATCCACATCGATAGTCTTTACTTTGAAGTCAATGCCTAAGTGGGCACAGGGCAAAAGTTAGACTGAAGGACACGAGAAAGAAAACCCTAACAGGGAAGAAAGAGAGAAAACAAAACAAATGGAAAGGCATGCAGGAAGAACAGAGGAAAGTCTGAGAGAGAAAGAGGGGGGGGGGGGTGAGGAAGGAAGGACAGAGGGTTAACTCCTTGCATGGCTCAGATTTAGGTCATGCCAATTAAAATGCCCTGGAATGCTCTCTACAGCAAAGAAACACATGGCAAAGTCTGGGTCAAATCTCTAAACAGTCAGGCTGTGACAAAAGTTGACATCCTCCATAGTTTGTGTGTGACTTTCCAGCAGGACACAAGGGGGAAAGGGGAGAAAGGGAAAGGGAGGGGGAGGAAGACAGCAGAAGGGAAGGGGTGTGGGGTCTTTTTTGAAGATCTGGGTGAATGCACTGAATGCCAGTGTGTTCCGACATGATTTGAAGCGGGGAAAGGGGGGGTGGGGGGGTGGAGAGATTTTAGATGTGATATATGAGGGTGGGGGGTGAATGAGCTGGAACTCAGTGAGGGAGAGGAAAGTGGGAATGAGGGATGCAGGAGAAGAGACAAGCAGACCACAACAAAAAAAAAGAAGATGAATTGTAGGTCAGACAGAGATCTACGCATAAATAGTGGCCTGGGTTGGAATGAAGTGACGTGAAAACCAGCTAGTGCTGACATGAAAAAGAGGCAGAGAAGCTGTTAAGGAGTTCTGGTTTAACCTGATGTTTACCACAAATAAATCTGTACAATCACACAGCGTTCATTCTTAGAAAAGACATAATCCAACTGTGCAATCAGCCTACCGATTGTTGATATGTAGGTTGAGTTAAAATTGTCCTCTGCAAATCGGATGATAAGGCAAGTTTTGCCTACTCCACTATCTCCTATGAGTAATAATTTAAAGAGGAAGTCGTATTTCTTCGCCATAGCCTAACTTCAGATGTTCGAAGACAGAAAATGTATGATGAACAAAGTTCAGATTAAAATGCTCCTCCCTGGAATTGACAAGTAACAAGTGCCCCGGTCGTGAAGAAACGTTTTCTGTTTGTGTCTCTTCAACTGTGCTGTCCTTTTGCAGATATCCTTTTTACGCCGGTAAAACCGTCCTTCTTTAAAGCTTGTCCAAGTGTAAGAAAATAACCAGCCGAAAAAAGTAGCTGAAAAACTAAATGTAATCCAGGATAACTGTCGCTCAAGTCCGCATTTCAGTATTTATATGAATTACGATGACAAGTTTTCTGAACAAAATAAAATATGTTCCTCTTTGGCGGGCCTTTAAACCTCTATCCATGCACGACCTGTTTGCCAAAAACTTTTCTTGTCCCAAGTTCCTGAGGTGAGAGCTACGTAGAACGGTCGACGTTGGAGCTTTGGATACAGCTCTTTCTGTATGGGAGTGGGAAAGGCACAGAGGCTACCAAAATATGTGGCACTAGGGGGCGTGCATTCACACACTCGTGTTGTATGTTTTACAAAGTAGCAGTTTAATTGTGTGAGTGGCTGGATGAAGTAAAAGGTAAATGCATAATGTGGCAAATGTTATTAGCTGTGTCATTTTTTAATGTAATTCAGGTCAATTCGGACAATGTTATGCCTCACTTTATTAAATGAAGTCGTGTAGTATCATTTCAGCCTATGTTTCACCCGAACGTTAAACAGTTACAAATGGTTTCGTTATTAAACTGTCCCACTGTAGACAACAGATTACTTTGTATCCGTGTGCAGCTGCATCAGAGGGGCGAAGTAAATGTACACTTTACTAAGAAAAGTGTATATTAAGTTTCAACTAATTATGTTGACCTCACACAAATGGACACCAACCCGACTCGTAAAAAATGCTTCAAAATAACTTCCTGCCCCTGCGAATGGACCCCGTTCATAACTGCTATCTGTTTCCGGTTTGCCTCCCTTTTCGGCTAAGGCTTCAAGCTCGCCAACATGCCTGTAAGTACGCCCTATAAACTATTAGGGGAATTAAACATCAACGAAAGCAGAAGTCAACACATCGCGTATATAGGCAGATGTGTCAGAATTTCGCGGACAAATTGGTGTATGTATGATGGGTTATTATTGCATCAGAGCAGTTGTAAATCAGAAGAATTTCTCTGAGCGCGTGGTGTTTTGACTGCTGGCTCCTTTGACAAGATGGCGGCGCACATGCAAACAGAAAGCATGAGAATGAACATAAAGTGCGGAACTGATAATCCAGATCGCCGGGTTTTTATGCATAGTCCGTGGCATCCATATAAAAATATATTTGCACGGAAACGATCAAGGCCATGATGAGTGTCCTAAGATGACCTGTTGCAACTTCTAAACCCTGACGTTAGTAAGCTAATGCTAATTTAGCTCGGTCGCTAGTTGCCTAACTGGCCTGAGCTGGAGAGGGATTACCTTTGGCGTATAATTGCAGATCCCCTAACTTGGCGTTGGTTATGAATTGATATGTAAGAGGCGTATATGATTTTATGCGGTCCGTTGTTGTGCCCGTTCAAAGGTGTTACTGGTCTGTGACATCAGGTACATTTTACATGGCAAGGCGATGCCAACGTAGCCTCCACTACCAAGGCCTGATAATGTAGCTTTTGTCTCAGTCGCAGAACGTGAGCAATAGCATGACATGTTTAATGTAACTTCTGTCACTATGTTTTGCAGCTCGCTAAGGATTTACTGCACCCAACTCCCGAGGAGGAGAAGAGGAGACACAAGAAGAAACGTCTTGTCCAGAGCCCGAACTCCTACTTTATGGACGTCAAATGTCCAGGTGAGACTTTCTGCCTTTTTTGCTGTCTATTGTAAGCTGGGGTAAAAAGTTCTAACCGTTTGTTGGTATGACGTTGTTTTTTTTTTCAGTCTCCCTGCTGTGGGAGTATGTACATTTGTGTACATTTACAGAATGTGTAGTTTGAGTGAAGTTGGTATTGTAGATGGCTTAATTCTTAAAAGTTGGGGCTTTGTTTAGCCTAAAACCTGTGTGGCTTCTGTCATTGCTGTACTGTGGTGCGTTTTGTGATGGCACTTTGATTGATTTTGCAGACAACACTATTAATTTGTTCTGCCCAGCAGCGTTGTTCAGGATTACCAGTACCTTCCAGGGCCACCAGGACAGGCTGTATTAAAGGTTTAACAAAGCGCCAGCCAAAGTGCCAGTGGCTGTACTTGTCATCAATGTCATTGTATGCTGTCTCGGTTTTGCTGTCAGACATCACATCACTCTGGCATTATGTTAAATTTACTAACGAACATGAAGTAAAGTCACCTCTTGAACTTATGTCGAGTAATGTGCATGTGCAAATGTGAGCTGCGTTTTGGAGTATGGCATGTCAACCTTCACTTTGCCAAAAATTTGTTAGTGTGTGCTCGTATGCAGTTGTTGCAGATGGTGCTCGATGGACGGTCAGTTAGAATACACAGCTGTGCAACCCTAAGACAGAATCCGTGGCTTGCGCTCTAAACGGATATTTCGTTTCACTACATGACTAGTAGCAGACTGTGTAGTATACTGGTGATGCACACACTTATCACACTGGTCAGTTATGGTGGAATCACTGCTGGGACTGAAAATTTGATTGACAAGTCTCATCATCACACAGATGTGTTTTTACAGATGCTTTTGAGGATTTTGATTTGTGGTTGTGTACAGATTTTGTGTTTAATGGTCTTTTTCAGTACTAGTGATACTGCTAAAAATGTTAGCTTACTGTACTCGCTGCAATTCTCATTACATTTGAATTTTGACCAGAATGCATCTGGCTTTGGATTGCCAAGTGAAGTTTAGTCTACGTAATAGATAGGACATCAGAGAGCGGCTTACGTGTAATGCCTTGGTGGACATTGTAAGAAACTCTGTCTATTAAAAATGCTGTTGGATTACTGTGAATTTGCGCACTTGAACATTCAGATGATGGGTGCCCCCGCAGTGCGTGCAGTGTTGTCTCACATTAACTACTCTCTGTTTACGTTACGTAAGACCGTGCCCACTGTATCGCCGTTGGCGTTACTTTGATGGATAGGATCTTAGTAGGATGCATCCTTATGAATATGCAATGAACTGATGCGTAGTAAAGGGTTTTGGATGATGACTATTGCTGTCCAAAGATTCTGTGGCGTTTTTGTTATCAGCACTATCAGTTATCGCAGTGTGAAATGTGCACTACCAGTAGCGCAGTGGAAACATGCACTGTACCAGTCTGATATCAGTTGTCGTGCTAGTGACGTGGGGTGGCCACAATGGAGAGATGACTGGGAATAGCAAGAGGAGTGGCTGCACTAGTTCTGGTCAGCAAGTGCCCCTGGGAGTGTTATTTCCAGAAATAATTAGGCTACACTGAGTAAAGACTGGCTTTTAGAAGACGGGGGTGCTCGAAGCAAAATCGAAGAGCTCTCCTGCTCATGGATTTGTGATTAATAAACTAGTGTTGTGTGGAGGGAATGAAGCACAACAACATTCTCTCCATTAAATGCATTACTTGTAGGAACCCTTGGGTAGATTCAGGATGATAAAAGATGTGCGTTTGAAATGATGGCTCCTTATCTTGTTTTGCTTTTTTTTTTTTCACAAGGAATGAAAGTGATTTGAAAGAGGCCTCCTGCCTTTATAAAATTCAGTGCAATATTTTAAATCCCAGTATCTGTGTGTGCTTAGAGCAAGCGATAAATTAACTTTACGTTCCCCTCTGAAGTGTGTTTACAGGCTGTGAGTCTTCTGTGACTCTGATGTTCTTTTTTTTCACCCTCTGCTCGCTCTCTCCCTCCTTCTTTCTCTCCCCCCCTCTCCCCTACCCCCCTTTCTCTCTCTCTCTGTCTCTCCCCTCCACCTTTCCCTCCCTCTCTCTCTCTTCCCTCCATCCCTCTCTCTGTCTCTCTCTGTGCTCCCTGCAGGATGCTATAAAATCACTACGGTGTTTAGCCATGCCCAGACAGTCGTGCTGTGTGTGGGGTGCTCCACAGTACTCTGCCAGCCCACTGGAGGAAAGGCACGCCTTACAGAGGGTAAGAGAGACACACACACACACACACACACACACACATACAGACACACACACATACACACACTTTTCCACTCCTCTGTCTCCAACACGCACACATTGGCTTGCTTTCTTTTTTTCTCTCTCTCACTCACTCACTCTCTCTCTCGCACACACACACACACACACACAGCAGAGGTTGTTGTGCAGAAGATGCCTTGGTGTCCCTACACGGCCCATACACACAAACTCTCACTCTCACACACACACTCGCACACATTCAAGTCAGCAGGGGCTGTTGTGCACAAGATGCCTGGGTGTCCCTACACACAGCCCCCTTACTCCCTGGTGGCCTTGTTGGCTGCTGTTGGTGTGTGGCACACTGCCTCTGCGGTAGAAATCTAATTTCCTTGTGGATGTGTTTGAGCAACCGCAGCGTTCTCATGCTGCTCGACCCCCTTCTCAATGAGAGCTACTAGACAAGGCATCTGTGTGTTTGTAGCTGGCAGTGTTACTGTAGATTAAATATTTATTCCTCCTGCTGTAAGTTGCAGGTACAATTCTCAATTTACCAACAGCATTACTGTAAAATCAATATAATGTAAACATGTTGATTGGTTTATGTTTTTGCATTGACTTACAAAACGTAGTTAAATCCTGAATAACATGTTTTCATATTTGGCTGAAGGCCATGGCTTTGGTGCAGAATTTAGTTCTGTGACAGAAAGGGTGACACTAGGTGTACTGCAGGTGAACAGTGTCATTGCTCCTACGGTGGCAGCTTCAGTAATGTTTACAATGGATGTGTTGTGTGTCTTTTTGTGTTTGAGAAGGTGATAGTCACAGGGTATTCATGTTTTTTTTCTTACTTTGAAACCACTTGGATGCTTTCCTGTGAATAAACCACTTGTACTTTTTGTGTCCTTACAGGATGCTCATTCAGGAGAAAGCAGCACTAGTCTCTCACCGATGATTCTGATAGGTTGAGAGACCAGCGGGGGAGAGACGGGATTGGACGATGAGAGGTTCAGTGTCTTCGCTCCTGGATGAGATCAGACCTCTTAGCTAAGGCGAAGTGTGCTGGGGAATGAAGTCAAGTGCAAGGAAAAGAAAAGAAAAAAACAACGAAAATGAAATTAAATATCTATTGCTCCCTGTTGAACCAGGGTGAGTGCGTATGGGACTGAAGAAGATCCACTGGAACGTTACATCTCCAACCCTGCCTCTCTCTAAAGATAAATAAAGTTATGTCTTTCGTTACATTCTGGCATGGCTGGTTGTTTGCTTTATTATTTTCAGTTGCATTACCTCTAATTGTTTTTCCTAATCTGTGACTTAAGACTTAAACATGTTCAGATACTTTTGTTGAACTGGTGTTTTGCCAGCCAGTAAAGTTTAGTGTTGGTGTGACACATCAGTTAGGTTTGCAGGTGACTTCCTGGGCACAGACATGCCATAACCTTTTACATATACACCACAGTTGATGTTTAGGTGGGTGATTTGACAAAATGGATATTGAACAAGAATTGCAGGAGATAATAGTGAGGGGGGGTGCAGCTGACTATGGTGTCCATACGTAAATACAGAGACCCAGGTTCGGGGTCTGACCAGAGTTCATTTCCCAGTCATTTCTCAATCCTTCCCACTCTCTCCCACTCCCTTTACTGTACTGTTGTGTCCAAATAAAAGTGACAAAGCCTTTAAAAAAAAGGTACCAGAAGACACCAAGGACACTGTAGGTTCATCTGCTTTATTACATCCTTATAAAGTAGCTACCCAAGAGAGTGGTGGTGTGTCATTTGTGTGTGCTCCAGAGCCACTGTCTGCGCCTCACGGTCTGGTCAGTCAGAGAGGTGGGCCGCGTCACAGGAGGGAGAGTCAGCTGCTTGCTGCTGGCTACAAAAACACGGGAGCATTCATCATAAGTTCAAGTTCAAAGTTTACTTACTGCCATCTGTACAGTTAAAAAACGTTTCACTGCACAATGACATTCTCTCTTAGCTGTGCACTGGAATGCCACATGTAATAAAAACACATGAAGACCTAATAAAAAGCATACGATGTAGTAAAAGAAATATGTACACAACATGTATAAGCTGGAGCTTCACAAACATCTGTGTTTCTGCCACAATGTCTTTGAGCCATAACAACAGCGTCTCCAGGTTACTGTGCAGAATCCCTGTTCAGAAGAAGCCATTGTGTCAGCACATTTACAATCCAACCAAGCAGCAACCCTCCTGATAGCACCAGTAAATCACGTGTTAGTAAGTTATGAAAAGGCCGAGTTGAGGCAGTAATATGCATGAGTAAAGAGGATAGGCGGAACCTGATGAGTAAGCTGCATGTATGTTAACAATGGTCCAGACCTTGGCTGAAGGTGACTGCATTCAACCACTGCCCCCCCCAGTACTGCACTGGTACTGTGACACATCATCTGGTCTTTGTGTGGCCAGGCCAGTGACGTGGTGTATTGTGCAAATCAGTAACAACATGCAAGGTTAATTATCACCCCCCCACCCCTGCCTTGCTTTTTAAATTGGGGACAGCTGTGGCCTAATGGTTAGGAAGTTGACTCAGAGGGTCACATGTATGATTCCCGTACTAGCAGGGGAAAACAAAAATGTGGGTGGGGGAGTGAATAACCAGTGCTCTTCTGCACCCTCATGCACAACTGAAGTACCCTTGAGCAAGGCATGTAACCCCACATTGCTCCGGGGAGAATGTACTCCACTCTTCACTGCAAGTCGCTCTAGATAAGAGTGTCAGCTAATAAATGTATATTTTAGAAGGGATTCAAACAAAAAATAAATTCAAAAGGTTAGTTATGATCTGAGCACTGAAGGGTAATGTTTTAAGCTGTGCTGGCTTTTCCTCAGACTCTTAACGGTGCAGATCAGATCCATGTACATAGAGTGAGCTGGGCTAAGATCTGCAATTTGTTATGCAGCCAGCAGAGAAATACACACACCAACAATAAATACAAAATTAGAATCACGAATAAAAATTACACATAGAACATTGAAACGTCACCTTTGGCAATAGGGGTTGTGTTGTCTGGAGAAGAGGCTGTGTGATGTGACAGCACTGTGTTGTACACTACAAAAGATGAAGAAGCAGCATCAAGAAAAGCCATGAAATACACTCATCAGAATACAGCGAACCTGTAAAGGCACATACACCCAATGAGGAGATACTGAACTGTATTCACTTATCGTCAGTGCTACTGATTTACAACAACTGGAAGTAGACCTTAAAAAGTGCTTAATGCAACATGCACAACATACACCATTTTTAAAAAAATGTATAAAAGGTAGATGCAAATGCTTGACTAGGTTGCAGAATCAATTAAATCCAATTGTTATTATTGGTCAGATACTCTCACGTAGGAAGTACTGGAAGGTGGGGATGACTACACAGTAATATAATATAATATAAAATAATATAATGTAATGTAATGTAATATAATATGAGCAGGGATGAATGTAGGGTCTGCAGTGTTGACCGGTGGAGGTGCCCAGCACACCTATGAAGAGTATCGCCGTGACGGCCAGGATGGCAAACAGGGCAAACATCAGGACCAGCTGGAAATCCAACAGCCGGGAGAAAACACCACCACCTCTCTGCACTGCCTCTGCTGCACACACACACACACACACACACACACACACACACAGAGGAAATATGTGCTTTACAAATAAAGCTTGTTATGACTGATAATGATTATTATTTTTTAATTTGTACTACTACTACTACTACTACTACTACTACTACTATCAGTAACAGTAGCAGGAGTAGTAGTAGCAGCAGACACACACACACGCTGCACACACACACATGCACACACACATGCACGCACACATGCATGCACACAGAGATTTGCTTTACAAATAAAGCTTGTTATGACTGATAATGATTATTATTTCTTAATTTGCATTACTACTACTACTATCAGTAATAACAGGAGTAGTAGTAGCAGCAGTATCATGACTACTGTGTGAGCTGACCTGAGCGAGTGCGTCTGTCAGGCAGTATGGTGACGGTGACGGTGTGTGTTTGCGAGGAGAGGCTGCTGCTGATGGTCACGTTGGCCGATGGCGGGTCAGCCTCCGAGGAGGAGGGGGAGGAGGGGGAGGAGGAGGCGTCGAGGTGGGGGTGGTGCCAGGGAGAGGTGCTGAGGGACACGCTGAGCTGGGTCGGCTCCTGCTCCGACACCGAGGGCCCAGACAGCACGATGGCCGGGTTCTCCGAGTGAAACTGGAGCAGAAGCAAAGTGGGGAGAGAAGGAGAGAACGGAAATAAACTGTACCAGTAAAAGTGGAAACACATTCATAGACTCATAGGTTTATGTGGGTGAAGGGTTGTGTTTATGTATGCATGCATCTTAGTTGTGTATACAAGTTGCCAGTAAGATAAATGTGTGTTTACGAATGTTTGTACAACTTAAGTCTGATCGGTGTATGGTTTTGTATATATGTATATGTGTGTGTTAGAGAGAGTGTACCGCTAACATATTAGCATTAAAATTTAAGTGTGTGTGTAAGTGAGAGAGAGAAAGAGTGTGAGTGTGTGTGCGTATGTGTGTGTGTATGAGAGAGTATACCTTGAGTGTGTCGAGCATGGACTGGACTCCGTGCACAGCGATGTGGGCCAGGGGCTGCTGAGGGGAGAGTGTGACGTGTGTGAGGGGGCAGTGGAATGCTGGGATGTAGGGCAGGACTACGGCAGCGGAGGAGGAAGAGGAAGAAGAGGGGGAGGAGGAAGAAGAAGAAGAGGGGGAGGAGGAGAGGAAGGAGGGAGGTGGGCCCTGGCCGGGCACTGCCGGCTGACCCCGCAGGCTAGCGGAGAGCGAGATGGAGAGGGGGAGCGTGGAGAGGAGGAGGAGGGCAGCGTCTGACTGGGGTCGCACGGAGACGCTGCAGCTGTACTGACCTAGACGGAGAGTGGGAGAGAGACGGGGGCAGTGACTCGGCATTTACACAAAAAAAAGCCCTCTTATAAAAACAATACATTCTAAAAAATCAGAAGCAGTGAGGGAGAGAAAAAGAAAGAAAGAAGAAAAAGAAAAAGGAGGGGAAAAAAGGAAAATGGATAGATACTGAGAAAAAAAGGCAACAGAGAATAATTGAAGGAAACTTCTACTGTGGAATGATGAATAAGCATACTAGAAATATAAATGAGGTCCTGTTAATAATATGCTTACTATCTATATAAAAACAAAACATTAGCCCACTTTCTTTCTCAATAATTGACTACTCTTTCGCCTCATTAAATAGGAAAATGTTGAAAACTTGCATAATCCCTTACCCGTATCCCTGTTGTACTGTGGAGTGGTGGTGAAGGCTGACTGCAATGTGTTGAGCTGCTGGTAGGGGGCGCTAAAGTGTAACAAACACAGCAACTCCTCCTCTGGCCTCAGCCTCTCCAATAGGGCCCCGCTCTGCTCTAGAGAACACTGGGCTACACACACACACAACAAAACACAG
>CM059277.1:14767885-14802885 GCA_030347295.1 Setipinna tenuifilis
CATTACATGTAAGTACAACATTAGCACTAAGTATTTGTGTGTGTGTGTGTGTGTATGTGTGTGCGTGTGTGTGTTTATGTGTGTGTGTGTGTGTGTGTGTTTATGTGTGTGTGTGTGTGTGTGTGTGTGTGGGTGGGTGTGTGTGTGTGTGTGTGTATGTGCACAAGTGTGTGTGTGAGAGCGAGTGAGAAAGAGATTTTTAGAGAGTGCAGATTGATTGTTTGTGTATTTCTGTGTGTGTGTGTGTGTGTGTGTGTGTGTGTGTGTGTGTGTGTTAGTGTAGGATTAGAGAGTGACTACATGTCTCTGTTTGTGTGTGTGTATGTGTGTATGTGTTTGTCTAAGTGTATGTTTGTGTGTGTGTGTGTGTGTGTGTGTGTGTGTGTTTTGATGTGCTGCCAATGGAAAAACCCTCTTGCACACAAATGGAGACCCAGGCATGCGGTTTCCATGGAAACTGACATCACACTTCACCCTGCATATCGCAAATAATTGCATGAGAGAGGTGGGGAGAGAAGGGAGAGTGTAAAAGAGAGGGAGGAAGAGAGCCTGTGAGAGAGAGATAGAGCGAGAGAGCGAGAGAGAAAGAGAGAGAGAAAGAGAGAGAGAGAGGAAGAGAGAGTTTTAAGTTTCTTTTATTGCCAGTAAAAAGCGATCCCATAACGAAATAAAATCAACAAAAATAATAAAACATACCTCTGAAAAAGAGAAAACGGGAGAGATAAAGACAAAGAGAATGTGTGTGTGTGTGTGTGTGTGTGTTTATGTGTGTGGATGTTTTTTTTTGGGTGGTGGGGGTTTAAGAGTACTCCACTGAATGACAATATTTTTTCCAAAAAATCTTTCGCAATTCTTCAACAACCATTTTCAGTCTTTTCTATCAACGCTGATGAAAGGTTTCCATTGCTAACAAGTCCACCCCTAAAACAAACAGTACGCCAAGAAAAGACGAGGGGTCTCTCTCTCCCTCTATCTCTCTCTCTCTGTCTCTCTCTCTCTGTGTCTCTCGCTGTGTCTCTCACTCTGTCTCTCTGTCTCTCTCTTTCTCTCTATCTCTCTCTCTCTGTCTCCCTGTCTCCCTGTCTCTCTCTCTCTGTCTGTCTCCCAGCCTGGTGTCATGTGCTGTTTTACGGCACCCAGTGAGGCCATCCCTGCGCGTGGCTAATTAGGATGCTGCTTATTGAGACGCTCACGCGCGCTAAGCTAGGCTATACTTGTGATTCCCCACGGGGCTCCGTCTTCTCTCCTCTGCCCTTCGGATGCGATACGAGCCCCCCGACCCCCCCCCCCCAGTCGACTGACTTGCCTTGTCTTTCGGATCAGGCTATTGTTGCTGGAATAATGACCTTTTGGGCGAAATTAATGTGGCTTGTGATCCCCCCTCCCCCGCCGTCCATATTGTAAGCAAATCAACAAAGGTCATCTTAAATTTGAATGCAACATGGGGAGAAGAGAGGGAGAGTGAGCGAAGGGGGTTGGGGATACAAGGTGAGAAAGAAAGCAAGCAAGGGAACGAGAGAGTTTATGTGACATGATTAAAAATCTGTGTATGTGCCTTTGTGTACGTGTATGTGTATGTTTAAATCACAGGATGATTACCTTCATGTTTTACCTTTATTTTATATTGGTCTACTATATATGCTTTGGCACCACTGTTTCTATTTGAATGGTTATGCCAGAAAAGCTTCTTGACGGAAACTGAATTGAATTTGAAGAGAAAGAGAGAAAAAGGCGGGGGGGAGAGAGAGAGACAGGGAGAGAGAGAGAGGGCAAGAGAGAGATAGTGTGTGTGTATGTACGCATGTGTGTGTGAGTGCGGACACGTGTGTGCATGTGTGTGTGTGAGTGCGTGCAGGGCTGTGTTCCTGTTAGAGTGTGATGGACAGGTACTCACGGGGGTGGAGGGGTACTGTGGCGGGGGGCAGGTGTGGGGCTGGCTGGGGGAGGCGGAGAGCAGCGGCGTGATGGAGACATGGGCAGCCACCCCACACTCCACCCTCACCCCCACCTCCTCCTCACACGGGGACCTGTTCAACTCCCCCGGCCTGTTTCCACATGCGAACATTACCCACTGAGGCAGACACACACAGACACACACAGACACACACACACACACACACACACACACACACACACACACACACAGACACACACACACACACACACACACACACACACACACACACACACACACACAAACACACACACACACAATCAGACATTACACACACAGGCGCAGGCAGGATACAGAACACACACACTTTTGAAGAAGATTTGAACAAAATTGCTTGTAGTGTTTTGTCATCTGAGATGAAATACCCGTTTTGTACAGAGTTTTTCAGACACAGATAAATGAACACACAGGCAAAACACACATACACGTGTCACACACACAAACACACACACACACACATGCAGTGCAGACATTTTACACACAGAAAGGCATCATATAGAACATGCATGCAGAAACACACTTAAACACGCACAGACACTTTTGAAAAGGGTTTGAACGAAATTGCTTGTTGATTGATTGTTTTAGCCACAGAATGTGCTCACGCACAGACTATTGAACACACACACATGCACGCCTGCATCTATGCGTGCACACACACACACACACACCCACCACCCCAGGCACACACACACACACACACACACACACACACGCACCCACACACGCACCAGGAATAGAAATTTGCATGAGCCACCAGCCAAATCCTGGTAAAATAAAAAAGTGTCTAGGTAGATTTCAGACACAAAATAACAATTTACTGTTGAGTGCCCACTTCTTCGTTAGTGTCTGGTAAAAAGTTACATTTTGCAAAGTCAATTTCCACCCCTGACACACACACACAAAAACAGACACACACACAAACAGACACACCCAAACACACACAAACACACACACACACACACAAACACACACAGACACACACACACACACACACACACACACACATGCTCTCCCTCTGCGCTGCAGGTGACCCGGTAGGCGTGTCCCGTGCGGCCGGTGTCGGGGTGTCCGAGCGTCTCCACGGTGACGGCCCAGTTTGGCTCCGCCCAGGCCTTGGTGTAGAAGCGCGAGTGGTCCAGGGGCCAGGGCTGAGGGCCCCTCTCAAACACCAGCACACGCGACACCCCCACCGACAACAACACCTCCGACACCAGCGCCTGACAGGGAGAGAGATGGACAGATGGAGGGAGAGGAAGACACAGAGTAAAGAAATGAGATTAAAGAAAAAAAAATGAAGGACAAATATGTGTTTGGATGGATGGATGGATGGATAGATGGATAGATAGATAGATAGATAGATAGATAGATAGATAGATAGATAGATAGATAGATAGATAGATATCATCTTCTTAACCAAAAGCATGAAGCTGAAACACCTTATCTGGAGGACAGAGGGCAGAAACACAGGTGATCAGCATTTTCATGCATGTCTGACTCTTTCCAAAACAGAGTGCAGACAGATCTGCATTTCTGATGTGCATGACTACGTGGCTAATGGAGCTCTCTGATGAAAAACAACCTACTTATAACTGCCAGAAAATGTGCTTGCATACACCAAAGAAAGAAAGAAAGAAGGAGAAGGGGAGAAAGAGGGGAATGACAGAGAGTAAAGAAAGAGGGGAAAAAAGAGAAGAGAGAGGTGGGCGTAGTAGATGGGAAATTACCCAGCACTGTAAAAAAGATCGATCTGGTCCTTGCAGAATTACCCCGCTGTAATTAGGAACAAAATTGCTTGCAGAGAGTCGACAAGGAATTTCTACAGGAATCCTTTTCATGTGCCTACCTCCTCATAATAAACCATTCCAGGTCTGTTAAATTGGCTTGTGTGATTGACCAATCATGTTTTGCGTGACCGAGCCCACGGTACACACCGCACCTGATGGGTCTCCAGATGCAGCGATCAATCACACACACACACACACACACCTTCAAGGGGCTGTAGGCTGCCAAAGTTGCCGTGGCGCTGATGTTGTTGTGCTGCTCCGTCTCCACGGTGACCGTGATGAGCGTGTGACCCGGTGCCAAAGCCTCCAATCGAACCCCCCCACACGCACCTGCACTAGGGGACAGGGAACCTGACAGGGGTGGAGGGAGGGAGGGAGAGAGGGGGGGGGGGGGGTAGAAGGAAAAGACAGAGAGAGTATGTAAGTGTGTGTAGGTGTGACAGAAAGGAGCAGAGAAATTGTGTATGCATGTGTATGTGTGTGTGACAAAGAGAGGAAGAGTGTGTGTATGTGTGCATTTGTGTGTTTGCATGTGTGCGCGTGTGTGTGTTTGAGTAAAAGAAAGTGAGATGTGTGCATATGAGTGGTGTTGCCTGCATATGTGTCAGTCCATGTCTGTGTGTGTGTGCATGTGTGTGTGTGTGTGTGTGTGTTAAAAGAGGCACTTAAAAAGTGTGTGTTATATGACCAATGACAGCAGCAGTAAATGGGAGACGGGGAGCCTGATCTCCTGATAGGACCTTTTTGCCGAGCGGGAATTTCCAGTGTGGGAGTTAATCTGCATTTCAACAGCCCAGCTACAAACAAGTCACTTATGATGACTTCATCGCCATCCCTCCTACACACACACACACACACATACAAATACACATACACACACCACATACACACACCACACACACACACACACACACACTACATACGCACGCACACACACACACACACACAACATAAGACCACTCCAGTCCTATAAGTGACTACCATATGTTTAACACACAAAATGTTTGTACAACACACAAATCAGCAAATCAGGATAGAGTTCTGAAACATAAAACAATACACAGACACACACACAAACACCACACATAGAATATAGGACCCCTCCACTGCGCACACACACCCACCCACACACACACACACATACATATATTGGTATAGAGTTTTGAAATATGAAACAAGTTGTCTAGCTAATAGCAGGGGGCTTTCATTTTCCTCCCACCATGTTGTTTTGCCTACCCATATTTCCCCTGACTGTTGACAGCAGCACCCAGGTGAGTGGAACAAGCGCGCGCGCCCCGATCCTTCACTCCTCATTCTCCCACGGAAGAGAGAGAGGGAGCCGAATTGGATGTGGCAAGACAGCGCATTACTGTGCCAACGTGATGATGCTGATAATTTGATTGTGTGGTTGGAACACTAGCAACACAAGCAGTCCCAGTGGAGCGTGATAGAGACATTACATTTCTCTCTCTCTATCTATCTATCTATCTCTCTCTCTCTATCTCTATCTTTCTTTCACATTGTGTCTCTCTCTCTTTCTATCTCTCTCTACCTCTGTCTGTATCTCTCTTTCTCTCGTGTGTTTTTGTATATTTGTATGTTTGTGTATTACCTTAAAACTGCACCCACACGTGTATACACACACACACACACACACACACACACATACACACACACACACACACCACCACCACCACAACGACCAAGAAATCCCAGTTAGTATATCACAGTGCTAAGATTAAACCCTGTGCAAATTGACAACTTGTTTTGTTCCTGATGAACTCGTCAATAAAGCTGTAAATGAACCCTGTGATCAATTAACAACTCTTCACTCTGACAGACTTTAGGTTATCAGAGCTTTAGTGAATGTGTGTGCGTGTGTGTGTGTCTGTGCGTACAAGTGGGCATGTGGATGAACCTTCCTACATGTATATGTGTCTTTTTTTGTGTTTGTCTTTTTCTGTGTCTAACTGTGCATGTACGTGTTTCTGAGTGTGTGAATGTGTGTGTGTGTGTGTGTGTGTGTGTATATGTCACAGAGAGAAAGACTGAAGCCTGTCGAAGTGCAGACAAACACACACAGACACACATGGCAGAGAGCTGTACAGTATGTGTGTGCGTGCGGCTGATGTGTCTATAATGTGCTGATGAGTGTAATGTGTGTGTGTGTGCGTGTGTGTGCGTGTGTGTCATGTGTGGGCTGTGAACCATGCAGTGCTTCTGCTAACGCAAACATGTCAGGAGGGAGGAAAAACAAAAGGCAGAAGGAGAGAGAGAGAGAGAGAAAAAGAGGAAGCGAGAGAGAGAGAGAGAGAGAGAGAGAGAGAGAGAGCGACAGAGAGCTAAAGAAAGAGAGAGAGAGAAAGAGTGGGAGAGACAGGAAGAAAGAAAGAGTTAGAGATGAGGACAGTTCATCTGCGTGAGCCGAGGAGCACTAGGGAAATCAAAAGGGATGAGCACAGCGCTTGATGGACTGTAAACGGCTTCTCCTGTGTGTGTGCATGTGTGTGTGTGTGTGTGTGTGTGTGTGTGCGGCTGGCGATATGAAAAGCCAAGGCGAACCCCCTTGGCCAAACACTGCCTGGGCTGAGAAATTCTCAGACGGAGATGCCCTGGTCTCACCCAGACGCATATTAACGCAAACTGCATCGAATCCGTCAAGCTGACAACCTAAAAGCCACACAAATCCCTGATAATGTTACTCTCTGATATAAATGACAATGTGATGCTGAGAAAGAATTAAAAACGATTTGCATAGTACAAGCTCTGCACAGCTTGTGGGGAAGGGAAATGTGTTCATTTTCCCTTTTACATGATCACACAGCTTTTAAATGAATCTGAAGATGATGTCAAAACTAGTTTTGGTTACACTTTATATTACAGTCCCTGTTACACTGTATCTACATCATGAATTAAAGTGTAACAAAGTCTGTAACAACATGTAACATTATGCACTTACACTGTACTGGGTTAGGGTAAGGGTTAGGATTAGGATTAGGATTAAGATTAAGATTAGGATTAGAGTTAGGTACGTACAGTAGTGATGGGCATTACGATTTTTTGCCGGGAACTAGTTCTCATCATTCAATTTATCAAAACAAATTGTTCGTTCAGTGTGTTCATTTGTTCCTTCATTCCAATGATGTATCCTGAGTCTTGGTAACGATCGCTATGCTTCATTGGCTGAAAGGACAAAACGTTTGAGACCACAAAAGAATAACTTAATACTTTTTTAATCAATGTTTGTGATTAATTTAAGACAATGTCATATTATTGGCTGTCTCTTTCTGCCACCACCACTAAACTAAGTGACAGCTCGGACCCTTTTAAACAATGACGAAAAGAACGAACGAGAGCCGGACATGGAGAATCAGTTTGCTTCGCTTGTTTCAAAGATTCATTCAAAAGAACAGATTTGTTTGCGAACAACACACCAGTCACATACAGTGTAGATACACTAAGAAAAGAACCCAGTGTTCTGTCAAACTGGACCACTTGTCGAGTTGGGCTACCGCAGTCGGGTAAAGTTAGGGTTATTGTTAGTAGTAGGGTTAGTTAGATAGCAGCATTCTATGGTGCATTCTATCTACAGGTAGCTCACCGCGTGGAAGCAGCTCAACTTGACACCAGCAACCCTACTAAGCACAGAAGCTGGCCCCTTTATTTTCACCACTTTGACACCTAATTTGAAATTGTAGTAATATTTGTTTGGCTAAAATCAATGAGGTTGTTCATAATAATAACTCTTTGGAATGAGTATTGTGACTGGCTAACCAAGATAAATGCATACTAAAATGTGGGTGGAAAGGTTAAAATCTTCACAGGTTCTTAAAGCCCCTAAACCAAATTTCAAGGTCAGGCTTAACAGAGGATGAGAAGGTTCTGGTTAAGGGTCCATTCACCTTTGGCAGATGCTCAAATTCAATTGATTTCCTATGAAAATATGTGGCTGACAAGCGGTTTGACCGTTACAATGCACCTCCAAGCTTTTCTGCCTGAGGAGCCTTGCTCGAAAAACAGCAAGGCTTCTAAAAAAACCACAAGATGCGAGTTAAAATCTGTTCAATTTTGGGAATATTTTTTTTCTACAATGGGTTGTTGTGTAGCTACAGTTATTCGCGGACAGCTGAGTTTAAAATACCAACAGTAAAAATTGGAGGACCATGTGTAACTTAGCAACAATAAACGAATTTTGATGTCTCCAGCAAGCGAGTGAGCAGGGACAGAGAGAGACAGAGACACAGAAAAAGTCAAGAGAGAGTGACAGAAAGAAAGGAAGAGAGACACACAAATATATATATATATATATATATATATATATATATATATATATAGAGAGAGAGAGAGAGAGAGAGAGAGAGCACTTTTCTTTTCGCATGGTGGAGGAAAACCAAACAGGCTCAGCAGACAAGGTCAGTGAGGGGGGGGACCCCCTCAGACAGGGACTCTTCCTAACTTTCTCTTAGCCCCAAAAGAATATGCTTTTCTCTCCCTCAAACATTAGTAACGCTGGTCATTATTATGTTCTATGTGGGTCCCCTGTCAGTGCGGAGCCGTTGGAATCGTCCAAACTTCCTCCCACTAACGCCGCCCCTGACCTCAGACAAAATCAATTTCGCTGACAGAAATATTTACGACCTCATATATATGACTTTCTCGCTTGTCGCATATGATTTAAGAGATGTATTGGAAGCATATTGCTATTTAAAAAGCAGCACGGTGCACAGAAATAATCGAAGCCCCTTTGGAGGCTACCCAAATACTGGAGTATGTACCGTACTGTTTCTGGAAGTGGACAATCAGTGCTAATTAAATTTCATTACTTTAGGTGGGTGCTTGCCAGCAAGGCAGAGGACAGAACTCAAATGAGGAAAAAGAGCAAATGAGGAAGAAGGAGGGATTAAAAGAGACAGATATAAATAGAATAGAATAAAATGGAATAAAACAGAACAGAATCTATTGCCATACAAACGGAATTCAGACTGGCATCTCCCTTCATGCCATGCCTGTAGAAAGTGAAAAGTGAGGATAAAAGGATGAATGAGGATGAATACAGGATACCTGATAGAGCAGAGAAGACTCCCTCTGGGTGCATGTGGACGGTCACAGAGAGGTGCGAACAGTCTGTCACTGGCAGCAGATTGTCCCCGACACCTGGGCCGTGAGGGGGGAGTGGGGGCTCGGGGTTCGCCTGAGATTGGGAGGGGTCGGCCTGCTGCACGCGTGGCTCTGACGGGGGGTTGCCGTGCTGGCTGGTGTGGTGACGGACCCCCCACAGGGCCAGGGGCAGGTCGATGGTCTCCCCCACCCAGCAGTCACCTCTTTGGGGCAAGAGCTCCAGCTGGCCTGGCCTCAGCACGTGTACCTGCAGACAGCCACCCAGACATGTGCACGTGCAAACAAATGTAATCACACGCACAGACAAACACAAATACAAACATACATACTGGTACAACAGCAGGTCAATATATTTTGTCCATGTGCATGTGTGTAGGGGTGCATGTGTGTGTGTGTGTGTGTGTGCATATGTGTGTGTGTGTATGTGTGTGTGTGTGTGTGTGTGGGGGTGTGTGTGTGTGTGTGTGTGTATATGTGTGCGTGTGTGCGTGAGTGTGTGTGTGTACTGTGTACATTTTTGTGTGTGTGCACCTCACCTGTCCTACAGCTGAGTGCAATGGTTTCCGCATGTCTGCCGCCAGAATGTCCGCTTGACCAATCGTGTCTCCAGTAATCACAACACCTTTGATGGTCACCGTGGCAACAGAGCTGTCAGACACGCCCCACACCACAGAGCCACTCCCACCTGTCACCTGTCACACAGAGGTGAAAAATTACCACACACACACACACACACACACACACACACACACACACACACACACACACAACAAGCACTCACACACACACACACACATCTAAAATGCCAATTGCTAAAATACCAGACTTTCAGGCAATCATGAAGGGCACCTACAGTAGATATCATAATTCACATCTCATAATATCACACATTACAGACTCGCATACACACACACATGTCAAGCTGGATTATACTCATACTGGAGCTGAGTGAAGCGGTTTGATCTGTATGCAGCAAGCTAGAGAGGAGGTGAGTCATTGGGTTAGGCGTGAACATTCGGCTTACTTGAAAAGTTATCTGGACTGCATGTAGTGACCCTGTGAAGCACAGTGATCCAGTGGCTGTGTGAGCATAGTTTGTCCCTCCATTCCACCCTGAAACCCCAAGCCAGGTGGGATCGAACTACATGGTGCCCTTCCAAGTGAACTATTTTTTATTTCTGTCTTTCTGTATTTCTTTCTATATTTCTGTATTTCTTTTATCCTATTTTATGGTGGTATTACACCTGAGCTTGTACTACAGTGTGAGACTGAGCTGAATGTTTGTCTTGTTTTTAACTAATCAGTACTTTTATTAGTCATTGTGATTTTTCTATGCATCTTTACATACATTTCCACAGATCCACAGTGCCAATCTGTTGTCCTCCCTTTCTTAACAGTGGAAAAGTTTATAGGCTGGTAAATTGGGAAATGATCACTCTCTTTGACACTGACACACATCTAAAACACAAACTGTCAGGCAATTCTAGGGTGTACCTGCAGTAGAAACGTCACAAAATACAAACACAAAACTCAACACACATACACACACACATGCGCACACACACACACACATACACCCACACACACACAATGACCTAGGTAAAGTACCTTGATTTCATAGTGGTATGGCTGGCTGTTGGGCTGCCATGGGAACACTGCGACAGAAGGCTGCAGGCTGAGAGGGTCAAAGACGTCCACTTCCTGCTTCACTCTGATTGGTAGGTCGAGTGGCAGTGGGTAACCATCCTGGAGGACAAAAAAGGACAAAGAGGTTAATCAGAGCCACAGGCCCTCAGAGGGACTGTGTGACGCCATCTCTTCTGAGATCATTTGTGTGTGTGTGTGTGTGTGTGTGTGTGTGTGTGTGTGTTCACTCATGCATGGGTGATACATCATAAAGACATCATGGCCTAGAGGTGTATGTGTATTTCTGTGAGTGTGTGTGTCCATCTGTGTGTGAGCGTGTGCAGGAGACTGTGTGTGTGAGAGAGTATGTATGTATCTACTGGGTGGTTTCATAGTGTGTGAGAGTAGTTTGATAGTGTGTGAGAGAGGTCTGTTAGCGTGTGAGACAGAGTTTGATAGAGTGTGTAAAAGAGTAGCTGATTACCACACACACACACACACACACACACACACACACACCTATACAGCCTCTCATACGTGTGTTTGTGTTTGTCACCTCTAAAAGGACGGTCAAGAGTGTTGCCTGGAGGTGTGTGTGTCCTGGTGTTTCGGCCAATAGCACGTGGGAGAAGAGGTTGTGGGCGGAGCTTAGCAGCTTCACATGCTCTCCTGTACTCAACTCCAGCTCCACATTCTAGCAGCCAGGGGGAGAGGGAGAGAGAGAGAGACAGAGAGAGAGAGAGAGAGAGAGAGAGAGAGAGAGGTGATGATGATGAGGCCATAATGACTACTTTTAAATGACTACTTTTGAATTGGAATTTGGGAAAAAGAGCAAAGATAGATAGCATGACAGTTAAGAAATGAGAAATAGGGACCAGAGATCCTTAATAGGTTTTTTAAGTAAACTCATTATTTTTGGAGGAGGATTTGTCTGCATTTTACCCATCTGGGGGGGGGGGGGGTAGTATACACACAACAGAGGAGTGAACTGTCCCACACTCCCAGAGCAGAGGGCTGCCATTAACCCGGTGCCTGGGGGAGCATTTGGAGGTCAGGTGCCTTGCTCAAGGGCACTTCATCTGTGGCTGTGGATGTGGGGAGAGAGTGCTGCACAAACACCCACCCTACTCAGTCTGGTACCTGTTGGGAGATCAAACCAACTACCTTCTAATAAGCAGTCCAATTCCCTAACCTGTGTACCACAGATTCCCCCCAAACAATAGGCAGGGTTTTTAAAAGGAGTGATGCAGCAGGATAAAGTACAATAATTGATCCTGCATAGCTGGGAGGCTCAAAAGCAGTCATGCAGTATGGAAGACTGGGATCATAGATCATAGATCCTTGATACCTAGGGTCCCTAAAAGAGGGATGCAAAATGAGAAAGAGAGTGGAAGTGTATACCCTTAATGGCTGAAAAACAATGCAGCATGGATTGGCACTGTGAGGTGGGGATTGGTCAGGGGTTGCTGTGGAGGCGGTACCTCTGACATGTGAGTGATGTGGCCATGGCTGTCGTGTATCCTCACGGTCACATGGTACTGACGACCTGTCTCCAGCACCCACCTGTCCTCCGTCTCCTCTAGTAAGTCTAAAGCTAAACACACACACACACACACACACATCAACAACAACATACACACACATAAACACACATAGGCCATAACGAACATAACTGTCATGTCATATGTATGAACAAGGAATCATCTGCCTCGAATAACCGCATTGAAAGTTAAACAGTTGAGTACTTTCTCTCACGAAAATGACAAACTAAGTAAGTATAAATTTGCTGTAATGAAATACAGGAGGCCCAACAGTAGCAGCCCAGGTGCTCAGGGGCTCAGGTGCACCTTTATGCTTAATGACAGGCTCCATTCTCCTCGTCATGGAGGCTGCCAGTGTGTTACACAAATCTCTGGAGCGATGCTCTGCCAATCATCTCCTCAGCCGGCCCTCGCCTGCGGGCCCTTCGCTGCGCCTTTTAATTAAAAACACCCCAAAGGTGTGCTATGGCACTGAAGTCAAGAGACAGGTAAGATTGCTGTTTTTTTTTTTTTTTTTTAACGTTTGCTAATATTTTTTTGTGCCAGACCAGGCCATTACTTTATTGCCAAGATATCTGAATCTCAAGACGGGGAGCTATCTAGTCAGCCCAGCATGTTGGTACATCCCCAGGCGTTCACGGTGCCGTCTGCAAATGTCAATCTCCCGAAACATCTTTTCCAGTCAAGCAGCTACCATCACATCACGCCCCCGCAGACATGCTTCACTGTTGGGGCTGTGCATTGCACCGTTGAAGCCCTGGCCTGGTTCACTTCAACAATGCCTTGCTTTCATTTAACCAAAGTAGCCAAAGAACCCTCAGGTGGTGCCAAAGTTTTGTCAAGTATGTTTTACAAACACCGTCTTCAGGCATTGGCTTTAAGCAATGTCCTTCACACTGTCTCATGTGCCTGTAAAAACTCTGACCTGTAAAAACTCTGATTTTTAGTTGATCTCTGAATTTTTCTGTATCCGTTTCCAGGTTTGTGAAGCCTGAAAATCAGATTCTTACCATGTGAAGCTGTATAGCAGACATGCAGACAGACAGGCCCAGCCAATAGGTCTGAATCTGAGAAAGTCCCTGATGTTCAAATTCTGTTTTTGTATCCATGTCCATGCAGTTAGGCTTACTCACTGGCAAACTCACTTCTGCTTCACAGGTTTGCTAACTTGTGTGTCAGTGATGGTATCTGTCCATATTTGAGTTTTTCTGTTGAGGCCAGTATTATTAACATTTTATGTAGTACAGTATTTGTGTTCAATTCTTTGTGAGAGGAAATCTATTACTTGTTTTAGGATCCTGTTTTTTAGAGGTGCCACAGTTACAGTACTGATATTGATATTGAACAGGACATATGTAGAAAGTGTGCGTGTGTGTGTGTGTGTGTGTGTGTGTGTGTGTGTGTGTGTGTGTGGGTGTATGTGTGTGTGTGTGGTGGGGTATGTGTGGGTTGGTGGGGTACTTACTCAAGTAGCTGGGTTCAACCACAAACACAGAATGGCTGGGCAAATGAGACACAGAGTCTTCTGGTAAACCTAAATAAAACACTCAGGAAAAAACGGAAAAACCCAACATGCACACATCCATGTGTGCAGGTGAATGTGTGTTTGAGAACATTTCTGTGTCTGTGTGATCATTATCCTACAAGAGTTGCTGAAGTGTGGATATTAATGCAGCAGGTACACAAGCATCCTTTGTTACTAGACCATGTCCACAGGTTGTGAGAATGCCTCTGTGTGTGTCACAATACATGTTTTAAATTCAAGGGCACCAGATGAGGTTTGAGTGGGATTCTGGTAGTGTGGGTAGCATATCTAACGTGTCTAACTGCATGTCTAACAGTTCACACCAAGAGCTACTAAAGCTGCAAAATTGCTCCAAGCAACACCATCGCTGTAGCTTTTTTTTAGTGTTCGCTTTTGTGTTGCTCATAATGTTCATTAAGTGAAACATTCAAACACTCAATCTTGCTATAGTTTTAAAAGAGTTCACATTCTGATTGGTTGCTGGCCATTTATAGCCGGAATACATCATGGTTAATTTGTATAAAGGTGGTCTGCCTAATTTAAGTCACTTTACTTGTGCAAACTTTGTAATTCCTTACTTTTATCTCTTTTGTCAATAGAAAGTAAATAATTTTTTTCACCATTCATTCAAAGTAATTTTACACCATTAGTAGCTCTAGGTGTGCAATCTCAGTTGTGCAATCAGAGTGTGCAAAGGATACTCTTATGCGTAAGGTGTACGGTGGCCCTGCCCAGGCGCTTAGCGGTGACGGTGTGCTGATAAACGCTGACGATGTCACCACACTCATCGCTGTCATCGCTGTCATCTGTGCAGGGGGGTCCTCCCTCCGCACTGAGCGCGTAGCCATCCTTAGACAGGGCCACCTCTGCACAGAGACACACACAAGAAAGAAAGACGGGGCCAGATGATCATACAATCACTCAATCACAAAATCACTGCTCTGTATGTTTAACTTGCAATGTGTTGTCACAACTGTGAAAATGTATGTGCAGGTTTGTGCATGCCTGCATTTGTATTTGTTTGTATTTTGATTTGTTTGTGTGTGCCTGAATTGTGTTTGTGTGTGTGAGTGTGTGTGTGTGTGTGTGCATGTGTGTATGAATTATGTGCATGTGTGAGTGTTTAGTGAGATGGCACAGCTAATCTGGTGGCCTTGTTGTGCTGTGATGCTGCCAACAGGAAATTAAATCCAGCAAACAGAGCCAAATGCAATAGCAGCTATGTTTAATAAAAAAAAAACACAATACTCATCCTGCGGCCAATGTGATTGTTTTGGATGCTGCATGTTTGTTTATTTACGTGTGTCTGAATGGGTATAAGTCCCCCGGGGAGATAGATGAAAAATGAAAAATGTTTTTTTTTGTTTTTAAGATCCACCACTGAAAAAAGGATCAGTGGGAATCATTTAGACCTTTTAGCATCGTCAGTCATGCACACTGGGATTTCTTATTCAACAATAAAAAAAAAAAAAATTAAATTGTGTCCTAATGGTTAGGGAATTGGTCTTGAGATTAGAGGGTTGCAGGATGATTCCCATAACAGTAGGAAAGAAAATATGTGTGGGGGGAGTGAATAACCAGCACTCTTCTTTCCCCCGCACTGAGGTGCCCTTCAACAAGGCATCTAATCCCTCGTTGCTACAGGGGACTGTCCCTCTACCTAATTCACAGTAAATTGCTCTGGACAAGTGCATCAGCTAAATGTAATGTAATTGTATTATTTCAGAATTAGAGGACTGTAAAGAGGTATCATTACATGTTTACAGCAGTAAGGTTCATAAGTAACCCTGTGACTTTTTTTTTTTTAGAACACCTTAATACTACAGGTATCGAAGTCTAAGACAGACAGCTAAAACAGTAAGATACATTACATATCAGTTACTACATATCTGCAAGAGCAGCCAATGAATTTCCACTAATTACAAGACAAATGTCTTTGTTTACATATGTAAGAGTCAAGTGAAGTTTCAAATGACCCACACTGTGTCTGCAGATTGACATAATTTATGACTATGACTATGCCCAAGTGTATGTCCATACACAGCACGAACATCTGTAGGATTCTTACTTGTAAGTTTAATTGGTTTGCGTTCATGTTATTTTTGTAGCACAAACTGTGACATTGACTTTGTGTTTGAGTAATGAGTGTGACAGTGTCGGGGTGAGACAGATGTTGGCATGTTTCAGGCTTCACTGCGTTTACATTACATGTCATTTATCATTACATGTTCTCCAGAGCTATATATATAAGGGACAGTCCCCATGGAGCAATGCAGCATTTAGATGCCTCTGGTCAAGGGCACCTCATTGTAAATGAGGGGACAGGACAGTACTAATTACAAACTCCCACTTTTTCCCCATTAACACAGGATGTAAACCAGCGACCTTCATGTCCCAAATTCACTGTCTAAACCATCTGGCCACAGCTGCCTTAACTGTGTCGCTGCCACACCTGTGTCATTGCATTACTTTCTTTCCTATATCACCTGCTACACTGCATTACCTTCACTCCTACCTCACCTGCTACACTGCATTACTGTCTTACCTGTGTCACTGCCTCACTTATGTCACTGTCTCACCTGTGTCGCTGCACTGCTGTCTTTCCTGTGCCACTGCATTACTGCCTCACCTGTATCAATGACCTGTTGCCTTACCTGTGTCACTTGTGTTGCTGCCTTACCTGTTGGCACTGCCTCACTTGTTGGCACTGCCTCACCTGTGGCACTGCAATACTGCCTCACCTATGTCCCTGCCTCACCTATGTCACTGCCTCACCTGTTCCACTGCACTGCTGCCTGTGCCTGTGCTACTGCCTCACCTGTGTAACTGCAATACTGCCTCACCTCTGTTACGGCCTTACCCGGTACACTGCCATACTGCCTCACCTGTGTCACTGCACTGCTGGCTCCTCCAGATCTTGTATGTGAGGGTGGAGCCCTGCAGCAGGAAGGCGTCCTCAGAGGGGCTCATGTACAGGCGGTCCAGGATGGACAGGACCACGCCCGCCGGCTCCACATGCTGTTGGGGCAGCACACCAACACCATTATCACGGTTTACTCACAGCAAGATTATATCAATCATTTAGTACCACTTGGCTCTAGAGAATTATTAGAGAGTTATTAGTGGAGATTAGAGAAGATTACCTTGAGAGTGGCTTTTACATTGAATATCATCCTCTAATTTAGCACGTATCAAGGGGCTTTGCCAGATGAAATTATTATTTCTAATCTACGCAAATAATCCCTCGAGGGATTTTCAGATAAATGATCAGGTAACTGCGTATGCTGCCTTAAAGACAAATTTCCTCCTAACACATGTAAAGAAATTACTTCCCCCTTTATATTGTTAGCCTGAGAATTGGACTGAAATTGAGATCACTTTTTTGAGCCCTGTAGTTCCTTTTAATTACATGAAGTCGTATTTATGCATAAGGACCAAGTGGACAAATCTGTTAATTTAGGAGGCGGTGTGGGCACTGATGACGGCTGTAATCATGAGAAGAAGTAATAGCACACCCTAATCATCACATGCATATTAGCCTAAGGCTAACTCTGGTACAGAGCATCAAATGAAAACATTTATGTTTATTACTGTACATATTCCCAAACAAATAGGGCCAATATATTTCTAGAACATAGTATTACTTCAGGTTATTTAGATGGCGTGTACAATCCTTTGATCCCAGTGCGTACCTGGTATTCGGGGTGTTTGAGTGACACGTAAATGTGGGCGGGGCCACTTGCAAGGCCCAATACAAGCACGTCTTCTCCTCTATGGCCCGCCTCCTCCAGTGACAGGATATGGGGAGAGGGGCAGTAGCCAGCCTCTGAGTAGGGCAGAAACCTGCACAAACACACACACAAGCACACACACAAGCACAAACACAGCCACTTTCATTTAAAATAAAGAACATAACAGGGTGATTTCTGACTTTTGAAAAGTACTGTTCCAGAGTCCACTGAAAACTTGGACTGTAAATAAACTGTATTCATACACTTTTTAATATGAACTATTCACAAAGTAAATCGGCGATTCATTATACAAAATGCCTTTTGCAAACTTTCACAGACATCCTCACAGTCGGGGTAAAAATACACTCATTCACAACAAAACTGAACTTCGCACAGAACGCACAAACAACAGCTCAACTAGTGACACTTCCCCACATAACATCTTGACAGTCCCGCACACAAACAAAGAGCCAAACACAATTGTACATCAAACAAGCACCATCTGGTTTCATGCTGTGACGCAGGCAACTGAAACAATCAAGGAGAATCAAGCAGCCGTCGATGGGAGACAGATAGATAGATCTGTATTCAAAGGGAGGAGCCGACCATTTTAAGAACTCTGCGTGTTGAATTCATTGCATGCTCTGAGACATCATTGATCCAGTAAACGCTTCAGCAAAAAAAAAAAACACATTTGTTTGTCAGTCAGGTAAATCACATTGATCCGTCAGGCATGAACAGAATGTATGAATGCACACAGTGAAGGGGGGGGGGGGGGGGTGGGCTGGGGGGCTGGGGGGACACAAAGCTAAGCTATTTTCTTTCTGCGCTCACTGCTGATCTGTTTTGAGCAGCAGACGTTGGAGGCACATACACAGATCACTGCCATTCAAACACTGGTTTTTAAAACCGTTCTTCTCCAAGTGACTAATATTTTTAAATATATGCTTTTCGTGACCTTCTCAACTCCTTCTGCCTCCTCCAGAGGGAACTTGAGAGATGAATTAAAAAAGAAAAGGGAGACAAAAGAGAGCACAAGCATATTAAGATCCCTGTTGCATAACTGAGCTCAAAAAAAAATCCTGCTCTTTCGTTATAATGTGAAAATTAAAGAAGGGCATCTGTGTTTTTCTTCTACATCTTCCTTCCTGCCTTGTACATACATACATACATACATACATACATACATACATACATACACACACACACACACACACACACACACACACACACACACACACACACGCACACACACACACACACACACACATACATACGTGTGTCCTCACACAGCTAATGCTTCTATCCAAATTACATTGAGTTAGGTACAGGTACAGTCTCCCTGGAGCAATGTGGGGTTTAATGCCTTGCTCAAGGGCACCTTAGCTGTGGATGAGGGTGCAGGAGAAGGGTGTGGTTATTCACTCTCCCTCCCACATTTTTCCTTACTGGTACAAAAATCAAAACTGCAACCCTCCGATCCCAGGACCAACCATTTAACCATCCTTAACCATTTGGCAACAGCTGTCACATACTTACCAGTATAGGCTATATAATATACACAATGTGTATGCCTTTGCAATGACAGGTAAATATAAAGGCTGTATGTGTCTTGTACGTGACTATCTCATTGCTAAAGAATAGCAAAACCATTGGCTTATGCAGAAGTGTACTTAAGTATGCCTATTCTTTGACAGCAGCAGACGTTGGTTAAAGGAAATCTATGGACATTGTAATCATCTTTTCAAATCTGACAGGAAAGTGAAAGGCTCATAGCACACCAAATGCAGAGGGAACTGGGACAGCCACTACTAGAAAATATAACCACAGCCTGGAGCATGAGGCTCTCTATCATCCTGCACACACTTGTCTGCTGCATCACACACACACACACACATTCGCACACACACGCACGCACACTCACAGGCACATTCTCACACAAACACAAGCACACACACACAAACACCTGCATGTGCAGCTCTTGTACACACACAGAAACACACACACACAGAAACACACCTGCACTCACACACACACACACACACACGCACTCACGCACGTACACACACACACACACACACACACCTGCATGTGTGTTTGTCTCCTGCTGGCTGTGCAGCCCACCATAGCGTGGGGGTAGATGCTATCTGCCTGCACAGGCAAATGTAATTAGTTTCCACAGTGACTGACCCCTCTGAACAGCCCATAATAATCCCACCATCCTTGCCTGCCAGCCTATCTCTCTTACTCTCTCTTATCCATGTCTGGCTGCCTTGCTTTTTAACCCCCCCACCACCACCCCCACCCCTCCACAACTCCCAACTCACTAAATCCCTTTTTGTCCTTCCACAGTCTTTTTTTTTTGTCCCTTCGACTTTCTCTGCTGTATCTTTTTTCGAACTTCTAATCACCCATTCTTTTCCCTCTCCTTGCCCTTCACATCTGCATTTCTCCTTCCCTCACCTTACTCTGCCTGGGGAGACCAGCTCCTTCCCTGCATGCCACTCAAACTCCAATCCAGCCAGGCTGCTGAAGGTGTTTCCTGTGGGACACAAAATGAGGTCAGCCATATAGCAAGTGCAAGTTGCACACAAAAATGACCAGTTCTAAAAACAGATCCCTCTAGCCCCTGTCACCAGCCAATTCTGCTTTGAAGGGTAGGGGAAGAATACACTAGATGATTTATTTATGGAAACTACTACTGTTACTTGTCACATCTATGTATTATGTTTTGCTATTTTAAACATACTACACTGTATATACTATACTTTATAATATCAGCCTAACACTCCGTTCTAATTGCTCTTAGAAACTACTTTGTAATTAATCAACGGCAAGTACCATATAATTTACCTTCTAAATTGTTGTAAACAACATTATTTATTGTTTACACATATGCACTGTGGCACATTTAATATTACTTTAAAAAATGGATGTCTTGATGACTTAAAATAAAATGTCAGGTTTCTTGTACTATATTTTTTTTAAGATTTGGTGAGAGGGTGACAGTGGCTGTCTACCTCCAATGAAAGTCCTGCCAATTAGTTCTGACAAATTATCCATCACCCTTCATACTCTTTCTGCTTATGAGGACTAAGAGAGTCACAAGTGGATTAAGGCCTGCATGGTGCATAAACTGTATTTCTATGGTTTTCCACATTTTCTACTCCCAACGGAGCAGGCGAATATCAAAGAGCTGAAGCACTTATGGTGAGGCCATTGAGCTCTAAATTACATCATCTGCCTGTGACTTTTTGTCGTGCAGGGGTCACCCACCAAGCTGAGTTTGAGCCTGCGCAGTAGATGTGGAACATAACTTAAAAACTGCTTCAATTAGCCTTCAACACCCTCCCACTGGAAACAACAGGGTCTGTCTTTTCATGTATTTTACTTAGTTTTTATGTCGACTTCTCAACACAGTCAAAACCCTTTATAGTGAGTGCACTGGGTCTTGCTCATAGACACGTCGACAAACAGCTGGAAGAGCAGAAGAGAACCATGCCTGGTGTCAGTTACCTCCTGAGCTTCACCCACATTCAGCTGTTCTCACAAAACATGGTGACATTTAACAGATTGTCTAGAGGCTTATCTGGTAGCGTGGGGTGCGGAGCACAGCTTTCTGTGGGCTGGGGGTCAGCCCATGTCACCTTATCCAGTGGAGTATGGTGCTGGCTGTATAATAAAATGTCTGACTCACACCTTTGGAGTCGAGAGCCTGGACGGACAACTGGAGCGGAGGGTCGTCGGTAAATATCTGATGGGTCGTGGTGAGGATCTGAATGCTCCGGATGTGACTGATGTAGACATCACAACGCAGAGTCTGACCAGTTGCTAAAAACACACACACACACATAGGCCGTCCCCACACATACCGACCATAAGTACCATATTATTCTTTTCTTTAAACTATTCCTCTGTTGTGTTATAGTGTTTCTAATATGACTTTAAAAAATGCACATAACACACAGATGCCAGCTGTTCAAATGCTTGCACACAGTTATTGTAAATAATGCAAAAATCATATTATAGTATGTGGTATTTAAGACCCCCTCCCCACCCACACGCACACACACCCACACACACACTCACCAGTGTTTTTCGCGAGGACCATGGCAGACCCTTGAGTGGGTGTTTTGAGAGTTGGGAGTGCTGAGACCAGGGCATGCTGACTACAGGACGACGGAGGGAGGAAGGAGGGTTGTGCAGAGAGAGAAAGAGGAAGCACGCTGACCAGATCAGGACGAGAGGACTCCCTGAGTTTTTTTTTTTTTTTTTAGAGGGGTGGTGGTGGTGAAGGGGGAAGAGGTGGTGAAAGGAGAAGCAGTCAGTGGTGCAGAGGAGGGATTAGACCTGATCTTACATAATTGCTACTCTGCATAATTACATTTACAGATAAAGTGACAAGATAAGGGATTAAGCTACGTTTTTAAATTAGCAAAATGATTAACGTTTCAAAGTCTAACCCTGGTGGGAATGCGAATGCCACAAACGACCCTGAGGAAATGCAAGTTCTACACTGCAACATTAAGAGTGGCCAGACCGGCAATTTATGAAAATGGGTCACCAGTTGTGATTACCAAATTCCATAACAAAAACAAACAACAGCCTAGCCTATATTTTATCACAGTAATCTAGATGCGAGAACACAAAACTGCAGCCAGTGCATTCCTAGAAAAGCACAGGATATTGAGAGAGACCGAGAGAGAGAGAGAGAGAGAGAACAGTCATATAATTTGTCGCAGCCTGAACCTGTCACTCACCATGTGTAGCATCCAGTTTCAGCTTTCAGTGAAAAATTCACAGAGGCGTGAATAGAATATGGAAGGAGGAGTTTGGGTACGTTCAATTTCGATGAGCGAGTGAAAACAATTAATGAGGTGCAAAGTATCCAGATACATATCTGTTGGATTCTCCGGGGTGCGAAGAGTGTCATATTTACAAATCAATGATTAGCCTAAATCTAACCTGAGGCTTAATTTAATGCCATATGATCTACCCATTCATGAAGATGTTACATCTGCCATCCAATGAAAACCGAAACCACCTGTATCAAAGTATCGATAAATACATGGAAGTTACTAATACAAAACACGACATATCTGATTTAAAAATATACAAAATATGAAAGCTGACAAATTCACATCGATTAGCTATCATCCATAACGCTAGCCTACCTAGCTTCTCGACGTAGGCTTAGGGGTTACGGTAGCCAACCTTAGCTACGTAACTAGCCAATTAGCTATTGGCTAGGTTAACTAATGATTTTAAAGCATTTGCTGTATATTTCTAATAACAAACAGACTGGCCTGATACTGAAACTTTACCACATAACCGCGAACGTCTGGACTGGTTTTTATTACAAAACCATTTCCGTGTAGCCTTCTTAGATGTCAAACGGCTATTATCAAATAGTGCGGTATTTCTTTCGCTAGCTAAGCGGATGGAATCAACAGGTGATATGGAACAGGGCAAGCACGAGAATAATCACTCACACACAGTAATGTTAAATAGATATATACTTTATTAATTCTCTCTGGTAAAATAAAATTACAAAATAATTTCAACCTTAAAGTTCACCTTTCCCTTATGCATTATTTGTTGATAGTTATTAAAGTTATTAATACAGTAATCTTAAATGTTGTGACGAATGAATGCTATAATAATGGTAAATTTAAGCTATAATTGTGTTAATAATCATTAAATGGTATTTTTTATTTAAAAAAAGGAAAAAGAATAAGAAAAGCCTTACAAAGCTAAGTTTTTTTTTTTCGTAATAGCATACTGTACAATATTCCAAGCAGGTTAGTTCAGTATTCCGGCCACAGGATGTCACTATAAGACAGTTTTTAAAATGGTCTCCGTAGAAATGGGGTCAGAATTGATATTGTCTGTTATTCCGACGCACCATCACAATGATAATCATATCTTTGAAGAATGACTAGTCCTTCTCTCTAAAGTCGTTTGTCTTAAGAGCAGCTGACATGGCAGTTTGTGTAAGGGTTGCCTCTCTTCTGGCACTCTGAAACACTGCCCCTCCCTCCCGGAAAAGACTCTCGCTATTCTCTTCTCCTTCCACCGTGACATTCACCGGCGTCAATGACTTGTACTGACACCTCTCGTCCTTCGGACTTCTGTTGTATTTACGCCTTACCTCTCGGAGTCATTGTCTTTTGCAGTCAGCTAGAGACAAAGCACTTTGGTAGCAAAGTTTATCAGAAAACATGTCTGTGTATTGGCTATGTCTGCATTTTTTGTGTGTGCTTACTTTTGTGCACTTTTGAGGGTAGGGTATGTGTAGTTGGTATGCGTTCTTGTCATATACATTCATGAAAACAGTGAGGCTTCATCCTCCGGATATGCAAACATCATGATGAATAGCTTTAAATGAATTGGTTTGCTTCCGCGTGACTCATTTGGCAGTTATCTGTATCTTGTAGGCTAGTGAGTCAGTGCACTGTGCGTGTGTGCGCGCGTGCGTGTGCATGCGTCTGTGAGGTCTATCCAACATGACTTTGAGCATCTATGTGCTGTCTGCACTCTCGTGTTGTGTTGCATGCTGTGTGTGCCTTTTTTGTTTTCAACAAGTAGTGTGTGAGAAGAGCTTGAGTCCCATGTGTTGTGTGTGTGTGTGTGTGTGTGTTTTGTAATGTCTAGTTTATGGCAGTGGCACTAGTCTGTTTCATGTTATTGATTGGAGCTCTTTTTAAAGGGATGCTTGTTAACACACAATTAGCAATTAGATAATAGAAAACACGTCATAAGATTGAAAAAGTCATTGTCATGATTTCCTGATGGAGGGAGAGAGACATTTTCTTCTAATTAGTGTGCACATTCCAGGAAAGATTGGCATTCATACATAATTATTTCAGTGTCTCTCTTCTTCATCATCTCCGGCCTGTCCCTTTTTTTCCACCAGGCCACCCTCTTGTGTGCAATTTCTCCTTCACCTCCTCCAGTCATTTCCCCAGTTTATAGAATTCTTAGCTCTCTCCTGAGTTCTCAATTGGAGCCCTTATCCCTCCCAAGACCTACCACCCATCCCCTGTTTCCCTCTCACTAATCTTCCTCTCCCTCGCCCCTTTTCTCTTCCTCTCTTCCACTTTATCAGTCTCTCTCTCTCTCTCTCTCCCTGCTGTAATGTCTCATCCAGTCCTTTACACCACTGCCCTTCTCAGCAGCCATTTCCTGGGGATTCTTCCACCCCCTCCTCCTCATCTTTTTTCTCTTTTTCTCCACCTCCGCCCCTCTTATCTCTCATCTCCCCCTCTCTTCTCTTTCTCTTTCTCTCTCTCTCTCTCAGCAGCTAGAGGCGGGGGGGATGGAGCTGTCCTCGGCCTCGCCACCTTGTGCTGGGCTGCCGGTGGCAGCGGTGGCAGTGGCGATGGCAGCTGCGTTGGGCGTGATGGTGGCGACGGGAGGGGACATGGCAGTGCCAGTGCCCGTGCCCATCGCGCCCATGCTGTTGCCCACTCCGGCGACGTTCATCTGGATGGGGTGGACCTGGGGCAGCAGCTGTAGTGGCGGTGGCCCCGGCGTGGGCGTGGAGGGAGACAGCAGCTTGACATCGCGCTCGTGCAGCAGCAGCAGCAGGGCGTTGTGCTGGGCACTCAGCGTGGCCGACAGGTGGGCGGGCAGCGCGGTGAATCCCGCCGTCAGCTGCTCCACGCGCGTCTCCAGACTCAGCATCTGCCGCTCCAGGTCCTCACTGCGGTCGTTCAGCTCCGACATCAGCTCGTACATCACACTCTGCATCTGAGGACACAGACAGAAAGATAGATAGATAGATAGATAGATAGATAGATAGATAGATAGATAGATAGACAGACAGACAGACAGACAGACAGACAGACAGACAGATAGATAGATAGATAGATAGATAGATAGATAGATAGATAGATAGATAGATAGATAAAACAGGTGGAAATAAATAGAGATACATGGAGAGAAGTGGAGAAATAGGTAGTGAGACGGTATAGATGTACAAACAGAAAACATGGAAAAGATAAATTGAAAGGACAAAGGAAGGGAGGGAGGGGGGTAAAGGGCAAAGCAAACAAGAAAACAGTCGAGATGAACATGATAAATGAAAAAAATGATGTAAGGCATCGTGAGGAAGAGGAAGGGGAAGAGGAAGAGGAAGAGGGAAAGAAAACGAAGGAGAGAAAGTGAGACGCAACCAGAGAGAAAAAAAAAAAAACCGCAAAGATAAAGACAAAATGTGAACGAGGGGGATTGGGGTGGGGGGTGATTATGAGAAACGACAAGAGTGGGAGAAAGGGCAGGAAGAGAGAGAGAAAAGAGTTTTTCAAGAGATGAACGATTGTAGTCAAGCTCAGAACCCACGGAGAGCAAGCCAAGAGGAGGACAAAAAAGAATAATGACAGAAGAGAGGATAAAAAGAGGAGGAAGAGAGAAAAAGACAGAAAGAGGAAAAATTCAGAGATGGAGATGAAAGGGCACATGGAACGAGGGCGGAGGAGACAGAGGGAGAGAAGATGGAGTGAAGCGTGGAGTCACAGATGGAGAAAGGATGGGGGGAATAAGAGGAGGTTAGGGGGGAAAAAGGAGCGATGGAAGAGTGGGTTGGAAGGATGACAGTATCGCTAGAGGCAAAAAAAGAGAGGGTGAGGAGGGGCAAATGACAAAGATAAGAAATGCATACAAATGTAAGGCAACCATCCTTTCCCATACATGTAGAGAATGAATCCACAAACACTGTACTGTTGCTATTTTAGTTTATCTCCTTGGTTTGATGATAATAGTAAGTCAGTGTATGGATAAATGTCAGTACATTGTCTTACTGGCAGATTGCATTCCAACAGTCAGATTACTGCTTGTAGCAAACTTAAATTAGTTACTTTTTAGAATTATATTTGATGGATTATGCTAGTGCTTGGGTTTTAGGTGACATAAGGCATCATGAAAGGTACTTTTTAAAATAAAATGTACTATTATTCATATATAATCCATGGCTGAAATTATTCTGCTCTAGTCTTGGGCTTTGGGAAGGGTAAGAGTATTTCCCCCTTTTTTCTGCTATCACCAATACCTGCTATCCCATTGCTATGGACATGCACCGTTCCAAAACACTGAGCTTCATCCAGAGTTTGACAGGCCTTGTGAGCCTTGCTGTGGCTGTTTGTGTAGAGCCGGGCACAGTGGCTGTTCCCAAGACAACACTACTAAGGGGGCATTCCTCCAAGCTGCCAGTTTTACTCCATCTACTCTGAGAACCACACCGCAAAAATTTAAGCAGAAAAATGTTTATTAAATGTTTCATGAACACATTTGTACTTATCTGCCTTTTTGCAAACGATTTCTTAATTTTGGCCCATGAATAATTCCTAAATAAATCATCCCCATACACTCCAAGTCAGCGCTTTAATATGCAGAAATCCTCGCAGCTACGTTTTTTAATCAAATGTCAGTCATGTGTTAAATGTTACAGGCACGCTGTTCCGCTTTGCTTTCGCTCATCCCTGCTCCCAGTGTTGCCACTTCATAAGGCTGTCAGGGTCATACCAGCTGGCCATCTCCCTCACGAGTGGAAGGAATTAGTCGAGTGTGCCCAAGCAGATATTAGCGAAAGAAAATAACTGTCACATGCTGTCAAAACACTTCAGTGTTAAATAGGTCAACTCTAATTGATACTTCAGAATAGTAAGCCAACATTAACGGTTGAGGACATCGGTGTTGTACCCTTTAAGGGTGTGAGTTTCAGAACATTATATTTAAAAAAATAGTTCCTCAACAATATAAGATTCTAAAATTCCACATTATATTCTATGGACCCCAACATCTTATAGAACTTTTATGCCCCCAACATACCTGTCACACTGATGTGATGGTACACCCTTAAAGGTTAGAGCATTGGGGTTTGCAATCCACTGCTGTCTGCAGGCATACATAACAGTGAAACACCTGTGTCTCCGAGACAAATTCAGGTGGACAGTATGCTGACAGCGCCATCACTTTTCTGTGAGAAAAAGGTTGAATTTATGTCTCTGACATATATGACATGACCATCCCTGGACAGAGCTCAGGGCTCAGTCAGTGCACAGTTTCCAGGATCAGTCATCCGAACTGCTGCTTTTGCTATATCCCCCCTTTTTTTAGGCTGGCCCATTATGCCGCCAAAAAACAGCGTAGTTGCAAAAACTAATAGTGACAGAAAAAGCAACCAGGGTGTTTTGCTTTTAGCACCCTCCACTAGCTGCAAACAGCCTCGCTGTCAGCCCTGCACCCAATGGAGCGTGCAGAGCTGGGCTCTCCTGACAAATTGTGTTTTTTAGCTCTGGGTGTTTTTATGGTCAAATTGGGTCTCCTTGCTGTTTGTGTGGTTTCTTCAAGCAAGGTAACATATCTTCAGCCATGTTCTTTTGCGATGACATCAGATAGCATCAGAATGCGTTTTTGGCCACCAAGCGAGATATTTCACATGACATTCACCTGAGGGAGAATTCTTTAAAAGGTGTATATATTTTTTTCATCATGTCGATGTTGGCACCCCCCTCATTCGCTTCGGAGAGGTGATGCCACGTGTGGTGTGTGTGATCCAGGGCAGGAGTTTATCTGCTTGCCATGGGAGGCACGATTAAAAGGGGCTCCAGCAGACCCAGCTGCCTCTGGCTAGTGGGCACATGCAGCTGGTAAGCGCAGAGACCATGCCAGTCAGTGTCGGAGGTGGCCGCGGGAAGCCATGCTCTCTCTCTTTCTTTTCTTTCTTTTTCTCTTCCTCTCTTTCTCTCTCTCTCCTTCTTTTGCTCTTTCTCTCTCACTCCATTTCTCACTTTCTCTGTCTTTCTTTCTCTTTATCCCTCTGTCTCTCTCACTCTGTATCTCTAGCCCTCTGTCTTTCTTTCTTGCTACCCTTCTTTTGCTCTCTGTATCTGTCTTTCTCTCTTTCTCTCCTTCTTTTGCTCTTTCTGTCTCTCACTCACTCCATCTATTTCTCTCTTTCTCTTTCTCTATTCTTCTGTCTCTCTCTCTCACTCTCTGTATCTCTCTCTATCCCCGTCTCTCTTACTCTCTGTATTTCTCTCCCCTTCTTTGCTGTCTGTATCTCTGTCTTTTTCTCTCTCTCCTTCTTTTGCTTTCTCCTTCTCGCTCACTCCATCTACTTCTCTTTTTCTCTCTCCTTCTTTCTGTCTATCACTGTCTCTCTCTCACTCTCTGTATTTCTCTCTATCCCCCCTCTCTCTGTATCTGTCTCTCTCTCTATCTCTCTCTCTATCTCTCTGTCTCTGTCTCTCTCTCTCTCTGTCTCTCTTTCTCCTGAGTCAGATTGTGTATCTCTGCTGCTGTCACAGACAGTCAGGCAGCCGCTGCTGTTGGCTGTGTGGCCATGTCCATGCCCTGCGTGGACAGCTCGTTCGCTCGCTCGCTCGACTTGATCCGTCCCGTTTTGGATGCTCATTTCACTGTTTGGGATTATCGGCGCACGTCCGACCGGGACATTCCAGCGTGTCCGGGGAATGGGGAGCGTACGAGTCTGAATCTAAATCAAAATAACATCAACAAAAAAACATAAGCTGTGCCGGCAGGAAGACTTTGCCCTGCTTGATGGAAAGGCGTGTAAAATAACTTTAATGTGGTTTAGTGTGACCAGAAAAACAGGGTACGCACTTTGTACACGGGGCAAATTCACATTCAGACACAAACACTTTGGAAGCAGTGACAAATTCACACATGAGCACACAGACATATACACACAGACACACAAACACACAGACTTACACACACACACACACGCATTAACACACACACACCCACACACACACACACACACATTTGCACACATTTACACACACACACACACACACACACACAGGCACACATATACACACACACATTTACACACACCCACACACACATACACAAAGACAAACATTTGAAACATGCATGCTTTTCAGTCCTCTCATTCATCTCCCCTGCCTGTCTTTCTGCCATCTCTTGCCTCCTATGCTATCCCCGCTCTAACACTTGTGCTGGTTGCTAGGAGACGCAAAGCCACGGAAATAAACGGGTCAGCATGGAAACAGTTGGATGCAGAGATATATTTGGGGGAGGGCAAAGGTATGCGTCTGTCATGTGTGTGTCACGCTGTATCATTAGGCACTGATTGATTCCCTGGGGGCTATTTGTGCAAAAACGGAGTTTAGGGCTGTAATGTTTGATGTCTATGCTGTGTTAGATAGTGTTGACTTGCATGGGTGTGAATTGCAACGTGTGTAATGCATGAGTGTGTGTGTGTGCACCCACATATACATGTATGTTAAATTTATGTTTTTTAAAACAATAGTCATTAGCCGTGTGTGTGTGTGAGAGAGAGAGAGAGAGAGACAAAGAGAGAGAGTGTGTATGTGTGTATGTGTGTGTGTGTGTGTATGTGTGCGTGTACGTGTGCAGGTTGATGGCGTGCTTTGTGTTTGTGAGTGCTCACCTTTGAGAGGTCCACCAAAGTGTTGGCTTGATCGCTAAGTTTACGCTGTTCCATTTTCACACTACGCAGCCTACAAACACACACACACACACAAATATCATTAGTATGAATAAGGTGAACAAAATGTTCCAAAGAATTCCCACATAATCAAAACAACAGCCGCAAGAATAACATTCTGGAGGAGAAAGATCTCTGTATTGTATCAGAAGGACCAAACAGCAAGAATTTGACCCTAATATGTCTACAGAGCCAGCACATATTCAAACAAGGCTCGGCCCAGGAAAGCGCTTTCCTGAGTATTGTACTACGCAGTGGTGCACATCCGTATTTAAACAACCATGTTTTTTTCAGGCTTTTCACCTTTAAAAATAGCAATGTGTGAGAGAGAGAGACGGGGAATGAGTGGGAGAGAGAGAGGCAGGTTGGGATCACGAAATGACCTTGGGTCAGACTCGAACCCTTCGTTCGCAAATAGTACGGGCGTCTTAACCAACCTGGCACCCGCCAACAGTGTCTGTTTTTAAAGCTGTTTTGAAGCCCTTCCTAAGTAAAATGCGTCTAGCCCTTCTTGCGATTAGCATGGCTACAGTGCCTGCTTTTCTAAAATCAACCCCAATTTGAGGAGGTCATCTTTAGAGGGGGGGTTAAGAATAAGCCACTTGAATGGCACTGTGCAAAGAGCTCTAGTCTAGAGAATGTCACTGTGTTCCACACTGAGTGTCTTGTTAGCATATTAGTGTGTGAGGCGTCCAGTGAGTGTGGGTCATCTTCAGAATAACCTCCCTGCACCCCCGACACTTGGTTATGTTACCGTAACGACCAGAGAGGAAAATACTGGCCAAACAGGATGCGTTGTCGTGGTAAAGAGATTGTGGGCTTAGGCTGTGTGTGTGTGTGTGTGTGTGTGTGTGTGTGTGTGTTGCGGGGCTCTTTTCATATGCATGTTTTTGTGTTTTGTGTATGGGCTTCATGCTAAATATATGTTGGAGTGTGTGGGCGTCTTTGTGTGAAATGAATGTATGTAGGAGTGTGAGGTTATATGAGCTCAGATCAAAGGAAGTGCGCTTGTGCATTGTTGTGTCTGTGTGTTCATGTGAATGTGTGTGTGTGTGTCTGTATTTTTAACAAATGTGTGTGTGTGTATGCATGTATGCCTTCTCAATGTATGTGTATGTGTGTGTGTGAGTGAGTGAGTGAGTGTGTGTGTGTGTCTGTGTGTGTGTGTGTGTGTGTCTGCGTGTGTGAGACTCACTGGTGGATGGCCTGCAGGAACTTCCTCTGGTGCTTGCGGACCCTGGCGTGGTCGATCTTCTTCATGAGCTTGGTGTGTTTGTAGATGAGCCACGTCTCCCTCAGCACGTTGGCCGCCGCGTTCTTTATCTGAGGAGCACAGGTCACCATGGCAACCCCGTCAGCATGGGACAAACACTCCCCCAGCATCCCAGACGCTCTCTCTCTCTCACACACACACCCACACGCACGCACACACGCACACACACATCTCAAGGGATACCACCTGCTTCCTATTATAATCTCTTAGTGTACTACACATTGTAAGTGAACATGTTCTACTGTAATTCTACCCTCTCATAGTTCTCTAAGGTTCTAAATGTTTACCTGTTGAACGCCTGGTAGAGACCTCCTAATTAATCACTGAGCACTGTACATGTACGTGTCTGTACATGTCTTCAGTATGTCACACTGCGTAAAAAAAGTCAAGAGAGCCCTTGAATCATACATGGAATCTCAAAGGAAGAGAATTTTTTAGTTAAAATCTTTACTGATATAGCATTTTTAAAATTGTTCCAAACAATAAAATGCAATAACAATTGATGGAAACAGACCTTTTCAACCTACTAAGGGCTGGATTCAAAATCACACTGAAAGTTAAAAAAAACAAAAACAAAAAAAACAAATTGTTCCCTGAGCAGTTTTTTTCCTGATGAGCAGTTAATCTTTACGATGTTGTTTGTTCTCTAACAGGCACAGCGCCACAATCTCGTTTAGTAAGATGTCCTCTAGGGAGAACACTGGGGTGTGTACAGGGAGTCAACGGAGCCTCCGGACACTTAAAGCCATGGCCACAGGGATAAAAGTGCAGAAAACACACACACACACACACACGCACGCACGCACACACGCACGCACGCACACACACACGCACACACACACACACACACGCACAGGGACTACTTAAGGACATGCCCCTAAAATTACACATGCTTGTCAGGCTTTCACCTCAGAAACCTGCTTAACATTCACACCTTTTAATGGTGAATGGGTGTGCTGTGCTGTGCAGCAGGCGAGCACACAGAGCACAGCACAGCACACAGATGGGTTTTCAATGAATCAGCCCCTCTAATTTCCTGATGAAAACAATGTGGGGATGTTGCAGGGCTTATCTCCGAGGAAGCCGTCTTCACCTCTGAGTGGGGTGTGTGGATGTAAGGTGCAAAAGGGCTTTAACCGTTTGAAGTAGCTGAAAAGAGGCAAGTGGCTCTGGCTGGCTATCTGATTAGACAGCGCTTGCACTCTCTGACAGGAAGGTGGCTGAGGATAATAATCCTGAGCACCACTGCTGGCTGCATACATAAAAATAACATAAACATTAAAATGATTTCATGCTGATTAAGCTAAATATAAGAGGTGACATGTTCCATATAAATTACACAGCCGTTATTATGAGCTTGTTGTTATTCTAATACGTCGTCTACATCTTGACCTTCTTTCGGCAGTAACTGTGCTAAATTTCTATCTTTCCAGTTTGCCAAGACGAAATAATTTATGACAACATATGCAGTATTTTCTCTTCCATTAATCTCTTTTCATCATTGCTTTTAGACAAAGCGGTATTGTTGGAACTCATTTTTTAAGCATTTCTGAGTACTCCTCATCTTTGACTGAATTTGTATTCATCTTCTGTAATCTCATTGAACCGCACTCCATTCACTGACTGATCTTCACACATTACGTTACATACAGTAATGAGTACTTCCTCTGTTTGTGCCACTGCCTCTGATATAAAAACCCATTACGCTAATTATGGGATGGTGCTGGCCTGACATAGACCAGATCCCATGCTTTTCCACCCGTGAAGTCATTGAACCAATAACAATGCAACCCATGGCCCCCTTTGATCTTCTCCCTGTGTGTGCATATCTCTCTTGATATTCATTTCTGCTGTCGCTCATCAACATACCACACTGCACCCTGAGAGAATGAATGGATTCTCTGGCCGAAAGAAAGAGAGAAGAAGGAGAGAGAGAGAGAAAGAGAGGGCAAAGACTGTAACAAGAAGAAATGGCTAAGGAGACTTCAAAGCAACGTGCAATTTCATAAGAAAAGAACAATTATGTTCCCACTGGTCCCAGTACAAAAGCAGCAGGCTGTGGGGTTTTAATAAGCTTTTTGATTCGGCTCGCGCACTCACTGCACTCAGCCACACGGGTGGGGGGCCAGACGCATTGAGCGAGCGAGTGAGTGAGCGAGCGCTCAGGCCAGAGGCGCGGGCTTTAGTGCGCCGATAACCTGATTCATTAGCCAGGGTCAGCCTGTCTCTGTAATGAAACTGCAGCCGCTCCCCTCCTGCCTCATTGTGGCACACGGGGCCGCAGGACACCAGGAGCGACCAAGACAGACAGACAGATCAACAGACAGACAGAGAGACAGAGAGACAGACGGACGGATGCCCAGGCAAGTGGACTGAGAGAGAGACACTCAGTGGATATATAAAAGCGTATTTAAAAATAGCAAAATAGCCCACCCAACAGATGAAAGACAGACATGGTATTATGAAATGAAGACATTGTTCACAGAGAAACAGATGGAAATACCTCTCTCTCTCTCTCTCTATCTCTCTCTCTCTCTCTATCGCGCACACAGTTAGACAGGCCCCCTTCTCTGGAGAATAACAGGCCTCGTAATCAGCCAAAATGAAACCCTTAACTCAAAATCCCCCATGACTGCTGCATGTGGGCTAGTTAACAAGGTGACTTAGCAGCAGCAGCGGCTAGCAACAGCTCCAAGGCCCTTAAATGCGGTTATGAAGAGCTGTGAAATAGCACTGCCGGCTACAATGAGGTAATGAGGCTCATTAGTGAGACTCAATGCATCTCAGCCTGTCATAATGCTCATCTAGGAACCTCTATAGTGTTACATGCAATGACATGGCCGCCACATGTTTCACTTTTATTTCAACGCTCCGCTGGTTCTCTGGCTAATTTCAAAGCTCTCTTTATTGCAAATAACCCCATAACACCATTTTGAACACGACTGTTATTTTTATAGACTTATTTTTATGGTTTTCTATAATTCTGTTCAGCACCATATATTTTTTTTATGGTCATGGTCATAATACTTTGATGTATATAATTGAGGAAACATCTCAGTCTCATTTGTCAGCAGCACAGTAAAATAGTGACAGTTGGAGGCTGTTGCTGTACAGTGCTCCCAGTGTACTCATGAACATACTCTAGCAGCCATTTGGCAAAGATATGGCTTTTAACCTCCTCTCGGCTGTACGACACCGATATGACATCGTGAGATGTGATCATCGGTCGAGTTGCGGCAGATGAGGCTCGAGGGACAAATTCAGACGGTGGGAACACTCGTGGGAAACAGCTGCTTGACCTGGAGATTCCACAATGATTGAGTGTGGATAGATAAAAATTGCTGACTACCTACAGTGTAGTCTCACATTATTATATACATATTACACACATATGCTCACACACACACACACACACACACGGAAACACAGAAACGCACACACACACACACAGAAACACACATGCTAAAATGGTGGTGACATTTTGTGGGTCTGATCTGATGAGGATGATTTGCCATCAGGGTCAGTGGTGTCAGAAGGAGTTAGAGGAGATGAAAGGAGTCTATCAGAAATCAATGTGGCCACAGGCTTTTCTGTAATTGATGAGAAACCTTCCTGCTCATCCTCATCTCCCTCTCCTCATCTCTATCTCTTCCTCTCTCTCTCTCACTTCTTTTTTCTAAGACATACACACTCATAAAAACAAACATAACAAACATAAATCATACACACAAAAAAACAACATTAAGAAATGCAGACATTTACTGTATGTAAATACTGGGTGTCGAGCTGCCTCTAAAATATGTGACAGGATGTAGCTGCCCACCTGTTAAATTGCACAATGCGGAGGCATGTGGTTGCTGCCACCCTGACGCTAACACTGCTCTCTCTTCTCTGAGTTGCATGCTAATGGCCAATGTAGGAAAAACAGGGGAAACACCTTTAGCTTTGT
>CM059277.1:14807885-14822885 GCA_030347295.1 Setipinna tenuifilis
GTGTGTGTGTTTTCTGTGTGTGTGTGTGTGTAGGCACACTTCAAGTATCTGTAAGTGGTTGTGTATGTCTGAAACCATACCTAGACAGAATGTGTATTTGTAGTTGGGTATAGGAAAAGTATTACATTTGTACTTCTGTGTGTGTGTGTGTGTGTGTGTGTGTGTGTGTGTGTCTGTCTGTCTGCCTGTCGGTGTGTGTGTATGTCTGTGCGTCAGAGAGGGAGAGGGAGGCTGAGGATCTGAAAAGAAAAAAAAAAGTGTCAGAGGTTGATAAAAGGAGGGAGATGATGTATTCCAGGAAGCAAGAAACACAAGCTGCATGCTTGTGAAGACACGCACACACACACACACACACGCACACACACACACACACACACACACACACACACACACACACACACACACACAAACAAACTGAGATAAAGCCCCATGTGACAAGGACAAACAAAACCAAACTGCTCGGCTGTTCTGGACCACCTGACAGGGAGATCCCCGCAGGCTGGGCAGGGAGAGAGGGAGAGAGAGAGAGAGAGAGAGAGAGAGAGAGGGAGGGCAAAAAAGAGGGCAGGAAAAAGAGGGGGAAGAGAAGAAGAGTGAGAGAAAGAAAGAGTGAGTGGGGAAAGAGAAAGACAGTGAGAGGAAGAGAGGGACGTGAGAAGAGAAGTTGACTAGGTTAAACATGTTTTGCTATGCTAGCGAATGGAATACTGTTTGCACCACATCAGTGTCTAACAATAAGGACATAGCCTACTCTTGTAAAACCTTTCAATTCACATGTATGTGCCCACACACATACACACACTCACACTCACCTCTGCCATACAAACCCACAAACACATACTGTACATACACACCTATGTTTAAGTCAATCACGCACAAACAATCTCTCATCTCTATCCAAATAGAGAACTCTCAATGACTCCTATTACTATGTAACCAAAGAATACTAAACTGTACCCACACCAAACCCATGCCTAATCCTAACCAGTCAGTGAAACAATGTTTTGGCACTTTTTTGTTTCACTTTGAACAAGGAGTGTTATCCTAATAAAATGTAGTTACATTTGTTCAAGATATACTATCTTTTGACTGTTTTTTATGATACTGAAGACTTTTGCCAGATCTGTAGATAAGGCAGCACACACACACACACACACACACACACACACTGTTGCACCCTGACCGAAGTACATGCCATGCCACGTACAAACGCCCCCAGAGTGAAAGAGACCCAGAGATCATGGCTTGCTTGACAGGGTCTGTCTGTCTGTTGCACACGCTCCAGCAGGGCTCTCCGCCTAGCCGAGAGTGAGCACACAGCACAGATGGGAAGGATTTCCAAAGGCTTATGCGTTAGTCTGCAAACATGACCAAGACAGAGAGAGAGACAGAAAAAGAGAGGGAGGGAGGGAGGGAGAGAGAGAGAGAGAGAAAGAGAGAGAAGGGAGAGAGAGAGACAGAGAGAGAGAGAGAGAGAGAGAGAGAGAAAGAGAGAGAGAGAGAGAGAAGGGAGTGGGAAGAGTCACAAAAGTGCCTTATAACAGCCCAGTAATGTTCTCGCGATGAACAGAGGGAGAAGGAAGGTGTTAGTTTCGTGTGTGTGTGTTTGTGCATGTGTCTCTCAGTTTGTGTGACGTGTGTGTTGTGTATGTGTGCATGTTGCGGGAGGGAGACACCATAGAGTACTCGTTTAAAAAATTGATTTGACCAAAGATCACATCAGAAGAGGCAAGGTTTCTGGGACACTTAACTGATCTCACTCCTCCAGACACAACATCTAATACGAGCATTGATCTTCAACTACTGAACATAACTCCTCGCGTATACCCTTAAGCTGTCTTAACTAATACAACAAATGACTGTCACATCACCAAAGCCTATTTTATGGGTGATGCAAGACAGTGACTACCACTGACATTGAGAGAAGCATCATAGTTTAGAAGAAGTTCCAATCCACTAGTATCAAAATCGAAATACAAAGGTTTTGGCGTTGTCCTTTGTTAACCCTGTGACTGCAGAGTTTTCCATCTAACTAGCATAACCTACAAATAGTAATGTGTGCATAGTATAGGTTAAAGACATGATTGTTTGCTTGCTAAATCTTTGATGTGTTACACAGTCCAATAAAAAAGACACAGGGCAAACATTCACCTGTGTGTGTGTGTGTGTGTGTGTGCGTGCGTGTGTGTGTGTGCATGTGTGTGTGTGTGTGTGAGTGTATGTGAGTGTGTGTAGAGGGACTGACTCAGTCCTCTGTTTGGAAGAACCTCAAAGCAGACAAGCTCCTACCAGAGGAAGTTCCTGCTGGTTCTAATACCTGTTACAGACTGCTCTCTCTCTCTCTCTCTCTCTCTCTCTCTCTCTCTCCCTCCCTCTCTCTCTCTCTCCCTCCCTCCTCTCTATCTCTTTTTCTCTGTCTGTCTGTGAAGGGCAGGACACCACACCTGTCAGCAGCTTGTCAAGCGACATCACCTGTCCTTATGTGTGCACAGTTCTTGTGAGACGTCAGGTGTTGACATGTCCTGTCACCTCCTCGCCTCCCTATTGGTAGTCAGCCACCTCCTCTCCGTTTAGCCCTGTTCCCCTTCCCGCTAAACCACCACTTCCCTTTCCTTTCCTCCCTCGTGTGTCCCTGCTTTCACCTCCACCAGTGTGGAGATGGTGGGTACGCGATAAAACACACGCACAAGCAACACAGACACACACACACAAACTCGGCAAGTAATAATACACCAAAAATTAAAGCCCCTTACTCGGCATCTCCAAATTACCCAGCTATTCCCGAGGATTGCACTGAGCGCGCTCCATGGGAAGGCATTAGCATAAATTCGAGAGAGGGAGCAGCACACCCACTCTGACACGCACAAAATGCACTAAATTACCCACTATACTGTATTCAAACCACAATTACAACAGACAGCGTACAATTACTTGCGATGCATGCTGATTTATGCAGATTACAGTGCTGTGTAGGGAAAGCACACACACAACTTCTGAGGCGTCCTGCTGTACGCAGGCAACTGAACCACCGATACACAGAAGACTAGCCGCCCACCGCATCACGCCCTACATACACGGCACGGCCAATCAGAGCGGAGGACATTTCACGGCAGGGACCGAGGGAGGGAAGGAGGGAGGGAGGTTTTTAAGAGAGGGGGCTTGGGATTGGGTAGAACAGGACAAGGTGCCCTCACCATGATGCCTGTGAGCAGGCACACGCCTTTGCCACAGTAGGTGTGGGGCACCATGTCTCCGTAGCCAATGGACAGGAAGGTGATGGAGATCAACCACATCGCCCCCAGGAAGTTACTCGTGACGTCCTGAGGATCGTGGTATCTGTGGGGAGAGAGGAGAGGAGAGGAGAGAGACAGAGGGGGGAAAGGTGGAAAGAGAGAGAGAAAGGGGGAAAGAGAAAAAAAACAGAGAAAGGTGAGGGGAGAGAAGGAAAAAACCCAGAGAGATGAAGGTAACGAGAAAGTGAAAAAAAAACGACATGCAGGTAGGAAAAGGGCCGAGAATGATAAGGGGAAAGATGGAGGGAGGGAAAGAGGGAAATAACAGGAGGGAGGATGAGAAGGGAAGGGAAAGGGAAAGGCAGGGAAATGAACAGAAGCAGAGGGAGTCGAAGAGAAAGAAGTGACAGATGGAAAAAGGAAAAAAGGAAAGAATCAATTTTAGGAGTCCGGCACACAGAGCCAACAGAACCCTCAAGAGACAGAGAGGGGTAAATACTCCAGTTCTCGTTTTTCTCGCTCTTTCCCTCTTTCTTTCTTTCTCCTCCTCCTCCTCCTCTTCTTCATCTCCTCATACAGGCTTTTTCCTTCATTTGACTTCCCCCTCAGCGGAGCCTGCCACTCATTTCCTCTCTCTCTCTCCATCTCGCCATCACCCACTCAATCACTCGCTCAGTCAATCATTCACTCACTCTTTATACCCTTTTACCTCCCTCCCTTTTCTCTCAGTATCTCTCCTTTTTCTGTCTCTCTCTCTCTCCCTCCCTCCCTCTCTCCATCTCACCATCACCCACTCAATCACTCGCTCAGTCAATCATTCACTCACTCTTTTTTATCACTCTTTCATCACTCACTGTCTCTCTGTCAGTATCTCCTTCCCTCTGTCTGTCTATGTGTCTGTCTCTCTCTCTCTTTCTGTCTCACCCCCTCTCCCTTTCTCTCCCTTATTTTCTCACACTCCCTCTCTTTTTAAGTACCTCAATCCCTTTCTCTCTCTGCATCTCACCATCACTCACCGATTCACTCATTCAGTCAATCACTCGTTTACTCTTTTTACCCCTCTGCCCCCCCCCCCCCAGTCGTCTATATCTCCGTCTTTTTCTCTCTTTCAGTCTTTCAGTATCGTATCTCTCCCACTCCCTGAATTAGATACACTCCTTCACTCTCTCCTCCACACTGATGTGCTTAATTGGTTTGAGAAGGTGTTGTATTCTTCTCATTCTCCTTTTATCACTTGTTCTTTTACTCTCACTATGTTAAACCATTCTTCAGACACTTATATCGAGACTTACTTACAGAGAAACAAAAGCATGCATTGCATCATTGTTTGTGCCCATCACCTCCTCCATCTGTCTTCATTTCATTCTCTAATGCTTTCAAAAAGCTCTCTCTCTTTTTGTTTCTCTCTCTCTGACTGTCTTTCTCTCTCATTCTCTCTTTGTCTCTTTTTCTCTGATTTTCAGTCTTCCTCTGTCTCTGTCAATCTTACTCTCTCACTTATTTAATCTCTCTCTTGTCTCTCCCCCCTCTCTCCCTCTCTCTCTCTCCCTCTCTCTCTTTCTGCCTGTGTCCACTCACCTAGGTCTCCATCAAACTTACTCTCATACTTATTTGATCTCCCTTTTGTCTCTCCTCTCTCTCTCTCTCTCTCTCTCTCTCTCCCTCTCTCTCTCTCTCTCTCTGCCTGTGCTCTCTCTCTCTCTCTCTCTGCCTGTGTCCACTCACCTCTCACACACTCGTACGGTCCAGGCGGCGATTATCCACAGTGAGATGCTGAAGACCAGCAACACGGTTCCTGGGCAGATGGTCATCAGGGTCTTCATCACGAACCGCGTGTTGAAGTGCACCTGGACAACAGAGACAAGCCACCAAAGTTACCATGACGATATCACAAGGAGTTGCTGGAGCAGGAGCAGGAGCAGGAGACTGATGGAACAGTTCACGTACCAAATTGAGCGTGACATTATATACCTGATATAGGAACAGACCAATGTTCCGAGTCCAACAACGAAGGTAAACAAAAAGGGACAAAATATAAAATGGCAATGGACATTACACTCTTACGCACAAAATGTTTCTCTTGCACTGTCTGAGCAGAGCATGCATGAGCTCGAAACACACTGGATTTGGGTGTGACAAAATTGGCCTGTGACTATTTTGGAAGTACAGTTAAAAAAATGCAAAAACACTGAGAGAGTTATGCGGGGGAACTTCGGACATGTAATGAACTATGTTTGCAATTTTTTTTTGGAGTCCATGACATTGTGAGAGTCACCAACTGTCACCAACACAAACTACCTGTAAGAAATAGCAAAGTCTTATAAAAAATAACATGTTGAACTCCTGTACACAGTTTTTCTCAAATGCTAAAAACTCAACAAAACTCCTGAAAATTAAGGTATTGGTATTGACAACAGAGATTGAACAGTTCTATGAAAGAGTTCAGGCAATTGAGAAAATGGTTCCGCTAATAGGTTTTTTAGTGGTTTAACAATTTGAGAAAAATTGTATTAGTTATGTAATAAAAACGTCATATTTATAAACCTAGACTGTGTTCCAAATGCATGAGTCTACATCCCCTTGCCTGTATGCTGGACTGTGTGAGTATACTGCACACTGTGTGCAGCACAGGGCTTCTGCGCAGCATAAGGTTAACCTGGGCGCAGTGTGAGTTAACCTTTGTGCGGCCGGTGACTTCCCTGAGTCGGATGTGTCACGGCAGGCCGAGCGTGGCATGTCTCTCTCCTCCGCCAAGCCGCTCTGCTCCGACTGACTGCGGCGGGGGGGCTCGGCCGACCGAGGCGTCTGTCAGCTCGTGTTGGAACGTGTACCGGTCGCTTGGCAGCAGCGGCGGGCTTGGCGGTATTTTGACAGGAAGCGATGCCGACAGGGCCTGGACCACCTCAAGGAGCGCCATCATTACAGAGTAGCCCGCTTCACTGGACCTCACTCACTCCCTCTATCTCTCTTTCTCCTCTCTACCTTACTCATTTACTTTCTCTCTCTCTCTCTCTCTCTCTCTCTCTCTGTGTCTCTTCCTCTCTACCTTACTCATTTTCTCTCTCTTTCTTTCCCCCTCTCTCTCTTCTCGCTGCTTTACTCTCCCTCAATCTCTCACTCACTCTCTTTCTCTCTCTGTCTATTCTTCTCTATCTTACTCACTCACTCTCTCTGTCTTTCTGCCGCTTCACCCTCCCTCCCTCCCTCTCTCTCTCTCTCTCCCGCTGTACCCTACCTCTACTCCTGTGTTTGCGCTATCCCCACACTGCTGTTGGGGGCATTCTGGCAGCCAAGTGTGCGTCAGAGGAGTGTCAGAGGTTAACCGCGACCTCGACAAACATACAGCCGCAGCCTTAATCGTGCTCTATCTCTCTCTGCTAAGTCTCTCTTTTGCTGTGTTTCTCTCTCATTCTTTATCTTACTCTATATCTCTGTCTCTCTCTCTCTGACTCTTTTTCTCTCTTTCTTTCTCCCTCATTGTTTTGCTCTCTCTCTCTCTCTCTCTCTCTTTCTCTTTCTCTCCCTTCTTCCCTATCTCTCTCTAAATATGAAGCAGCAGCACTGACAGTTCTCGGCCCCAAACTTCAGCCCCCTTCATCTTAAAACAGACTCTTCTTCTTCTTCTTCTTCTTCTTCACTGAGATGCATTCAAAGTGTTCTTTGTACTCAAACACACTCTTGTTCCCCAAACAGCCACTCTTCAGCATGGGCACACAGACCTCTTCAGAACCTCCAATCAGATTCTTTCATCAAGCCCGATTTCCAGTTACGCAATGTGGTGTTTAGGCACGTTTTAGGTTTTGAGCACTATTGCGAATAGTGTCATTTACAGATATTACCAATCATTTTCACTCAATACCATGGCCACTTTTTCAAAACTCTTAACACTTTTGCACCAACTGTAGACAAACAGTGTTCTCTTTCGCATTGCTTTAACACAATTGCATTCAGTCACCACTTCAATCAAAATTCATTAGTACTTCTCTCAGTTAATGTTCATGGCCAACAAAATGAGCTTATTTTGCAGCCATTTGGATACTCTTATCAAAACCTCAACCTTAGGATCAAAACCTAAAAGAAATAGAAGACAATGTAACAAAACACAACATTTTGCATTTTGTCACACAAAAAAGAATAATGTACTGGAGACAATCATCTTTTAGCCAAATAATCATTGATAATTAGCACTTTAAACTTACTTGTCTGTTTCTTTATAATATTTTTCTTTTTTAGAGCTTGTTACATAACAGGTAAACAAAAGGGTTACATTTGCATGTTTATGGGCAAAATATTATCATAAAGAAAGTTAATATTGGAGTTGCTGTGTATTCCATTACCAGAATGGACTGTACGCTTTATCATGGTTCATTCAAAATGCAGTAGCACCATAGATCAGCATTACAGTAGGTAAGGCCACAAACAACTTGGATGACTATATTTACATAGCCTGGCTGTCACACCAAGCTCGTGGATTACCATCAACATTTTCTGATACATATGATACTTTATCCAGGTACAAAAAATCATTCATTTGTACATTGCATAGGCCTATACTCTTTATTCATCTATTGTCAAAGGTGCATAAATACGTAAAAATGTCACTTTGGCAAAGTATGTATTTACATTAACATATTAGTAATGTGCCATACTGTAGGACAAATGCTACATTTTAAGTGATTTGTTTCAAGTTGTTGGCTTTTTTTTTTGCTTATTTTAAATTGACCACCACTGTAGTCTTGCTGACCGACAGCGTGTGTTATAGTTACGACAACAGAAGTAGTTTTGGGTGAAGTGGGAAGAGTTTTGGTAGCTGTAGAGCATTTTGCAGAAAATGTTAATTGATGTGCTCAGATGTATGTTGGTCCAGCACACTGTGTGTAGAGTAGATACGGATAGTGGACACTGCATTGCACTGGACAAGTGTGAAAATGACTGGCAAAACAACTTTAAGAGCAATAGTATGAGTAAGATGGGAATTATTCAAAGCCAAACTAACAAGCTGTTTTGAATAGACTCTGTGCTCAGAATCTGAATGGAATGGAAATGGAACGGTGGCGGTTTATCATCCTGGCTCACACTGAGTGAAAAACATGGAACTCTATGTGAGGAACTCTCATCCACTCATTTTTATCCAGACCGAGCCTCCACGGTGGACATTTTAAAGAGCCGCTCTCTCTCTCTCTCTCTCTCTCTCTCTCTCTCTATCTCTCTATCTCTCTATCTCTCTCTCTCTCCTCTCTCTCTGGACCGCCAGTGCCTGTCTGACTGGGTCAAACCTGAGTGGGCACGGTGTTTGCGCCTGCACCACTTAACTGTAATTGCCTGAAAGCAATGAGCAATGCATAGCACTTCAAAGCTGTAAGAACTGACACACGCACACAAACTCACACAGTAGCTCCAGACAACTGTTTTTAAATAGGCAACTACAAAGAAATGCACAGCATTAATGAGGCATGTGTGTGTGTGTGTGTGTGCGTGTGTGTCTGTGCCTGTGTGTGTGTGTGTGTGTGTGTGTGTCTGTGTGTGTGTGTGTGTGTGTGTGTGTCTGTGTGTCTGTGTGTTTTGTTACTGTCTTACAAGGTGTTGTTACAGTGTGGGCTACTTGTCCATACCATATTATAAATGTGTACAATACAATACATTACATAGTATTACAGTTTTTTCTCAATTGTTAAATCACAAAAACCTATTGGTTGAACAACTTTCTAAATTGCTTACAGTAAACTATTCCTCAGAACTGTTCAGTCTTTTGACAATACCTTAAAGATTTTTTACACAGCAGAACACAGAGAGCCACCAGCTTTTTAAAGGTTGCAGTTTGAAAATGGCTGCCAATCAGAGGCAAAGAGAGTCTGGGTGTGAGGGACATAGCAAGGAAGAGGAGGTAGAGAAAGTAATCTCTTGTTTGCAGCACTGTATACAACACTTGCACTGCATTAACAAAATGTATTTTTGTTCAAAAAATACTACCACTTTATTTTAGTCTATGTACAGTACATATACATCCTGAATTAGAAAAGAACTTATGCTATTGTATGCATATAAATGTTGTGCTTTTTATTTTTTTTGGTGTAGTGTTTACTGCTTCATTGTGATTTCATTTTGACGGTGTTGTTTCTGTTTTGAGGATAGAGTTTGGTTTTGAGCACATGTAAAACTGTTTTGAGGCAGAAGTGTTAGTGCTTTTGCAACAAGAGTCAGGAGTTGTGGGAAATGCATGTGGATAATTGGAGTTTGTGTTAACAGTTTTGAAAAAAAATGGCTAGGGTTTCAGAAACTGAGTTTTAGCCATTGTGACAAAAAACTGTAATAACAATTATGAGAAATGGCTTTCACATGTCCACTCAGTGAAAAACTAACCAACCAAATACAGTGCCAAACACCTCGTGTTATACTCAGAAATGAGAATAACTGCTCTCCCGGAATTCATCATTATGTTACACTGGATGTTTTTTTTCCAACGAAAGTTATGTTTGGAATCTAATCAGAGCCTGTGGGAAAGGAGACAGAGTGCTTTGCACAAGGCAGTTTATACAGTAACTCAACGGCACATCCACACATTCATAGCTGTGAGCGTGTGTGTGTGTGTGTGTGTGTGTGTACTAGGACATGATTTCCCCCCGCACACTCAGCAAGTAATAATCCAGAGAAGGTCACAAACATGTCACAAATTTGCGCTCTTCCTCTCTCTTTCTCTCTCTCTCTCTCTCTCTCTCTCTCTCTCACACACACACACACACACACACACATACACAAACAAACACACACATGTATCCTTCCCACACATACACACAAGCACTCCCCCACATGACTACACCACTTCAAAAGTCACAGTCAAACATCAAGCCTCCCACACACTGGCCCACTTACACACACACACCTTCATACCCTCAACACGTACTTACTCTCCAGACACTCACACACACACACACACACATGATCCCCCCCAAACACACACACAGGCATGCACACATCGACACACACATACATACCGGTACTATGTTTCTTTTTCACATTCCTCCTAAGACATGCACGGTATGGAAGCATACACACACTAGATAAATCAAGGCAGATAACTGCATGGACACACTCACACACACACCTGGCTGAGTGCTCTAACACATGCAATAAGCTACAGCTGCAGAAGGACACACACAGAGAAGCACACACACACACAAAGCACATACATACACACACACGCACACACACACACACACAGACACACACGCACACACACACACACACACACACACACGCACACACACACACACACACACACACACACACAGCACACACACACACACACACACCCACCCTCACCTTGTTCAGCGCCCCGATGCTGCGCGAGGAGGCATCGGTGAAGAGCTTGCACACACACACACACACACAGCACACACACACACAGAAGAACAAACAAACACACACACACACACACACACTCCCTCACCTTGTTGAGGGCCCCGATGCTGCGCGAGGAGGCATCGGTGAAGAGCTTGCACACACACACACACACACAGCACACACACACACAGAAGAACAAACAAACACACACACACACACACACACACACACACACACACACACACACACACACAGCCCTCACCTTGTTGAGCGCCCCGATGCTGCGTGAGGAGGCGTCGGTGAAGAGCTTGCTGTGCAGGAGCATGACGCGTGCGATGAGGTAGAGGCGCAGGAACATGGGCACCGACAGCACCATGTCCAGGTCGGCCTCGGCCTGCGAGGGCGCGTAGGAGAAGGCCAGCCGCGCGCGCCACTGGAACTTGAAGTCGCCCGGCACCGGGTGCACCGCCGACACCAGCAGCTCCAGCGCGATCAGCAGCACGCGCTCCATCGTCATGGCGATGCGCCAGTCGTCCGCTCCGTTGTCGATGACGAAGAGCTAGGTGGGGTGGGGTGGGGGGTGGGGAGAGGGGGGGTATAATAAGATTATCCAATAAGATTAACAAAACAATTATCCTTGTACAATATTCTCTTAGATTTCTGTCACCCAAAATTAAACATCTGCAGAAAACTAACAGTTAAATATACAGACTATATATTGTAGATAGAACACAGCAATTGCGCATATATGGGCAAGCACAAACTTCTCCATTACATTACACTTAGCAGACGCTTTTATCCAATAAGATTAGAAATTCTGTTAGATTTCTGTCACACAAAACTTTTATGCTCTGTTTTTCAATTCCAATACTTTTATGCTCATTAATTCTGTCTTTCGACTGTTATGGCCTTGGGTAAAACAAGTGGAACACTGCTTACTAAACAAACAAACCACTTTAATGGAAGTGTGATGAAGGTTCAACTGCCAACTGACCTAAACATCAGTTTATCTGTGTTTTTGCTTTCATGAAAGCGGTTCGTGTGTAAAGCTGTAGACAGTGATATAGTGGCACCTGTGCTTTACCCTCCAAGGTGTACAGGTGTTCTATAGTATTTGTTATGGCCTTAACATATAAGTACATCAGTAAACAAAAGGAGCCTAGGATGTATAAAAGACTTTATCTGTCCTATAAAAGCTGTACAAAAATACATGGAGGAAAAAAAGAGGAAAAAGTTGGAGGGGCAGTTAGCACGAAGAGATGTGAAGACAGAGAGAGTGATAAGAGGGTGCTGATATCATGTTGACACGCTAATGGTCTTGCTTGTATAAGCTGCCCTGTTCAAAACGTAACTGCCATTGAAACTATGCCACCGTGCTATGCCACAACACTACAACAATAAAATGCTATCTCCATTAAACATATCAATAAAAACAACCTGCTAGATTAAAAGCTTTCAATGTATGCTGGGGTATTTATAATAAATAATGGATATTACCCGGCTATTAAGAACTTTAATGCTGCAGGCAGTCCATTTATAGTTCCTTATTGAGCACTATTACCCAAAGCAAGCAGGAATGTGTCTGGACAATGAATAATTAACAACCAAATAAACAAAGGCACTGGCCTTCATACATAAACTACACAAAACAGCATTACTGTTTTGTTAGGCTTTTAGCTTTTATGTATTTTAGTGTTATTATGTTGATATTGAATTATACTAAGCACACATTTTTAGTTACTATGTACATCATTAATATCCCATAGGTATAAACCAAATGTGCAAACAGGACCCCTGTCCTTGGCCACTGTATATAAAAATCAAACAAATTAGGAAAACATTTTTTTGTGTCTGATGCTGATATGTGACTTTTTTGTGCATGCTAACTGTAACTGTCACCTTCTTGGTCAAAACACTGTGCAAGTAAAGTGCTTTGGCAGCAGAGAAATACAGTGGGTGGGTATTCTTCAGCTTTTTCACAGTGACTTGATCTTTTACCTGGCACATGTTAGAATACCTGTTTGTAACTGTGTAAACTTCCACTCTTTCTGTACATGCTGTCATTTAACTTCCCATTCAGAAACACACAACACACAAACAAAACACTTACACACACACACACACACACACACACATACGCCCACAGACAAACATATGGTTTTGTAGCTGTGCGTGTACTTCAACTATTTCTGTCGAGGCTGTCATTACTTTTCCATTCAGTTTGCCGTTGTGTAGGTACCCCCCACCTACAGAAAGGCAATCACCACCCACAGGAGTACCGCAACCCTTGCAGCCATGATTGCCAGTAACTGCCACCTGAAGCGCATTCTCTAAATGGACGATTTCCTGCTCACTAAGGGGAGTCCAGAGGCACCCGCCACTTTTTTTGGGGGGGGGGTAGGGGGGGACTTTGTACTGTACAGCTGTGATTTACTCAAGCTGTTTCACACTTGAACTTACACAGTTGAAATTTGATTCTAGTCTACAGTCTCTGTACACTGAATGACAATAAAAAAGTCATTCTAAAACACCCAATCACCACCCAGCAGGTAACCCACACTGTGTGTGTGTGTGTGTGTGTGTGTGTGTGTGTGTGTGTGTGTGTGTGTGTCTGTGCGTGTGTGTGTGTGTCTGTATGTGTATGCACTGCCTCATGAGCAATGAACAAGGACAGGGCAGGTCAGATCTTGACCTAACATCTCAATGTCAGCCTGGCATGTGAATGGAGGGGAGCAAACTGGGTAATTGGCCGGTCTTCGGTTGAGTGTCACCCTGTTTGGCTGAGCTGCCCCTGAGGTGAGGAGAGGACAGAGAGAGGACAGGGAGAGGACAGCGTTGATGAAGATAGACGCCCAAGGCTCAAGGGATATGACTCGAGGGAAGACAGTTTTCATTCCCTGTTTGTCTGTTTGTTTATTTGTTTGTTATTAAAGGGATGACGTGACGTAACGGCTACTGTGCTAGCGTGTCACGAGTGGCCAGAGGAGAGGCCTTCACATGTGACAGCAAACCCTCTCTTGCATAACAACTATTAACAGATATCTGCAGCTGTTGTGACAGTCTGCAGTTAATTATATCCCCGAAACGCGGAGCGTCGGGGATGTAATGGTTTTGCGTGCGCCGCCGCCGCCGCCGCCGCCACCGCGTCCGCCGCGTCCGCCGCGTAAGGTCTTTCGTGTTAACGCGATAACTTTTGAACGGATGTTTGGATTTGTCCCAGATTTTTTGGGTGAATGCTCTAGGGCAGGTTCATGAACTGATTCGAGTTTGGAGGTCAACACTTTCAAGATGGCTGAATTCAAGATGGCCGAATTTTTGTTTGGCCCATAACTTCTGACTGGGTGGATGGATTTCTCCCAGATTTGGTGTGTTAATGCTCTAGGATAGGTTCATGAACTTATTCGAGTTTGGAGGCCAACACTTTCAAGATGGCTGAATTCAAGATGGCTGAATTTTGGTTTGGCCCATAACTTCTGACCAGTTGGATGGATTTGTCCCAGATTTGGTGTTTCAATGTTCTAGGGTAGATTCATGAAATACAGTATGAATGTTGGGGGCTTTGAAGCATCGCGTTTCGGGGATATACCTTTAGCAGTCGAAGACGACTGCATAGGCCTAGTTTCCAGTTAGCTTTGCTACACCTAACACCTACTGTCACGTATAAGACTTCCCCTCCATTGAGCGCTACACTTTGGAATTTAATCTGTGTGATAGTGAAGCACCTGCTTCTAGCGTCTGAATGTGTTTTTATGAGCTGCCCATTATTCTGGTATACATCCCATGATAGTTCACCAGCATCCTGATGAGTGGCATGGTAACCATGGACAGGACACGAGATGTACTTAGACCCAGAGTGTGAATTACTCCTGCATAATTGAGGGGTACCACCTTTTTTACAGGGGATACTACCTTTTACATTAATTACATTAATATGTTGGTACCCCCCAACCCTACTGGGTCTTGATTAGGGGGTACCATACTCCCCAGTACTTCCTGTCATTCGGACTATGCTTAGCCCAAGAAGTGAGGAACCAGAGGGAGGCCACGAGTTATATGTGAAAACAGTGCAACCAATGCAGTGTCTAACAAACTGCTTTCTGACCAGGCTGACCTTCAAAACCTCCAAAAACACTGACGTCAATGTAGATGTTTCCAGGGAAAAATTAAGAAATGGATAAATAAATAAATGGTATCATCCAATAAAATTTCAAGCCAGGACACAAATAAATCATGTACTAACCTTGTATTGTTTGAGCAAAATGCAATTTTCAGTGTAAAATGCATAATTTGATTTCCACCATACTCAATGCCGAGCAGGACCGCGCTAATAGTTTTCAAATTGACGATTGTCATTAACTTTTATGCGGTCCAATTTGGGAAACACAGTCAATGGCCTTAATCAGCAGTGGTAATAATGTCCCACATG
>CM059277.1:14837885-14872885 GCA_030347295.1 Setipinna tenuifilis
TTTAAAGAAAAAGTGTTTGACAAAGTCATTTCTTTTTGCAACCCTTCAGTGTTCCTGAGGAGGAGCGCTCAAGCAAGCTCAGAAAAATATGACCTAGCCATTTTAAGAGTCCCACTCACAGACAGACACACACCCACACCCACACACAAATGCACATAAACACATACACACACACACACACACACACATACACACACACACACACACACACACACATCTTTCCTGTGGCGAGTCTATTAGTCTCTGTGATTGCTTTGCTCTAAAGTACCAGTGATGTCTGTAGAATCAGCAGGGGACTAAATAAATCACCACACACACACACACACACACAGTCTTACACACCAGGGGTCATAGCCAATTGCCCACTATGCGCACTGCACTCTGTGTTATTCCTGTCTGGATGTGTGTGTGTGTGTGTGTGTGTGTGTGTGTGTATGTGTGTGTGTGTGCGTGCATATACACAACATATACACACTGTAACCTTGTCTGCTCAGTGGTGTATGCATCTAGGGCATGAGTGTTATGACTGTGTGTGTGTGTGTGTGTGTGTGTGTGTGTGTGTGTGTGTGTGTGTGTTCACGTGTGCGTGATTAACTCGCTCGTCTGCCTTTAATTGTGTGAGACGGGCATTTGCATATGCTGTGATTACGTCACACTCATTAGAAAGTCCGAGTGCCTTTGCTTCTTTACGCTCCACTCCTCTTCCACTCCTCTCCCACTCCTCTCCTCTATCCTCCTCTCCTCTTCCACACCTCTCCTCTCCACTCTTCTTCCACTCCTCCTCTCCCCCTCTCCTCTGCTCTCTTTTGTTTGTCTCCGGTTGCCTCCAGACCTCCATTATGACCTGTGGTTTTCCGTCCTTTCACTTTACATCTTCCTCTCCTCTCTTCTCCAATCCCTTCTTTTCCTCTCCTCTCCACTCCACTCCTCTCCTCCTCACTTTGGCTTTTAGTCTTCCTCCAGACCTCCATTATGACCTGTGACCTTTCCCTCCATTTGCTTTACATCCTTCTCTTCTCCACTCCACTCCTCTCCTCCTCTCTACTCCACCACTCCTCTCCTCCTCTTTACTCCACTCCTCTCTTTTCCTTTCCTCCTCCCTTTGGTTTTTGTCTTCATCCAGACCTCCAATATGACCTGTGACCTTCCCTCCTTTTGCTTTACATCCTTCTCTTCTCCACTCCTCCTCTCTGCTCCTCCCTTTGATTTGTCTTCCTCAAAGACCTCCATTATGACCTGTGATGGCTGGCTGTGGTGGCTGCAACACAGGCCTGATGTAATAAAGATATCCGCTGCCGACTCTCTTTATTCCCCATCCCCATCCCCACCCATCCCCATCCCCATCCCCATCCCACTGGGCCACATAAAATGGCTGAAATACCTCCATCACTTCCCATCGCTTTCCTCTTTGTGTAATGGCTACAGTATTCATTTACTGCTTTTGTGTATGTGTGTGTGTGTGTGTGTGTGTGTGTGTGTGCGTGTGTGTGTGTCTGTGTGTGTAAGTGATTGTGTCTGTGTGTATATGTGTTTGTGTGTGTATGTGTGTGTGTGTGTGTGTGTGTGTGTGTGTAAGAGAGTTGAATGCACCCACCCACACACACACACACACACACACACACACACACACACACACATGTCTTTGATTGTCTTCAGTGGATTAGTGATTATTGATCGGGACCTTGATGGACATCATGCAGTGCTAATAAGCTCTCTGTACTCCACCGCTTTAATCAGGAAACCACACACACACACACACACACACACACACACACACACACACACACACACACACACACAACCACACACTCACACACACACACACACACACACACACACACACACACACACACACACACACACGACAGAGCATTCCTGTGCATCAAAACTGTCTGATTTAGTCATCACATCTACATGGTTTCCTTGACTTTGCCCACATCTGTCTTCCATTGAGTTGCACGCATTTACACACACCCACACACACACACACACACACACACACACACACACACACACCCACACATACATGCACACACACACACACACACACACACACACACATACACAAACACATAAAGGCTCACACTAATCTGAGATTCTAATATAATTTCTTCCACCTACTTTAAATTCCATCACTTCCTGCTGCTGTCAGTGACTCAAGATGCCAGAATGCACACACACACACGCACACACACACACACACACACACATACCTGCCTGAAGTGACAGACACACGCTTTCACTCAATTTCATGTAGAGTTGACAGACATCACTGCAATGTGCACTAACACTAAATGCATACACTCCTTCAGTCTCTTAAAAAGGCACGCACGCATGCATGTGCACACACACACACACACACACACTGTAATGGAGTGCCACCTCGCCTTTCGCTACACACATACATACACACACACAGAGCACAAAAACACACACATGTACTGTATTCAGTTCTGTCAAACAGAAGCTTGAGCTCGATACATCACCACAGAAACAACACCGGATAACAGCATTTCAGTATAGATTTGTGCACAAGCAAACGTGCACACACCCACACACACACACATGCACACACACACACACACACATGCACACTGACAAACACACACACACACAAATACACTCCAGCACACAATGTTAGGCTCAATTACATCTTGACTGACACTCGCACAAACACACTCCATTACACACAGACACACACCATTACACTAGTAAGAACTCAATTACACCAAACACGCAGGCACTGCAAACACGTAACACACCATTTTGCACACACCAGTACCAACCAACCCACCATGCCACAAACACAAAAAAAAAAAAACACACACACACACACACACACACACACACACACACACACACACACACACACATACACACACACACACACAAACAACCCTAAGCTACATTTGGCACTCAAACTGCCCATTCACAGGTTAAAAATGGCAGTAGAACTGCTATAATAATAATAATGATAATAATAACAGCAATAACAATAATCTTTATCTGTATAGCACATTTCACACAAAGAATGTAGTTCAAAGGGCTTCAACAGTCTGGCAGACGAACACAGGACAGAGGTACACGTGGCCAGCTTTGTTCTAGTCCAGTAGAGCCACAGAAATCCGCCAGGGCACTCCAGAGAGCTCCACTAATGTCCCCCCTGGTTCCCAGGGGAGCTCAACTGCTGGGCTGGTGGAGGGAGTCTCTTCCCCCTTATGACCTGCTGTTAAAATGCCAGTGCCACCCAACACATACCTCCCACCTTAGCTTAGATGTCCCAATAAAACACTGAAATTAGATTTAGGCTTAAAGTATATATAGGCATATATATTACTATATTACTAATATATATTACTAATATACATTTACTCTCCCTAGGTGCCTCATGGTTGTATAATTCTGCCTGTGTAGGAAGTATGTGTGTCTGTAGTGTCCCTGCTCTGGGAAACTTACTTAGGCACATGCATCTCCTTGTATGTATGAAGGTAGTCTGCTTACTCTGTGTTCCTTTACACCTCTGTTAGCTTATGCCCTCCTTTTTGTAAGTCGCTTTGGATAAAAGCGTCTGCTGTAATGTAATGTAGTGTAATGTAAAGTAATGTAATGTAATATAATGTAATATTACAATAGACACTGTGCCTTTCATTCATTGTAGCTGTGAAGGTGAAAACAAACAGAATGCAAAGGACTAATGGGAATAATTGTGGAGTGATATATTTCTGAACCATAACCCTGCACCTCCCTGGACAACCACCACCTCACCTCACTAACTCCCTCTGGGAAACACGGCATAAACCAAAATATGTATTCCAATACAGTGGCCATGATGCAATTCTTGCCGTGTTACATTCTGAATAATGACCATATCCAAAACATAACCATGTATGACATTCCCTAAATATGAACTGTCTTTGGTGAAAACGACTTTACATTTTTTGCACCCTTATCCTGGTATAAACTGCAGTTTTTAAGTCCAACAATAACGCAGTTTAAATCTAGGATAAAGGACTCTTTGAGTACTAAATGCACATGTGCTGTTACTGAGCACTGCTGGTGATCATGTTGAGAGGATGTTAAATTGTCAACTGTCTTTCTCTGATTCTGTTGTCAACTGTTTGTAATATTAATAGTATTTTTTTTATCATGGAGCTATATAAGCCGCCATCTTGGGCAGGACTCCTTTGAGGAAGAGATTTTGAATCTTAATGGGATTATTCCTGGTAAAATAAAGGTTAAATAATTCTCTCCAGTAGTGGAATACTGCATACACACACACACACACACACACACACACACACACAGACGCACATGCACACACACACACACACACACACACGCACACACACACACACACACACACATACACGCGCACACACACAGACACACGCACGCGCACACACACGCGCGCGCGCACACACACACACTAAGGAGCTGTGGCTGAGGTTAGTTTTTGGTCCAGTGCTTTCCTCCAGTGTTCCTGACTGTCTCCCCCTCTCTGCTTCTGACTCCATACCACATGATGCTTATTGCTCCCTTGGGGTCCTTGGCGAGAGCAGCCAGTGTATTTGAGGTGTGTGTGTGTGTGTGTGTGTTTGTGTGTGTGTGTGTGTGTGTTTGTGTGTGTGTTTACTTGGGTGTTTGAATGTGTGTAAGCCTCTAATTGTGTTTGTGTTTGTGTGTGTGTGTGTGTATGCTTGAGTGTTTGAATGAGTCTAAGCCTCTAATTGTGTGTGTGTGTGTGTGTGTGTGTGTGTGTGTGCATGTATGTGTGCGTGTACATGGGTGTATGTCTATGTGCAAGAGTGTATTTGTGTGTTTGCTTGTTTGTGTGTGCATTTGTGTGTGTATCTGTGTTAGCAAGTGTGTGTTTGTGTATGCATGTTCACATAGATGCATGTTCCTGTGTGTGTGTGTGTGTGTGTGTGTGTGTGTGTGTGTGTGTCTGGGTTGAGATGAGAGCTCTGGTCATCTCAGAGCTATGACTCAGCTCCTCTCTGGTCAGCCTTAATTCTGCTCTGTGCCTTTTGATTCCAGCGCCACAAGGCAAAGTCTTTCACCTCTCACCCCTTGGGCACTACGCGTATGTGTGTGTGTGTGTGTGTGTGTGTGTGGTGTGTGTGTGTGTGTGTGGTGTGTGGTGTGTGTGCCTCTCTATGTTTGTGTGTCTGTGCATGGGGATGTGTCTTTCTGTGTGTGTGTGTGTGTGTGTGTGTGTGTGTGTGTGTCTGTGTCTGTTTTTCTGTGTGTGTGTGTGTCTGTCTATCTGTGTAAGTGTGTGTGTGTGTGTCTATCTGTCTGAGAGTGTGTGTGTGTGTGTGTGTGTGTGTGTGTGTGTGTGTGTATCTGTGAGAGTGTGTGTGTGTGTATGTCTATCTGTGTATGTGTGTGTGTGTGTGTGTGTGTGTGTGTGTGTGTGTGGGAGGAAAAGGAAGAGAGGCAGAAGCAGTAAAGCCACTTGTCCTACTGGTGACAGCTGTGGATCGCTCTGAGCTGGTGGGGGGTGGGGGAGGTTGGTGTGTGTGTGTGTGTGTGTGTGGGGAGGTTGGGGGGGCAGATGCGCTAATTTCATCGCCACGTAGACCTCAAACCCTGGCGATGGTGTGTGTGTGTGTGTGGTGTGTGGTGATGCATAGACCAGAGCACACAGCACACAGCTGACTATGCATTCAGCCAGCAGCAAAGAGTGTACAAGGACACAAGTCACAGTCTTGGTCTTGCATGAGAGTGTATTGGAGGACTGTATGAGGAGGCGTATGCTTTAGACAGAATTGTGAAAGAAGTGCAAGGAGTGAGTGACTGTATTATATTGTATATCGTCCATTGTAAAACTAAAAGGGATAGCCAACATGTGTTATGGAGTGAAATGTTTTCAGATTTAAAATGTAGGTGTAATGATTTATTTTATGGTTTCTTTTCAGTGTATCTACATGTAACATGTTATATTATGTACTTACACTATACATACATAACATTAACCCTAACCCAATGGTACAGTGTAACTACATAATATTACATACATATTGTTATACACTTTGATACACGTTTCCTGACTGATGTAACAGGGACCGTAAAACAAAGTGTAACCAAAGTAGGTGTAGTCTAGATTGCCAGTGTTAGAGCAGTGAGAGACTTCCACAGTAAAATTAGTATTCCACACATCCATTCTGGTGTTGTTAATCATGTTGAACACTGTTTTCACTTTTGCCAGCCTTTTTTATAGCCTGCCATCATTTCAAGGAGTTGCTTAAATTTGATTGGTTCAGCCTGCCAACCCATGTTTTTTTTTTTTCATGGGTTTCTATCCTGGATATTATTTGTCTGTTGTAATGACACTTCGGAATAAAAGTCCATTAACTGAGTGCCCAAATTTTGATTATGTTGGTGCTGTTCCATGATTCCAATAAAGTGTACTACGCAGACTAAGGCTTACATGATGAGCCACAGGTTATATAGCAAAATCAAAGTCCATTACCGGTCAGGTGGTGAGAGACATTTGGATGTGAAATCAGTTTAAAATAAACATTTAAAGTTTATAGGTTTATGGGAGCTGAATTTGTCTATTTTCACTGTGATAACTTATTTTTCCACGAGGTGAAGCAATGCTTTAGGTGGGACAGCAGGAAAGTGGCTAATAAAAGGCGACATGCCGATAATGGGATCTCTCTATTGCGAACATTCATGCTACGTAAAGGCCTATACCCAAACGTATATTCTGTGTACAGGACTGTTGATAACCTGCCTACAGCCTCACCGTTTACACTTCTCGGCCTAGTGTTTCATCACTGTATGTGCCCTTCAGTCTTGTAAAATCACCCAGGACTAAGATGGCCGACTCTGGCGGGGGAAAGACCTCTCTCTTAACAGGGTGTGAAAATGGCCTATTGATTTGACAGTGACTGCTGACATGATGGTTTCACAGGTGCTTGGAGATAGTCTTCCCCAGATTGAGAGAGGCATTTTGGGTATGCCTGTTAGGAGAGGGTGGGTGGGTGGCGGGTGTGTCAGGTGGCAGAGGGAGTGTGTCGGATTGTGTGTGTGTGTGTGTGTGTGTGTGTGTGTGTGTATGCGCCCACAAGTGTGGGTGTGTGTGCATTTTTATGTGTGTTCCTGTTTGTGTGTGTGTGTGTGTGTGTGTGTGTGTGCATCTGGGTGGGTGTGTGTTTGTGTGTGTGTGTGTGCATCTGGATGTGTGTGTGTGTGTGTGTGTGTCTGCGCCCACAAGTGTGTGTGTGTACATTTTTATGTGTGTTCCTGTTTGTGTGTGTGTGTGTTTATGCATGTGTGTGTGTGCGCTAGTGTGGGTGTGTGTGCATTTTTGTGTGTGTTCCTGTTTGTGTATGTGTGTGTGTCTGTGTGTGTGCGTGTGTGCATCTGTGTGTGTCTGTGTTTGTACATGCGTCTGGGTGTGTGTGTGTGTGCTAGTGTGGGTGTGTGTGCATTTTTATGTGCGTTCCTGTTTGTATGTGTGCACTTGCACAAGTGTGGGTGTGTGTGCATTTTTGTGTGTGTTCCTGTTTGTGTATGTGTGTGTGTCTGTATGTGTATGTGTGTGTGTGTGTGTGTGTGTGTGTGTGTGTGTGTGTGTGCGTGTGTGCATCTGTGTGTGCGTGCATGCGTCTCTGTGTGTGTGTGTGTGTGTGTGTGTGTGTGTGTGTGTGTGTGTAAGTGAGAGAGAAGAACATTTCCTCAGAATCTATTTTCACATCTACTCAGCTAAGGAGAACAGTATTGAAAAACGGATTTAAATATATGATAATAAAGTCTGAATTGCTAACCCCCTTCGCTGTGAAGTTAATGAGATGTTCTGTGGCTATGGCGCCTGCCCAGTGACATACGCAACCCCCCCCCCCCCCCCCAACTCAGACCTTCAGTAAGCCCCAATTTAAAATGGTGGCTAAAGTGCAAAGTCAGCCAGTGAGAGTATCACGAAAAAGCTAGCGCATAGCATGTGGCAGAATTGAGCTGACCTATGGATATCTGTGCTTAGCAGCTTAGCGACTGTTATTACGTGAGCAAAATAAAAACCCAACAACAACAACAAAAAAAGAGATTTAAACCTATTTATGAAATTAGCTTAAGCCAGATGTAATATTTTACACTTTCTCATTTAAATTAGTGACCCTGAACCTTTTCCTCGCATTTGTGTTGTCATTTTGTGTTACCATGGTGTCAGTGCTACCCCAATCCCCTCACATCTCTTTCTCCTCTTGTCTGCTTTGTAAAGGTGAGATTTGTGAATGTGTGATAGAGTCACACACAGACTACACACACACACACACACATGTGTGCACACACACACACACACACACACACACACGACAAGCACACACAACACACAAACATGTGTGTACACACACTACACACACTACACACATACACATACGGCACACACACAGAGAAAAGAAGCTGTCTATGAAGGGATTTCCCTTCTTGTGAAAGCGATCTGACATTCACACTTACAGTATGGACAGGAAGAAGCGCGAGAGAGCAGAGAGCAGAGAGCGGAGTGAGAGACTCTCTGTGTGCGTGGGTGGAGGAAGCGTGGGTGGATGATTATCAATAATCAATAGGGAAGATCATTCACAAGAGGAGCAAGAGCGTCACTTCTGCATGCTAGCAACAGAGCCTCTGCACAAAACCCAGGAACACAGACACACACACATGCACACACACACGCACACACACACACACACACACACACACACACACAAACACGCACGCACACAAAAAAGAAAGATACATTAACATGCACACAAAACATATCCCTATGCACACCAACACACATATACAAACACACACAAACATACATACACACTAACTGTATTAGGATCATGAAGAGTGCATTATGCCTATGTTGGTGGGTGTAATTACTGGATTAAGACAAGCTAATCCTACCTCAAGACAATCCCTACAGATTACACAACAATGCATGCCAGGAAATAAGACAGCACACTGAAGCCTAATGCGCCACAGTATTAGACTACACACACTAACACACACCAAAGCACAGCACCATACAGCAATTACTGTAAAGATGAAAACAAAACGGTCCACTACAACAACAAACAAACGTGTCTACCACAGCCATGACCACTATCACAAAACAAACAACATTTGACGGCTCTGTATTAAAACAACCAGTCATAACAGTAAGCCTGTAGTTACAATAGACTTAAGCCCACAATAAGATACAAAAACAGACGTATGTCATTACACAACAGTAAACTATATAGAGAATTGCACAACACACCAACGGAAATCACTCGAATCACTTAAAAAGAGAACCTACAAAAAATACTCAAAACTGTGTAGCAATCCACATTACTGTCGTTAGCTAAGACAATCAACACAGCAAGTAAACACAGACCAGCACACACACACACACACACACACACACACACACACACACACACACACACACACACACACACACAGTGCAATACATTAACATCATCATCAACAACAATTAGTTCCAGATAGAACACTTACAATGTAGAAGATGGCCTCACAAATCACATTTCACGACAAAAACAAGCAAATATTGCAACGCAGTACCCCTGCAATCCCTACATGATGCAAGTCCAGACTATTGAACACCACATCACATCTCAGTCTAGTCCAAACAAGCGCCTCTGTGCATACCAAAACACATAAGACTCAGTGAGGTAATATGTCAGAAAACATATTTGTTGCTCAGAAAATAATCATTACCAAAAATAAGTACCTACATTTAAAAAAAAATGTGAAATGTGTTCTTGAATGTTCTTGTCACAAAGCACCTGCAGGTTGAGTGTGTTCGGTGCAAAGGGCATGCCTGTGGTGACTACCACTGGGACACACACCAAAGCCGACAAGCAAGAACAGCCCTTACAGAATCCACTCCAGGCAGTATCACTGTAACAGACACACTCTGCTCTACACCCTGTGCGTTTAATAATAATAATTTAAAAAAAAAAACCTACTTCAAGCTATTCAAGACTTTGACGAGCTATCGTGATGGCTGCGGGGTGACAACGGAGACGGAATGCATATTAGGCACTAAGTAAATATCCGTCGCTTCTCCCATTTTAACGCAATTAGCATGAAGAGAAGGGTTATTGGAGTCATGAAATATGCAGACAGACTGACCTTTCTAAAACGCAAACTAATTAAAATTACTATCATAAATACCATGACCTTTCTGCCTGTGTTTTAGGTGCGATTGGTAGTAGGTGGGATATGGCATTATGTCTCGGAGCTGGCACAAGTAGAGGCTTTGTAGTAGCCTATGAAATCGAGTGCTTTTTTTTAAGGAGGATTGAAAGTTCTAGAAGATCTTCTAAGTCAATCAGTTGTACATTGGGTCAAGACAGGAAGTCGCAATGACAGCTAGGCAAAACACTGATGATTACATTAGAACATGGCACAGCATGGTGGAATCAACACATTCACATTCATACACACACAGACACACAGAGATAGACAGAGGCACACAGGCACACTCAAGCACAGACACACACACACACACACACACACACACACACACACACACACACACACACACACACACACACAAAGCCAAAGTGGCTAATAGTATGGAACTTTTAATAACAGCTCATACTCATGGTACCACATTTAGGGTTGTCATGTTATCACATTATATTGTATATAAATGTTATAGTTGAACATAGTGATATTTCTTAGGAGTCTTTAGGGACACCCTGTATAATGCTGCATAGTTCCAGTTCAGTAGCCAAAGCTGGTGCATAAACAAACAAACAAACACATAACAAACAACTCTATGCTGGGTACAGGGTGCAGAATTACGTATTATTTGTAAGTGCTTTAATGTCGCATGTCCCACTAGGATGAAATATTATTTATGTTGTATTCATTTATGTATGGTAAGGTGCATTTCCTGTTGTGTTGGCTGACCAATTGCCCCCTTGGCGATAATAACGATACCTTAAACCTTGAACATCAGCTGAGCACAGGAAACCAACCACGCCACCGCGCCACCACGCAGAGCAACCTGCGGCTCCCCGATTACAGCTGCAGCCAGCCCAGCCCCAGCTCTGAGGGCCGCCAGTGCGGGGAAGGAGGCTTACGCCTCCGGCCTCCATGCTCTCTGCCTCTCTGCCTCTGCTGCTGCTGTTGATGATGATGACGACATGGGGCTTAATTGCACTTTACTGATGGAGGGCAGGCCCCGGCTTTGTGTTGCTTCATAATGGCGCGCAATCAGCATGGCTCCCAATTCACACACTCCACATTGAGTCCCTGCCAGAGAGATCTTAAATAAAGGCCTTTATTACTGCCTTTCACTTCCATCCTGCTCCTCTCTGCTCTGCTCTGCTCTCTCTCTCTCGCGCGCTCTATCTCTCCATCGCTCCCCTTTTCTCTCTCCCTCTCTCTCTCTCTCTCTCTCCCTCTCTCCAATAACACTCCCCCGTTCCACCGCCCACAGAAATAACAGAGGGCGAGTGAGAGATAGAGAGGGAAAGAAAGAGAAAGAGCCAGAGAGAGAGAGAGAGAGAGAGAGAGAGAGAGAGAGAGGGGACAGGGGCATGAGTGGGAGAGACAGAAGAGAGAGAGAGATCATCGCAGGAAAAAAGAAAGAGATGAAAGCGAGACTCGGCGCGGCAAGGAAAAGGAAAAACACATCCGACATCCCCGCTCAGCAGCAGCAACAGCAGCGGCAGCAGCATACGTGCAACGGCATATTTTCACACGCAAGGAGGACAATATGATACCACATACACGCACAACAATTAACATCTGCTGAGCCTGAACAACAGACACCACCAACCCCATTAACAGCCACACCTGGGTCCTCGTTTTAATGATGGCCAAAGTGCAAAGTCAGCCAACAGGCAAAAGTGTTTTTGATGTACTGAGTGCCAGTCAGGGCCACTGAGCTGACCCATCAATGCTCGCACATCAAGGACCTCTCGCTCACGGTATTAAATTAGCAAATAGATTTGGCTTGCTTATTAAATTAGACATCAGACTTTGGCCATCATTAAAAATTACGGCCCCAAGTGCACCAGTGTTGCACACTAAGGGTGCTCTTCTCTCTTCTGTCCGTTTGAGTATTATTTTATCATGTAGTCTAAGATTGTTCACTTCATCACTTGTTCTCATAAGATTGTTCAATTATGCAATGTGCTGTTAGTGCATAACTGGAATCAAAAGTTGCAGCATCATACAGTATATTCCAAATCACCTGCTTCTACTTGTCTGTGCAGCTTAGACGGGTGATTTCACTCATTACTGCTTACTTCTACCTGGCTAAAGAGATGTACGAATTGGAATCAGCTGTTTTTGTCTATGGCTGGATACAAAATGTGGCAATGGATTGTAGCTTCTGAAGCCTGGTTGTGTCATGTCAGAAGTGTTCATTCAGGAGACATAAGCAACACATGCGTTCAAGAACAGAATAGCAAAGAAAATTGATTCTTCTACAAATATTTTCATGAACACACATATACACACACACGCACACACACAGGCACACACGCACGCATGTACATACACACACAGCCTGTACACAGCCTACACCCCTTTTTTTCTTTTCTCACACATGTGAAGACTCGATAATGAGATTCTTTCACGTATACTCAAGCGCACAAAAATCCTTAGGATCATTAAAGGGACACTCACATTCACACACACAGAAACCCACAAATTCAAATGACCCTCAAATAAACACAAATATGCATACACCCTAACTGTGCATGCACACAGACACACACACACACACAGACACACACACACATGCACGCACACACACACACACACACACAGCTGCCTGAAATTCTCCTAGTGTCTGCAGACACCCAATCCCCCCCCCCAACCCCTCGCCCAACCCATCAATAGGCCTTCTTTAGAAAAGAATCTTTGTGCAACCCTCCAAGCATTCCTACTGTACAAAGTCATGACACACACCCACGCATACACACACACACACACACATTCACACACAAATGCAAAATAAAGCTAGACATAATACGGTACATGCAAACATACACCATATACGCACACACACACATACTGACACACACACACACACACCCACACACACACACAAACCACAGACACATGCTGCAGGATGACGAGTATTAAGATGGATGATTGGCGGTCTGTGCTGCTTCTTCAATAGCAGACGGGGTCTTTGCTAGGCTCACTTTGTGGAAGTTCTCAAGCTGTGATGATGTGTGTGAGTCTGAGCCAGCTGTGCCTTGCCAACTGGCTCACACACACATACATACATGCATACACACACACACACACACACACACACACACACACACACACACACACACACACACACACATAGCCAGAGCAAAAGCATTTGCTTACAGTACACCTGCTCAAAACACCTGTTGAGTCCCCTAAGGCTAGCTTTTAATCCAAGGGATGATTACAAAAAGATAACGCCATCTTAGAAATATAATAAATGCTCATCTCTTTAAACCACACACAAATGGCACCAAGGTGAGTGTGAGTGCGAGTCAGTCTCTGAGTCTTAAAGACACCGTATGCAATTTAGTTATGGGAAATCAAATGTTGTTGATGTTCGAGCTCAGCACCCATTCAAATTACCCAATTAAACCCCTCCCCTCAATGTTTCTAAAGCTCTGTGCCTGACTGGCTGGAAAAATGTGTGGCTCAGATTAAGCCACTATGTTGGACTCCTATTGGATAAAGGCAGATTTGTTTATGGACTACAGTTGTTTTAAAAAAAAAAAAACACTGAATGGATAGCCACTGTGGCATCATGTTTACAAACAAAACACATAGCTATTGGGTGTTATGTTTGTTTTTGGGGCTGTCAAACTAGTGCGACTTTCCTAGCCGCTTCTACATGGCTGTGTTGTCAAACACTGTCAAACACTGTCTCGTCAAAACTCGCTGTCTTGTCAACCCCCCCCCCCAAAGATGACTGACAGGTGCTCTGACACCTCTCTGTCTATGGTTTGCATTATACTGGCCTGGATGGCACTGTCTGCTAACCGAATACACCTGCCACCTCAATCCCTTTGGAAAGTGCACTGCATGTTGTTATCCAGTTATCCTAAATATTTTACATTTCTGATCAAATGAGCTGGAAATATACAGTCCAAGTCCAGTCCAAAATCGCCTTTCAGGCTCATGTTATAGAACAATTACAACCTCAAAAATGACTGGATGACTATTGTGAAAGTTAATGTTAATACATTATTATTACGTAGTGGATATAACACCATATAGCACACACAGACATGCAACCCTTTAAAGACTGACCTTGTCATTGCAGACAAACAGACACTCTTGTCAGCCCATTCATGACAAACCAATCATTGCTCACCTTGTTGTAGACTCCCCAGGAGAGCTCCGTCTCGATCACCATGACGACGATGCCGAACATCCCGAAGATGAGCGCGTAGTCGCTGAGTCGCTTGCGCTTCTCGAACAGCGCCCTCCGGTGGCCGAGCTTGTAACCGATGTTCTGGTTCTTGCGCTTCTGGGCCTTGGAGGTGGTCCTCCCAGTCACAGCCCCTCCTGCCCCCCTGCGGCCGTTACTCCCGCTGCCCCCTCCACCACCAATCGTGGCCCTGCTCTCTGAGAGGGCGTGGTTCTGGTGGTAGATGGACATCTCGTAGGCGTGGCCCCTGTAGGGCGTGTCCTCTTTGGAGGAGATGACGATCTCGGGCGGGTTCTGCGATTGGCCGAGCTGGTGGGAGGCGTGGGAGGAGCCGCCGGAGGGCGGGGCCACGGCGGTGGTGGCCGGGATGGAGGAAGGGGCGGAGCTAGCCCCGGAGCCGCCGCCCTCTTTGGTGTCGCTGCTGCTGTCCGACTCGATGAGGTTGCGCCGCGAGGCGCTCAGGCGGCTCAGGGGCTTCATGACGCCGCCCGTGTACTTGCAGGAGCTCATGGCGATCTCGGTGAACGGGTTGCTGTCGCGCCGGTGCACCAGAGGGCTGGCCTGCCTGTGCTTGCACCCCCTCTCCCGCTCCCGCTCCCGCTCGCGCTCCCTCTCGCGCTCCCTGTCCCTGTCCCTGTCCCGCTCGGCCGAGGGCGAGTGCGAGGAGTAGAAGAGGGCGTTGTAGACGGGCGAGGCGTCGGCGCTCAGGCTGTGCTGGCTGCCCAGGCAGGACGACAGCGGGGTGCTGGTGGGGTGCAGCGCGTTGGGGATGGGGATGGGGGGCAGCTGAGGGGGGGCGGTGGAGGAGGCCAACCCCGACGCGGAGGAGGTGACCAGGGGCAGACGCGGCAGAGAGGCCGGGGGCAGGCCACCACCACCACCACCGCCACCACCACCGGGCGTGGTGGGCGAAGGCGTGGTGTTGAGACGCTCCAGGCTGCTGTTCCCCCCCATGTGGTTGGAGTGGTTGGCTCCGGGGTAGCTGCCGGCAAGGCTGGGATGAGCTGTACCAGCGCAAGGCAGGGGGGGGCGCTGCTGCTGCTGCTGCTGGTCCTCGTCCTCGCTCCCGCCCAACAGGGCTTGACTCAGGGAGGGAGGAGGATCCATGGCAACCTGTGAGCTCCACAGGAGACGTACGGAGACACGCTCTCCTTTACCACTAGAGTTTGCCACCGGAGTCAGGGTGGGAGACGGAGGATGGCGGGTGGAGGAGGAGGAGGAGGAGGAGGAGCACGTCAACCAAGAAGAAGAAGAAGAAGAAAGAGACAGGAAGGAAACGCAAAGGAGAAGATGAGAGACAAACAGAAATCCAAAGACCGCGACACAGCAAGCAACACATAAAGTTAATTATGAGCCCTGAGACGAAAAAGAATGGTTAGAGCAGATAGGGAGGGATGAGGAGCGGAGGGTGACAGAGTTCGGCTGATGGATGAGGAAGGATTAGAAAGGGGGAGAAAAGGGGGATGAGGGGTATTTTGCAAAGTGAGGGAAGTGAAGAAAGAGAGAGAGGGAAGGATGAAGGGATCTATGTTGGGCCAGAGAAAGAAAAATGAGCACATTTTGAGCTCATATTTCCTCCCCTAAAGGATTCAGCAATCACTCTCCTGACACACTCTCTCTTGCTCTTTCTCTCTCTCTCTATCTCCCTCTCTTTCTCTTTCTCTCTCTTCCCTCCCACCCTCCCTCTCCTTCCAGCAATATCTGTCACATAGATATCAGCCTCAACACTGAACGCAACCTATTATTAAGGAACTTATGCAATGGTCAACCCTAAACAGCCTGAGTCACTTTAAACAAATACAACAACTATATATGGTGAGGCGCAAAACTGACAGTGCTCAGCAGGATCAAACGTTGCTTCTTTGTTTTTTTTTTAAATACTGTGTGGCGTTTGTCTGTTCGATATTTGTAGCACTCGTTTTCTGTCAGGTTCACTCTCTAAATCCTTCTGCAAACCTCACCTCCGACACCTCCGTTTGTCTCTCACACTGACTCACTCCTACACCTCTCTCTCTCCTTCTCTCTCTCTCTCTCTGTTTCTCTCCTTATGTCTCTTGCTCTTACCTCTCCTCTTTCAGTCTGTCTCCCTGTGCAGTTGTTGATTCAAAGAAAGGGCGAAAATCGTCGTCCGCACTTTTTCTTTTTCATGTTGTCACGATCATTCCATCTTTCCTCATCCGATGGTCTCCTTGCCGACAGCCTCTCCTTTCAAATCGTGTTTGTTTCTCGGGGAAAACGCACCCTTTTGCTTTTCTTCGCACAAAACGTCTTTGTTCGGACAGAAATCCCTCTTTCTATTGTTAAAAAAATGGTAATATGATCGTCATTAATAGATAGGTAAAATAAAATGGAAATACACAGTATGAAATTAATGTGACAGCTGTTGCTGCGAAATAAGTATCAAATATTCGTCTCCAAAACGGATGTACTGGAACTGGTGTCCTCAAATGTCCGCGTATAAAACAAAACAGAATAAAAGTGACTTGGCTATTCAAATAACAAGAGTTGCTTTTCCGTTCCAGTCGTGGCAGATTTTCTGCCCTTCACTCTTGCGTTCTGTCGCTCACTCAGCGTCTCTCCCTCTCAACTTCACTCTCGCTCTTACTCTCTCCGCCCTCTCTGGTCCTCGTCTTCGTTCTTATTGGAGGAGGCGAAATAAATAACCATTGTAAGTGCAGTACAAATTTGGGTGTCGTTTAAGTCACCTGTATGGCCCACTCTTACTCCAGGTATCCTGCCTCTTTCAATTTGGCTGATGCTGACCGCGTGCGCAGTTGCTACATCTGTTTAAATAATTCCACCAAAGTTATGATAGATGCTTTTTGTGATGCTGCAAATGAAACTGGACTACAGCTCCATGTCAGATGATGCCTCGTCTTCAAACATCCATTTGTTTCGCAATAGACTGAACGGAAGGACAAAGAGTCTAGCAAAACAGGTATGCTTTTTTTCGCATCTGAAGTGCACTTGGAAGTTGGCTGTTTTTTCCCAGTGGATGCTGTGGTCGGTGATGGCTGTTGCGCCGGAATCTCGCTCCGGATAAAATGACCGCGGACTTTTCTTAAAAGCATCCTTGTGGTTTTCATTGAGTTTTTTTTGCTTTGTTAGCAGGAACAAATTGACATTGCGTATGCCGAAGCAAGTGTAAGTCTGTAATTCAAGTATAATTTACAGGCTATAGCTATTACCTTGCAATGATGGAGCTTAGGTCAAGGGGAGGCCTTAACAACAGGTTATAATTTGAGTAGGCTATCCTAAAGGAAGGAGCTTTGAACAAAATTGGCTAAACCCTAAAAAAATAATTAAAGAGATTCGCTGATATCGTTGTAGGCTACTGGAATTTATCTGATTACAGTGCACTGTATCTCGTTCATATTGCAAGATAGCCTACAGTAAGCCGGATAAAAAAAAAACATAAATATGCTCGTACCGTTGCTGGAAAGGAGATTAACGAATGACACGGAAGTTATGAATAATGAAATGACTGTGTCCAGTCGAAGGATAATTCCGGGGGATTTACCTCACCTGCCATATGTCACCCGGACACCCCACCACCAGTTACCTGCACATCTCCGCGGTAGTCATGGTAGGCCTAGTTATCCGGCAGAGAGGGGTCGCACTTCCGTCAACAGTGGGATCTTGAGAGGGTGTGTCAGTTAAGGGGGCAGGGATTTTGATTTGCTGCTTCCAGTAGAGACAAGACGAGAAAGCAGAGGCAAAAGTTTTCGCGGAAAAAAATTCTGAAGAAGGGGATTATAAATAGCCAGTCAGAGAGATTGTTGTGTGTATATGGCAAGAGGTCATTCCCTCCTCCCCTCTTGAGAGAGACCGAGGGGTCACCCATGGAGACAAGCTTACATAAGTGGGCACAGCTGTCCACCTACAATTCAGGAAAGGGGGTTGCAGGGTGGGTTGGAGGGGGGGGGGGGGGGGTGCAGAGGCAGACATAAATAGAAATATAAAGAAACAGAGAGAGGGAAAGGGAGAGAGAGAGAGCTCGACAGACCTGAATGAAAGGGAAACCTTGAAGGTGTGAATGTGTGAAAGGTGTTGGGTGCGCTGGGAAGGGAGACCAAGGAGAGTGAATGTGTTTGAATCTGTGTGTATGACCATGTGTGTGTGTGTGTGTGTGTGTGTGTGTGTGTGTGTGCGTGCGTGCCTGTGTGTATGCGTGCGAGTGCATATGCATATGTTTGTATGTCCATGTGGTAGTGTGTATTTATGTGAGTGTGTGTGTTTGCATGTGTATGTGCTTCTGCATATGTGTGTATGTACGTGCTTGTGCGTGCCTGTGTGTGTGTGTGTGTGAGAGAGAAAGAGAGAGTTGGGAAGAAAAGGATACAGGGGAATATTTGCTTCTGGTTGTGACAGTAAAGGTTAAAGAGACAGGAGGCAGAGATGGAGAGATCGCGAGTGAAAGAGTGTTTTTGTTCCTTTTGTGCGCAGGAAAGGTTAGCTATATCCCCGAAGAATAACCCAGATTCACTCTTCAAGAGCAGACCATCAGAAACACACACACACACATGCACACACACACACACACATTGCCATCACCACAGGAACAGCTGTTGCCATGCCAACCAGAGCGTATACAGAGTGATGATTTTTCTTTTTTTTTTCCCTGAGAGATATGAACTCCAACTCTTACTGTCATGGCCATCAGAACCACAGACTTGTAGGTGAAAGGAGACTGTCGTTTACTCCTGTTTCTTCCCTTAGCCTCCTTCGCTTTCACTGTCACTCTCTCCCATCTCTCTCTCTCTCTCTGTTTCTCTCCTTTTCCTCTGCTCACTCACACACTCTCTCCTCTTTATCTCTCTCCGTTGCTCTCTCTCTTTTGCTAACTCACAAGGTCTCCTGTCCCCCCCCCCCCTCCACCCCCCCCCCCCCCTCCATCTTTCTGCCTCTTTCTCTCACTCACACTTTCCTCTTCCCTTTATCTCTCTCTCTTTGATTCATCACCACACCCTAGACAGTCTGTATGCATTGGTGATGGACCGTAAAACACACAAATGCCTGTGCACCCACATATTAATGGTAATCAATACACAGACAGAGAGGGAGGGCGAGAGCATTGTTCGGTCAGCCCGTGGTGAACGATAGCAATAATGCATACACAAACACTCAAAGAGCACTCATAACTTTCTGAGTGAGGTCCAAGGCGAGAGGTTTGCGTACACTGTATACTGCCTGTTTACATTGTGGATTAATGTCAGCCATGTCATGTTAATCTCAAAAGATATGAGGTCAGCCTACGTGTAATTAAGTAAGAGTCTGTTGTGGTCTATAGACGTGCACTGAGCTCTCCCTACAGATTCCTGAGCTTCTATATGTCTTTGGTCTTGACTGCTGCCCCCACCCCACCCCCAAACCCCCACTCCTGCCCCCACCCCTTCCACTCTTTCTCTCTTAGGCCAGTTTCCTAGAAGCTAAAAAGGTATTAAAGGCGTGTGTTTATTCCCCTCTGTTCCACAACTCCAGTTTACCAGTAGTGCCATTTTTGCCTTTTCTTCTTTTTGTCATGAAATGTTCCATTACAGTGACATCATCGAGTAGAAAAACTTATCCAGACCCAAAGTAAGACAGACAGCCAGCCAGCCAGCCAGGTACTGAAGTCTCCCCAGGGCAGGTTCATGACAATGGCCTTGTGGGAAACGGTGGCTGGTCCAGGAACCTCTTGATCAGGCCTGCAGTCATCCAGAGGTCAATTTCCACCTCTGGTGCGTCCGAGAGGACAGGGGGGTGAGCGAGCGGGCAGCAGGGGACAGACACAGACACAGACCACATTGAAAAGCAGAGATTAATAGTCCGTGGGAGTGAGGAAGGAAACTGCTACGTCTGGTGGATAGGCCACAAGTGTCCATCAATTTGTTTTTCTGGCACTGATGTTAAGAAAGTTACCTTACACTTGAAAAAACATACTTTTCTCTTAGAGTGACTTTGTTTTAATGATGACATGATGAAGGAAATATTTGTTTATTTATTTGTCTTTATATTTATTGTCCATAATGGCATGTTGAAGGAATTACTTTAATATACTTTTTATGTGTTTATATATGCATTTATTTCCTTACTTACGTTCTTCCTAACTTACCCTAACCTACTTATTTATTTACTTGATTGCTTTTTGTGTGTTTGTTTGTTTTAATGGCAAGACAAAAATCACAAGCTAAGCAAAAAATAAAGTGGCAGTACTAACTCCATCACTAACTCTATGGAGTCCCAAGGGTGATAAAGGCTAATGCATATACACAGTGCTGAGTAGATGTAAAGTATTTATGAAGGGGAAAACCAAATGAAAGTCTACATACAGGAGCATATGGTGGTTACCAGCAACAGCCCTATACTATAATCAGCCATGCATTTATGCATGGGTGCATGCCTGCCTTTCAGACCCATAGACACAGTGCTAGTGTCCATTTCTTTCATATAAGGTAAGGTATAAGGTAACTAATGATGATGATGCAACACATGATCTTAAGTTAAATTGGAGTGTTTTTATTGATGTAAGTAAATGATAATTACAATGATGCATTTGTAATGCTCGGCAATCATTATAATTCTGTAAGTGCAATCAGGACACACACTCACACATTCTCTCTCTCTCTCACACACACACACACACACACACTAAATACCACTGCGGTTACTTTGTGTTTTGATTGTGTTTTGGGTGACTGTCTGTTGCATCCTGGGGACTTAGGGGACCCCACCTCTCATTTAACTCTCATTGTGATCAATCAGGCCCTGATCAGGCTCCAGTGGAAACACACACTCACAGGATTTCCTAGCCTGAGTTTGTTTACTTGGTTGTGATCAGAAGGTTCCAAAATAAGAAGAGTGTGAATGTATACACAAGTAGAAGAACGTGAACATGCACGTGTGTACACACACACACACACACACACACACACACACACACACACACACACACACACACACACACACAGGGCAGTCTTTTCTCTCTCTCTTATTCTCCCTCTCATTTTCTCTCTCTCCAGTTACATTTCTGCAACCAGGATACCCTTTCATTTAAGGGTGCTGTGACAAAATTAATCAAGACTTCAGAATTACAAATTTGATATAACTTATCATAATCACACACACATTAACACATGGATTGCATGTGTGTGTGTGTGCGTGTGTGTGTGTGGGCGTGCATGCGTGCGTGTGTGTGTGCTAAAACGAAACATCATGAGGATATTTATGTTTGATGATTTATGTAAGATTTATGTAACCTTTCTGTTGGGTTTAATGGTTGTGCTGCGTAGCTTTACTTCATTTGTTTTATATTTTCTCTTTTACTTGCTGCACGTTCACATTATCCCTCAGTCCCAGACATGGTTAATAATATGCACTTCATCAAGGCTGGATTTCTGCAAGAGTGAGAGCCACTTGATAGACAGACATTTTTCCTGGCCCAAACAAGCACTGTCAAATTTAAATTCGTTCTTGACTTGGAAAGAGACAGATGGAAGAGAAGAGAGAGAAAACAGAGAGAGAGAGAGACAGAGAGAGAGAGGGAAAGAGAGAGAGAGAAGCTTTGCCACTGATCCCATTAAACAGAAAGAGCAGTGATGCAGAACAGTACATGTCGCCGGCAAACAACTTCAACCTTTTAATGAAAGAACACTAATCACAGAAAAGTGCACGCTCTCACACACAAACACACAACACATGCATGCAAAAAAACACACACACACACACATGCACTTACTTCCCGTCATTTTTTCTTGACAGTATTATGTATAAAAGTGATCACAGTTAATGCCACGAAGCACTTAAATATATAAATAACTAAAACACAAAATACAAATAGCACTGACCTGCCAATTATCTCTCACTCTCATATTGACATGTGAATCAATCCTCATTCTGTCTCAGTCATGGACCTTCACCAGTTGAAGAGTGCAGTTCTTTTTTCTTCACCACAAACACACTTAGCCCAACATGCCACCTTTCGGAATGTCCTATGCAGTCCTTCCTGGGCTGTTTACCCACACCTTGTGAAAGGAAAATAACATTTCTTTCTTTATTTTGCTTTCTTTCAACCAATTTACTAGTCCAACATGCAGCATACAAGGACCTACCGGGTAAAATATTAATGTGCTGTAAGTTTGTGTTTTCTCCTCTGTCAGTAACATACTGTAATTCTTTTAATGGTGCCCTCTACTTGCCAACCAGGTTCAGTTTGACCTCCCAAAATGCCTCTTGGTACATCTGTGACTGGCTAATTATAATGGTAATTGTCACACACACACACACACACACACACACACACACACACACACACACACACACAAACCCACACAAACCCACACACAGACACACACACACACATATGCATGCTCACACAGACACACACAAACACACACACACGCACACACACATGCTCGCTCACACACACACACACACACGCACGCACGCACGCACGCACGCACGCACGCACGCACGCACGCATGCACGCACACACATTCTCACACACACACACACACACACACACACACACACATTTCTTTCTAACTTGCAGGAGAAGATTAACACTAGGGTTTCACACGGTCACCCAGCGAGGTCATCTGTGCTCCTGGGACATTACCACCTCGTTGGGGCACTCTGCTGCCATTGTCCTTGAGACGCTGGCACGAGGGGTTAATAACACAAGTTAAGAATAACCAATCGCAGGAAAGGACGCTGTTGGGTTGTTCCATAAACAGTTTAGAGCAACAGCTGGACAGAAACGTTCTGGAGCCAGCGCCTGGATGTAACACGATGCTAACCGCGATAACAAATGGTGGTGCTAAAAGTCTTGGCACAAAGATCCTCCTAACAGCCACTGTTATTATAATAAAAAAGTAATGATTGTGTTTTTTTTGTGAGGGACTGAAGGGGAAAATCTATGTGAAATCATAATAAAAAACACTTGTTTTTTTGTGCATGACATTGCATCATCTTTAACTCATAGATCCTGTTGCTTGTTTTTTTTTAACATAAAAAAAAATCAACATAAATAAATTACATCATTTATAAAAGAGAGAGCTGTGTGTATATCCCCTGCGTTGTCTAAACACAGGCAGAATTATAATGTTTATTATACGTTAAAACTTTGTTCTATGGTTATGAATGATAAACATGACACTTGCTCAGTTAGACATTTGGAGTGTGGGTGGCAGTTTAAAAGGGAAAACCCATGGCAGGCTTTCTCTTTCACACACATTTTTTTCCCACTTTCTTTGCTAAAGCAGTTGGACCTAGGCCTAGTTTCCTCTGTGTATGTTTGGAGGGGAGTCGAGTCGTATGTTGTTAGGCCGTCTCCGTCTCCTGTATGCTGGCTGGGAGGTAGTTGTGCATTTTGGGCCGTGGGGGTAACTCTGTGCCTGGTACCACTACGCCTCTCAAGCACAATCTATGTGTGTGTGTGTGTGCAGGGGAGAGGGGGTTGTGCTCCTTGTGTGCCTACAGTCCTACTACAGGCCTACAGGCCTACTGCTTACTGTAATATTCTTTAGGTATTAGTAAGTGTGATTTACTAATGTGTGTGTGTGTGCATGCATGTATGTGTGTGTGTGTGTGGAGGAGGGATGTGTTGTGCTCCTCGTGTGCCTACAGTCCCGGACAGACACAGTTATGTCGGGCTGGGGTGTAATATTCTTTAGATATTAATAAGTGTGATTTACTAATGTGTGTGTGTGTGTGTGTGTGTGTGTGTGTAAGTCCTGATAAACAGTCATGTATTGGGATGAGATATTAGTCCTGTGGAGTGGGCAGAGATCAATTAGGAGTAGCTGAGAAGGAGGCCTGTCCTGACGCGTGTGCATTAGTCTGGAAGGTCACTCAAAAAGACTGGCAATATTGACTCACTGGGATGGGAGGGAGAATACTGTACTGTACATGTGTATATGCATGTGTGTGTATGTGTGTGTGTGTGTGTGTGTACATATAATCATGTTTATATGTGCATGCTATGTGTGTCTCGCTGTGTATGCATATGTGTGTGGTGTGTGTTTGGAGTCTGGGCATAGGTGTACTGTGTGTTTGTGTTGGAGTATGGCAAGCCATACAGGAATAATTATTGCACTTTGTTAAAATGTAGGTTTGTTTCTTCACTGTATGGTTTTTTGAACATAGAGTAAAAGTATTGGCTGTTTGTCACATACACAGGTTTGTTTGCCTGCTCACTGGTTTTGTATTGTATAATGTCGGTTCGATGAGTCAGTTGTAACAACATCGATTGCCTCACATATGTATCGGTTTAGACATGCATTGATTCATTGGCATACTACATGGATGATGAGGGTATAATTGGGTTTGCTTACATTGATGTTTGTACATATGTACAAAATTACATCCAACTTTCTTTTAAAATTACACCACATGCATTGGAAATTTGGCAAATTCACTGGTTCATGTGGTTAAACATTCGTTAACAAGCTTTTGTATGGATTTTCTCACATACAAGCGACATGGGCGCATTGTCAGTGAAGTTTGGCTTGCCATAGTTGGTGTTCCCCCTCCGTGAGGCCAGCAGATGCTCCCTGTGGCATGAACTCACTGACAGCATGTGAGGTCAGGGGTCGGAGGCCACCACAGAAGGAACATTCCGGAGCTGAGCACAACAGGTTAACGGTTTTGCTCTCCTTTCTTTAATCGTCTGTTTCCTTAAGAATCCTAATCTTTTACTCTGCTGTCCTCCGACCTCACCTTGATGGATGTCCCATTCATTCTTGCGGCCATGTTTTACGTCATGGCACAAATTCCCATTCCTGCCCTTTGTCCATACGGTCGTCTTGAAGGAGCTATTTCCAGGCCCATACCACCAACGTCTGACAAGTGTGTGTGCACTTCCATCCACACACACACACACACATATATATATAAACACACACTACTCCATCCAACTCCATAACACAGCTGAAATTAGATTCGGACATGCATTTGAAATGCATTATTGAAATCATTACAAGCATGCACCTATTATGTGATTAAAGTGTGGAAAAGTGTGATAGCTTAAATAAACGGCATTGCCTAAAATTATCTTACAGGAGCAGGTGGTGAGGCGACAGTGATGATTTCCATATTTATACGATTTAGTCTTGTCCTAGGTGTTTCAGCGTGTTACATGCATAAAGACTAGATGACACTTCTTCTGAGAGACAGTTGGTGTGTGGGTGGCTACGGAGGGGGGAAACCCAGACCTGTCTTCCTCTCTCCACATCCATGTCTCCCTCTCACACACACACACACACACACACACACACACACACACACACACACACACACACACACACACACACACACACACACACACACACACACACACACACACATACATACCTATACAGCAGGGCTGAATTATAAACTCAAATGCCCCTGGGCACAAAGTTGTTTTGCACCCTGTTACCCAAAATTCAGGTGGATAAACCATTTTTCAGGGATATTTTGGGAAGATCTGCTTGTATTGGGTAATTGCATGTTTGTAAAAAATGGTGTGCTCAGTCTACAACACTGAATCCACTGAGCCAACTAAACCTATACATGGTGGTTCTCTCAGCGGCCCTTGCCCTCTGGCCATGTTAGCCTGGGCCCAGTTGGCTCGTTCTCTAATTCAGCCTGTACTCCAGGGGTCATGGTGCCTTCTTCACCCAGACAGAAGCGTGTGGTCAGCTGCTTTGGAAGTCTAGTGTGAGAACCTCTCTGTAAGAACCTTAGTATGTGTAGTGGCGAGTGATGTGATATGCTTTATTGTCCCAAAAGGGAAATTTTTTGTCTTGGACTAATTTGCTGCGCACATAACACTCCCACACATTAGAAAGAGATAACAAACGTCATCAGTAAATAACACACGGAAGACTGTGAAGTCACAAACGCTGAAAACAATAAAAACAGTAATAAGGTATAACAGTGAAAAGTATACAAAACAGTAGTGCTCCGTTTCTGTCTGACCCTTTTGGTCTTTCCTGCATAGCTGCCATCTTGCTGCCAACATGTGGCATAATGGGAGTTTAAAGTCACTATCACAGTCTAAGCTCTAAGCTTCTTCTCTAAACCTGTGATGCATCACTCCTCTGCCCCTCAGTCCTCTCTCCCTCCATCTGCTCATTCGTTCTAATCTGGGCATATTGATTACCGCTTTTGATGCCTATGGCCCTGTGGAGTAATACTCTATGCTTCTGTGCATTACTTCTCTTTCTGTCTGTCTGTCTCTGTCTCACACAGACTATCAGAGAGCATTCCAACTCCCAGTAGTGTGACCAGTTTGGCACACAATGGCTCAGCTGGGTGACAGCACGGGGAGCATCAGGGCCAGATTATGGATGGAAGTGCACCTGGGCACAAAATCATCTCGCGCAGCCCATCTCCCCCTAGAGAAATTTAAAAAATGTAGTTCTGTTTTCCACTACTTTTGAGGGAATGCTGTGTCATATTTTTGGGAAGGGCTGTATTGGATTTGCATGTTCGCATAATTTGCTGTACTTGTTCTGGAACATTTGATTCACTGAGTTAATTTTCTATACAAGTCCAACTGGGCCTGGTTCTACAGGGGGGCCAGGGTGGGCCTGGCCCACCCAATCACAGCTTTGCCCACCCACCGGGAATTTTAAGATATTTTATACATTTTTAAATTTCGGTTTATAATTGAATTCATGTTGTAAAAACAAATTGTGTGTCAAAAAATAATAAATGACAATATCTATGTATCTATCTATGCCTCCCCCCTCCCCAAAATCTTCCAAGCCCACCCTGCTACTGAGAGCTGGATCGAGCCCCAACCAATCTGCATTAGTTTGTGTATGCTGTACTTTCAGTGTCTGTCAAAGGTCAAGCCTGAAGCAGTCAGTAAGGCTTATGTAGCTTTACATTCTGGGCCCCTGTGCCTGCCCCCCCGCCCTTCTGCCCTCTGCGCCTGATTCGCCCGTTTGCTAATTTGGCCTTTTTAATCTCAGACTGTCCACACAGCGCTCAGGGCTCAGTGGCCGCCTCAGGCCAGCCTGGGTGTGGACGGACGTTGGCCCCTTGTTGAGTGACAGCATATGGATTTAGCGCGGGGGCAGGTGCTTCCTGTGGAATCTGATTGCATGTGGCATGTGACAAGGGTCGAAGGTCAGAAGTGAATAGGTGAAGGCTGCCCATTCCCTCATGACAGACCAGGAGCCAGCAGTATGTCTTCCTTTGCACTTTACTCACAAAGCTCCTCTAAAGCACATAACAGCTACTGACCTTTTCCCCAACCATTGTTGGGTAGGGAAGCATGTTATTTTAATTACTTGCTTTCTTTTTTTAAAAGACTGTTTAAATCATACCACAGAATCACACACACACACATTCTCTCTCACACACACCACACACACGCATGTAATTTACACACTTGACAGTTGCGTGTAGACTGGTCTAGTGAATCATGCATATGGCGAGAGCAGCCCCAGGTCTGTGCATACATTTGTGATGAAGGGGGGCTTGCCATGGAAAGCCTCCTCCTATATACACTTCTTCATGTGTGCCAGACGCCCCCTAGAGGCCATGTGCGGTCACTGACAGCACACCCAGTTAACATGACACACTAACGGGTCCTCATGATTTAGTGTGTTAGTGTGTAAAATAATTTGGGTAAAAAACAGTCAGGTCCATCTTTACTGAAACCTTTCGTTTGGCTAATCATAATCCTCTTTTTGTGAATAACTCAGCCAGAGGTGTTTCTCACACACACACACACACCCACACAGCCATCTCACATCACATGCAACATTTCTACATTACAATGTACCATTTCTCACATTTTACCAAGTAACAAAAGGAGTAAGAAAGAGAAAGCAATCAAGTGATCTGATTTTTGTTTTGTTTATTGCAGGGAAAAAAAACCCCAGCTGACCCTGCCGTCACAGTTTGGGAACATTGTAGCTGCAAAGACCAGAGACGGAGCCGAATACTCAGTATAGGGAACTTTGAGTATCGCCTTTTTTAAAATAACAGTGACATTCGCATTGGATATTGGTGCAGAAATGGGCTCTTACACACACACGCACACACACACATACATACACACACACATACTACACTTCTACTGCTGAATGTAGACCAATCGCTGAACATGGATTGGAAACTCTCAAATTGCTGGTGTGATATTTAAGAGGCGAACCCCCTTCTTCTGAACGCACTTGTGTAAGTGGGGAGAGGGGGGGAAAGGGGGAGAGGGTGGGAAAGGGGGCCAGGAAAAAAGCTTTGAAGATGTCTTCATGTCAGTGTGAATGAAAGGGTGTTGGAGACCCACGCTTTGAAGATGTGCTCAGTGCTCTGCGGTGGGATTCCCGTGTCTGTGTGTGTGAGTGTGAGTGTGTGAGTGTGTGTGTGTGTCTGTGTGTGTGAGTGTGAGTGTGTGTGTGTGCGCGCTAGTGTGCGTGGGCGGTGGAGAGAAAGCACTGCACTTGGAATGCAACAGCCATTAAACCTGATTTGGACCTCAAGATAGGATTCCATCTCGCTCCAGTTTTGCACTCTACTGATGTGCTGTATGCTAGGATGTGTGTGTGTGTGTGTGTGTGTATGCAAACGCACATGAGTGTATACAGGCTTGTGTGTACACACTCACTTTGTAACAGCAGGCTACTTATTTTAATTATCTTTTAAAAAAGGAAAAAAAAAACACACTCTCAATAATTCCCAGTACTTAAAAAAGTTGAACAATACAAAACAAGTAAATTTCTCTAGAAAATATATACATACGATACATACATATACATAAACACACAAATCCAAATATATATATCCACACACAGAGTAGTGCCGAGGGTATATATATACACATCTGTGCGTGCATGCATCTGTACATATTATATGTATACATTTGTTGTTCTTCACCTAATGTAAAATGAGAGTCAACAAAAGAAAGGCGTAAAATGACAACGCTGTGGATCCAGAAGGAGTAGCCCACGGTGAGAGACAGCTGAGGGTGAGAGAACTCAGGAACCTAGGGATGGAACTCAGGAACCTAGGGATGAAATGCAGGAACCTAAAGATGGAACTCAGGAACCTAGGGATGGAATTAAAAAAAGATCTTACCCGTGAACACTGAGGTCTTTTTTTTTAGGAACTTAATAGAACTACGGGTTTTTACCCCACCCCACCCCACCCCTGCTATGAGATTATCAACCAGTTGATTGTTCTATATGTGTATTTAAGATATTGATATTAGATATCTAACATTTCAGAAAAAAAAGAACGCAATCTGCTAGAAGGACCCCCCTACGGATCTAACTACGGTGTTTGCTCATTCACAAGCTCCATCCTAATAATGTGAGGCTTATTTTGATAGCTGTTTGGTTACTGTAATAATGCTCCCACCAGTGCTGATGACAAGTGTACCCCCCCACACACAAAACAAGATTTGTCTACTCTTCCTCCACCCTCTTAGACCTCATCCTTTTCTTTCCCTCCTCCTATCATTCCTTTTTTTCCTTCCCTTGTTTTTCCTCTCTGTCCACTCTGATCACTAACATCTCTGATAGGGATGTCATTTGCTCCTGGCTGTCCCTCTGTCATAAACTCGCTCACTTCTCCGTTTCCTCCCCTCCCCATTCCCCCTAGCGAAGCCACATTTTTCCCTTAGTAATCCTCCCTCCCCTCCCTCCCCTCCCATCCCTCTCCACCCCTCCCTGCTCCTGCTATCCCTGGCTTACAGGTTGTGGGGGTGCGCTGTGCTGCAGGGGTGGGGGAAAGCATTAGCATTAGCATTTGTGTAAGCACCACCACCACCACCACCAGCACCAGCACCGCCGCCGACGCCGACGCCACCACCAGCACCAACTGATACGTCGGCTGTGCCACCATTGCTGCTGTTGCTGCCCCCCTCGAAGCTCTTCTCCTCCAGTGGCTTGCCGATCCAGGCCCCGTAGCCGTGCTGGCTGAGCGCCTGGAAGAAGCAGCTCTTGGCCCTCTGGAAGGGCTCGGCGGCCATCTTGGCCTGGGCGTAGGAGGGCATCGCCAGCAGGTCGGAGCGCCCGGCGCGGCCACACAGCTCCTGGAAGAGACGCAGCAGGCTGGACTTGGACACGCGGGACACCTCCAACTTAGGCCTGCATGGAGGGAGAGGGAGAGGAAGAGGGAGAGAGGGAGAGGGAGGGAGAGAACGAGAGAGGAAGAGGGAGAGAAAGAGGATGAGGAAGAGATGGAGGGACAGAACAAGAGAGGGAGAGGAAGAGGGAGAGAAAGAGGAGGGGGCAGAAAGAGAATAAGAGAAAGACGAGGGAGACAGAGAGACAGAGAGAGGATGAAGAGAAACAGAGAGACAGAGACAGAGTACGAAAGCGGGGGTAGAAGAGAGAAAATAAGAGAAGGAGGAGGAGAGAGAGGGGATGAAAGACAGAGCCCAAAAAGGGAGACAAAAAATCAACAGACACAACAGAGAGCGAGGCAAAGTGAGACAAATGCATTTCAATCGACATAATTCCCTCCTCAGGGCCAATTTCACCAGACCCCCATCAATAACCATTACAGCGCTACTGGAAGGAAAAGAACAAAATGGAGGGGCGTCTCTTCAGATGGCATCGCTTACCCGTCGACTTTGCCCTTGGTGCCGTCCAACACCTCCACGCTCAGGAGGTCCGGCAGACTCCAGTTCACGCTGGACTCCTTGGTCTTACCCGTGTGACGCGTGGAGTCGTACACACTCACCCTCCCCACCTGCCAGAAAAGGAAAGGATGGAGGAGAAGAAGGGAGAGAGAGAGATAGAGAGAGACAGAGAGAGAGAGAAAGAGAGAGAGAGAGAGAGAGAGGGAGAGAGAGAGAGAATGTGGTCATGGTTGAAAGTTCACGTGTCCTTTTTAAATAATGCCTACAATCCTGTGTAACACTATGCTTGTTAAACCTGCAAGATTTCACATGACGCAAAATATAAACAGTTTTGAAGTGGAGTGTCGCTTAATGGTAAAACTATACTTTTCTGGCAAAGTAGATCCACTTAAAAAAAAAATAAGACGGAGAGAGGAGTTGAGAGAAGCCATTTATTCTTGGTCTCCTTTCTTCCAATAATCTTAACAGCAGCAGAGCGACCAGACGGGCCCTTGGGTAGTATCTGTTGTTTGTGAGTGTGTGGGTCTGTGTGAGTCTCAAGATAAGAGCATCCATCTTGGAAAAAAACACAATCAACCTCAGATGATGTACCGTCTCCCCCCTCTGGAGACGTTTCAGATAAAAAGGAAGCGTTTGGAGCTGCTCCCCCCCTTTGAACTCAAACACTCTTTAGCCGCACAGGGGGACAACAGCCCGGCCATCACAGGAGCACCTCACAGCGCCACTTAAAGATGAATGGCTAGTAGCTCTTATAGTTGGGGTGTATCCAACTCAAGTATCCAAGTCAAATGTATTGATTTATATGTTAATTAATTAATTAGAACATGGCTACCAGTTGCACCTGATGACCGTTCTTTTCCGATCCTAGCAACGCTAACCTCCACATACCAGCACTGTCCTGCACTTAATTATGCTCTTTCTTCCTGTGTGTGTGTGTGTGTGTGTGTGTTTGTGCCGGCTGTCTGGGTGCTTTTCAAGTCTAATAGCACAGTCCAATTGTTTCCCGACTGAATAAAATAAAGGCTGGAGAATGTCAAGTACACCTTGAAGCTATTTACCGCAGGTGCCACTACACTACTGTCTACAGCTCGGGGAAAAAAACAAACAAAAAGTCTGTTTCTGCACTTCTACTGCACTTCTGACCTTCGTCACAGTGTTTCCATTTAAGGGCTTTGCCAGTTTAGTAAGCAGTGTTGCACTTGTCTGTTTAGTAAGCATTGTTCGTTTGTCGTAACCCAACTACCGAATTAAATACCGCTCATATTGTCTATGCACTGGCATTCGTAACAGTCTTTCACCTTACTCATTTACCATCATGGTCATGATTAAAGTCTTTGTAATGACTGTGCACTTGATGAACAAAGCTACGTGATCAGAAGAAAGATTATCTAATTAAAACATTCACATTCAAATGAGTCCATCAACACAGATGACGGGAGGAAAAAGGGGGGATGCATCAACAGGCGTCTTGTTAAAATATTTGAAATTGAAATGAAGTCAGAGTACTGACCGCGGATCATTTTTAAACCCCTAGTTTCCCCTCACGACTTCCTGAAAGGCATCAAACATGTGAAATGCTTACATGCCAAGTGCTTTTGCTAATCCAATATCACAGATGTGGTACTGCTGTTTTATCATGGGACTGTTTATCACATTCTTCATTTCAACCACCGCAAGTGAAGCGTATTATATGGTTATGTAGTAGAGGAGCATTATGTTTATGATTATGTTTGTGTGTGTGTGTGAGTGTGTGTGTGTGAGAAAGAGAGAGGGAGAGAGACAGTGAGCGAGAGAAAAGGAGTGTGTGTGTGTGTGTGTGTGTGTGTGTGTGTGTGTGTGTACCTCTGGATGATTCAGTGTGTATTGTGGGGGCAGGCTCTTCAGGAATTCGTCGCCGTCTCTGGCCAATCGGCAACAGACTGCTCGGGTCAGGTGACCATGGCTGTACAGGTAACCTAAGAGGACAAACAGAGAAAAGTGAAATTATTATTTGATACTGGTATGGAATGATTGGTAAAGCTTGCTGTTAACAGACACCCCTTCTCTTACACATGCAGTCGTAAATTTATAGCATAACGTTTAGTGCCACTTTTTTTGGTTCTGTCTATAGTGAAGGAAACTTAATATTCCCCTGCAACACACAGGCTTTCAGCAGCGCCAGGAGCACAGGTAAAGGACAGTAATGGTGTTATAACCGACATTTCTGACACTTCTCCCTAATCTCTCGTGTGCATTGCTTAAGTCCAACGTGACATTTGGGTAATCTCCAAATTACAAGCTGCTCCCATAGAGAATCGGGGTGGGAGGCATTCGTGACACATGAGCCGTATTTCCTACAGGGAATGTGTTAGTTAAGGTGGTGGTTGTCCAACACCCTTTTGTCATGAGCTGCCTATAGCATTGTTCACAGACGTTTTTTACATCATGTTTGTCTTAGGCTTTTCAGCTGGTATGAACTGTAGGCAATCGATAAAGTGTCCTTTGCCATATATATTTCTATAATTTTCAACCTCCAATGTTAAGCCCAAAGCCAATTTCACTGTTCTACTTGGATCACTTAAGGCTGTAGTGATGTGTTGTTTAGGTGGACGCCTCAACTATAAAGCGCTGGGGGCAACACTGAAGAGGCCAACGACTGGGAGCACTGCCCTAGCTGCCAGCTGGCCTCACCCATATAGATATATATATACATGTATATAGATAGATATACATATATAAACACAGAGAGAGAGAGAGAGACAGAGAGAGGGTGAGCGAGAGCGAGAGAGGGAGGGGAGGGAGAGGGAGAATGAAAGGGAGAGAGAGAGAGAGAGAGAGAGAGAGAGAGAGAGAGAGAGAGAGAGAGAGGGAGGGAAGGAGGGGCCTCACCCAGGGTGATGGAGCTCAGGTAGATGGGGTGCAGGTGTGAGTGAGTGAGTGAGAGAGAGAGAGAAAGAGAGAGAGAGGGTGGTGTGTGTGGTGTGTGTGTGTGTGTGTCGGGGTACTCACCCAGGGTGATGGAGTTCAGGTAGATGGGGTGCAGGTGTGAGTGAGTGAGTGAGTGAGTGAGTAAGAGAGAGGGTGGGGTGTGTGTGTGTGTGTGTGTGTGTGTGCTCACCCAGGGTGATGGAGCTCAGGTAGATGGGGTGCAGGTGTGTGTGTGTGTGTGTGTGCTCACCCAGGGTGATGGGGTGCAGGTGTGAGTGCGGTGTGTGTGTGTGTGTGCTCACCCAGGGTGATGGAGCTCAGGTAGATGGGGTGCAGGTGTGTGTGTGTGTGTGTGTGTGTGTGTGCTCACCCAGGGTGATGGAGCTCAGGTAGATGGGGTGCAGGTGTGTGTGTGTGTGTGTGTGTGTGTGTGTGCTCACCCAGGGTGATGGAGCTCAGGTAGATGGGATGCAGGTGTGAGTGCGGTGTGTGTGTGTGTGTGTGCTCACCCAGGGTGATGGAGCTCAGGTAGATGGGGTGCAGGTGTGAGTGAGTGAGTGAGTAAGAGAGAGGGTGGGGTGTGTGTGTGTGTGTGTGTGAGAGAGTGAGTGTGTGTGTGTGTGTGTGTGTGTCGGGGTGCTCACCCAGGGTGATGAAGCTCAGGTAGATGGGATGCAGGTGTGAGTGAGAGAGAGAGAGGGTGGTGTGTGTGTGTGTGTGTGTGTGTGTGTGTGTGTGCTCACCCAGGGTGATGGAGCTCAGGTAGATGGGGTGCAGGTGTGAGTGAGTGAGTGAGTGAGTGAGTGAGTGAGTGAGTGAGTGAGTGAGTAAGAGAGAGGGTGGGGTGTGTGTGTGTGTGTGTGTGTGTGTGTGTGTGTGTGTGTGTGTGTGTGTGTGTGTGTGTGCTCACCCAGGGTGATGGAGCTCAGGTAGATGGGATGCAGGTGTAAGTGTGGTGTGTGTGTGTGTGTGTGTGTGTGTGTGTGTGTGTGTGCTCACCCAGGGTGATGGAGCTCAGGTAGATGGGATGCAGGTGTGAGTGAGAGAGAGAGAGGGTGGTGTGTGTGTGTGTGTGTGTGTGTGTGTGTGTGTGTGTGTGCTCACCCAGGGTGATGGAGCTCAGGTAGATGGGGTGCAGGTGTG
>CM059277.1:14875385-14995385 GCA_030347295.1 Setipinna tenuifilis
AAAATGTTCTTCTTAGAAATGTGCTTCTCAGACTTGTCTTGAGTTTGTCTTTCAGAAGGAAATAAGATCTTATTATGAACTGATATTTTTTTGACGGTTTTAGGAGAAACAATTCACAATTTAGAAAGATCTGGCCATTGTCTCGTGTTTCCTTAGTGAAACTCTCTGAAAGAGTGTCTCATACCCCCTACATTAAACTCCCAACAATGTCCTATGAAACCCAATATGAAGGCCAATCTAAGAGCCTGTTCACACTTAAATGTGTTTTACATAAATCTGATCGCAAGTGGCCTGTTCTAGAGACAGGTGGGAACAATGACCAAAATGGTTTGGAAGCTGATTGCTCAAACCACATGTGGAGGTGGTTTAAGACGCCTGTATTTCTAAAAGAGACCATGATAAGACTGCTGTAAGAGTATTTCCCTGGGGGTGGGGGGGGGGGGGGGTGGCGCTCACCATTCTCCACTTTGGTGCGCAGCTTGCCCTGCTTGGCGTTCTCGAAGAGGGGCTGGTGACCGGAGCCGGCCTCCGTAGCAGACTCGCTGCACGACTTGTCAAATAATGCCCCGTCACCACATGGAGCCGTACTGGGATAGACAGAGAAAGAAAGAGAGAGAGAGAGAGAGACAGAGAGAGAGACAGACAGACAGTGAGAGACAGACAGACAGACAGAGAGAGAGAGAGAGCACGAGAGAAAGAACATGAGTGAGAGAGAAAGAGCGTGAGCGAGAGCAAGCGAGAGAGAGAGAGAGAGAGAGAGACAGACAGACAGACGGAGAGATAGACAGACAGACACAGTCAGACAGAGACACAGACAAGGGGTGAGGAGATATAATTGCAATAGTAAAGACTACTTTGTGAATTTAAACACATCCACAAATGTGACCAATCTGGTGAAATGAGATGGTTCCAATTTTGAGATGCAGTCTTGATTACACTTAAGAATGTTTACTTTCATTGTTAGTCTGGTATGGCAGAAAAAAACACTCCACAAGTTTCATAGGCATAATGACAATGTACAGGCGCATCTCAGTGAATAAGAATATTGTGGAAAAGTTCATTTATTTAATTAATTCAATTTAGTGAGTGAAATTATATTGATTCTTTGCACACAAAGTGAAACATTTCAAGTCTGTGGAACCTTTAACCTTGAGAACTGCTAATAAAAACCCAAATGTTTATTATTTAATAAATGACATTTATTTAATAGAACATCAAACTAATATAAAAAAAAGATTGATAAAGAAATGTCAGCCTTTTTAAAAGTATGTTCACATTTATGTCCTCAGTACTTGGTTGAGCCTGCATGTGTATTTCACATTACAGTGAAATAAATGAACCTTGCCACAATATTCTAATTCACTGAGATGTGCCTGTATATGTAAAACTGCAAAAATGACTATTTAGTGTACAACAGTAACTGCTAACTTCAGTAGCTTTTTAAAAAAAGGTATTTTGGTATCCTCTGAAAAACCCAACCTATGCTTTCTAAATAAGGAATTGAAGGCTAATTTCCTCTGTCACTGACAGTCAGACATTTGAAATTGCAGGCATCTGGACACATTGATATTATTGTGATGAGAATCGATTTCAACACCAAATTCTGGGTCACCAACTCATTTTGCCAGATTAGCCCTCAGCTCTGTGAGCTTGGGCACATTGCACTTCAATGGGCATCTCTGATGTAGGTAGATGTATGTGTTTGGAATAATTTGTGTGTGGCACTGTGTGTGTGTGTATTGTAGACTACTCACCTGATATACAGGTGAAACGTTATGTCAGGCTTAATCCTGAGCTTGCTGTCCTCCGCGACCTCAAAGATGGTCTCCTCAGAACCATCCAAGTGCTTCATCAACTCACTGTAGAGAAACCTGAGCAAGAAAGAAAAAGACGAGAAAAAGGGGAAGACAGGGAAAGAGGGAGAGAAAGAGGGAGTGAGCGAAAACAAAGAGCACTTGCTGATCTACTGTACTGCAGGAAGTGTATTTGATTTCCTCCATCAGACTAACAGGGCAACATGACACCAATGCTGCCCAAGCACAAAAAAACAAAGAGAAAGGGAAAAAAAAGGAGAGAGTGAGAGAATAAGACACACACACACACACAGAAAGATACAAAAAGAGAGAGAGGCTGAGAAAAAAGGTCGGCGAAAGAGAGAGAAAGGATAAAAGAAACAGACAGAAAGAGACGGAGACAGAGAGAGAGACAGAGAGACAGAGAGAGAGAGAGAGAGAGAGAGAGAAACAGAGAGAGAGAGAGAGAGAGAGAGAGCGAGAGAGAGAGAGAGAGAGAACAGATGGATACCTGATGAAGCCTCGTCTGGATATGATTTCTGCGTGGCAATCGTTCACTGTGTCCCCTTTAAGGCTGAGCTCCTCTCCTTTCACACAGCGGTTCCCTGCACACACCACAGCAACAGCTTTATTCACTCTTTGGTGGGGGAAGGGGAGGCGGGGGGGGGGGGGGGGGGTGTACACATGAGAGCCACACGGTCTTAATTACATTTTGGAGTCGGATTGGGGTGTGGATGCGCACACAATAACAACACTGCCGCTCTTTTGGGGTGGGTAAGGTGAGACAAAAGAGCAACACAGTGTTATTCACATTCTGGGGTCGGTGCACGCACACTACAGTAACACAGTCTTAATCAGCCTTGGGAGGATGAATGAGAACGACGTAGGCCCATGTCTCTTTAGGAAGGGGAATGGTGAGCTTTAAGAATGTGGATGTCTATAGTCACACACCTTCATAGAACACCGCAGGTGCTGTTAAAAAAGTTTGGTTGACTTTCAAAACTTTTAAAAGATATTAAGGTATGAAAAGACGTGCTTAGCCTGTCACTTGCACACATACAGAAAAACTTTGGCAGGCTAGCCAAAATCCCACCTAACAGCCAAGTCTGTGGGAGGTCTCACAAGAGCCTTATCTCATGAATGCAGACCTCATGAATCCAGAACAATGTGTGTGTGTGTGTGTGTGTGTGTGTGTGTGTGTGTGTGTGTGTGTATTACCTGTTCCCAGACTGACGACAGGTCCCAGGGTGTCGCCCTTGCGCATGACGATGGTGGCCAGGATCTTCCTACCCAGCAGGCTGTGCTGTATGCGTGCGGTCAGGGCGTTGAAGCGCTGGTGGCTCAGCATGGCAATCTGATCATGCAGGGTGCTGCCCGTTACTGGCAACTATGGGGGGGGGCAGAGAGGGAGAGGGACAGAGGGAGAGAGAGAGAGAGAGAGAGAGAGAGACAGACAGAGCAACAGAGAAAGAACGAGAGAGAGAGAGAGCAACAGAGAAAGAAAGAGAGATGTTGAGAGAAAAAAAGAGAAAGAGAAAGAGATACAGATACAGAGGCAGAGAGCGAGAGATCGATAGATCGATACACAGACAGAGAGAAAGTGCGAAAGACAAAGAGAGAGATGGGGAGAGAGAGAGAGAGAGAGAGGGAGAATGAGAGAAAGATAAAGGGAGGGAGAGAGAAGAGAACAGAAAGCAGAACAGACAGCAAAAACAAAAGGTAAGAGTTCAAGATGTAAGTGGTAGAAAGCAAAGGCAGAAAGCAAGCAAAGAAAGAAAGACGGGTTGTTCTCATCGGAAGGCTGTTTTGTGAGTAGGTGAGTGTGTGAGTAGGTGTTCCTGGACAACACCGGCGAGAATTCACTTCTGTTCCAGCCACCTCTGGGTCTTCATTAGCCCTCTTGCCTCACACGGAGGGGGAAAACAAGGCTTCACGGAGAACATCTCCAGTGTGCAAACCTCTGTCTTTGTGTGTGTGTGTGTGTGTGTGTGTGTTTGTGTGTGTAAGCATCAGAGGCACTCATTACACAACCCACATTACACGACTCTCCTAATACATCAGCCACAGCACAGCACAGCTCCTCTGATGTTTCTAAATTACAGGATACTAAATGACATGGTGTGACGCTCAGGCTAGACCTGACCAATCACACCAAGAGTGGGTTTAAGTGCATCCGTGCAGTCTGGATAAACGGGGCCGAGGGGAAGAAGTCCTTCCTAATGGGGGTGCCTGGGGGTGTGTGGGGTGTGGGGGTGGGTGTAACTCAAGAGTTTAAGGCATCTAAAAGCCTTTAAAAGCCGCATTACAGAAAGTTATTGCCCGGAATAACTGTAGGCATAATGGAGGGGGGGTCAGATAGGCCATGGTGTGGTGACACTCGAGTCTGCAAAGTTACAAGCTGCCCCTTGAAAGAAAAAAAAAAGAAAAGAAAACTGCCCGCCAACTTAGACTTAGACCATGTTAAGCAGGAAGTATGGCTCTGTGGACAGGCCTTTGTGGCAAAAACGATCAGACGTTTGCGTCCGTAGAGTTGCGGTATAGTTTTGCAGTGTGCTTTCTCAGGCATGCATACAGAGGGTGATCTGTCCCTATAATGGAGTTTACGTCAATCTGGCCACTGACTGCAGGGCTGTTTCCGCAGAAGTAAACCTTCCGCTTTAGATAAAAAAAAAACACCAAATAGGACTTGATTTAAAGCCACATTGTGTCATTTTTTAAGTGGCTTATTTACAAAAAAGTATGAGCTTATTAATGAGTAGTTACCTCCACCAGCAACAAGATATGTTTATCAGATTCGTTCTGTGTACTCAGTGGTTATCAAATGTTTTTAATCAAATTACATTTGTGTATTTCAAGGACATTCTTGATGAAATGGGTTCTGTTAAATGAACCCCTACAAAAATGACTACTCAAGAAAAAGGCATAATTGTAAAGAGACTTTATGGAAAACCCTGTATAACCTCACCATTACGATACACGGGGAGAAAATCTTGCACGTATCGCACAGGATTGATTTTATTTCGTTTTTAAAGCTATCAATAAATAAAAAATAAATAAATAAATAAATAAATAAATCTTTACCACAGGGATTTTAGTAGCTTCTCTTGCCACCACCTCTTGCATTTAAATGCATCGGTACCATTTCTTGACCAGGCCTCTGCAATGGGCTGCCCAAAAAAAACACCCTCTTACTGATAGAGCGGCCAGAGTCGCCATTTTATGGCCTTCAATTACCAGCTGACCAACACCAATTACTGCCGCAGTGATTGATGCGCCATTCTGTCCCACCATCAAGGTGATTCAAGTTTGTTTGGGCCAGGAGTGTGTGACTTGTGTGCAGATGTGTGTGTGTGTGTGTGTGTGTGTTCCTGAGCAACACCAGGGAGGATACACACACTTATGTTACGGCCACCTCTGGGTCTTCATTAGCCCACCTTACCTCACCCGGAGAGGGGAAACAAAGGCTTAACGGAGACGACCTCTAGTGTGCAAACCTCTGTGTGTGTGTGTGCTGAGATGTGTGTGTGTGTGCCTTGTGTGTAGCGATGTGTCTGTATGTGTGTGTGTCTTGTGTAGAGATGTGCTGTCACCGTGTGTGTGTGTGTGTGTGTGTGTGTGTGTGTGTGTGGGACTTGTATAGAGAGATGTGTGTGTGTGTGTGTGTGTTTGTGTGTGTGTGTGTGTCGGGGGTGGGGTGACTTGTATGGAGAGATGTGTGTGTGTATGTCTTGTGTAAAGAAGTGTGTGTGTGTGTGTGTGTGTGTACCTCGGAAGTGACCTCTCCTGTGCGCGCTGCCTTCTCGGCCTCTCCGATGAGCACCCTGAGGGCGGCGTCGGCCGCCTCCTGCTTGCCCTGCTTCTTGTTGCTCGCACACACCGGCGGGAACCAGCGGCCCCCCAGCTTAGCCTGATAGGTGAACCTGAGAGAGAGAGAGAGAGAGAGAGAGAGAGAGAGAGAGAGAGGAAGAGAGAGGGGGAGAGAGGAAGAGAGAGAGAGGGAGAGAGAGGGAGAGAGAGAGAGGGAGGGAAAAAGGGAGACAGAAAAAAGGAGAGAAAAACAGAGAGAGGGAAAAATACAGAAGGAAAGAAAGAGAAAGGAAAGACAGAAACAGACAGAGAGACCGAGAATGAGAGAGAGAGAGAGAGAGAAAGAGATAGAGAGACAGACAGAGAGAGGAGAGACAAAATAATGGTGTTAGGAGCAAAATTGTCCTTGATAGAATTGAACTGTGGCCATATCAAATATGCTGTGTGTTTATATGAAACTGATAGACACTCCGTTTGTGTGTGTATGGTGTGTGTGTGTGTGTGTGTGTGTGTGTGTGTGTGTGTGTGTGTGTGTGTGTGCGCGCGCGTGTGTGTGTGTGTGTGTGTGTGTGTGTGTGTGTGTGTGTGTGTGTGTGTGTGTGATGAGTTATGAGCATCCTGCTGAGATTATGATGAGAGTTCTGGGGTCCTCTATGCACCATTAGCTCATGTGATGACTTCAGCATGGGGGTGTGCACACAGACCCTCTACAGGCTCCTCTACAGACGCGTCCTTTTCCTGACGTTTTTTTTTTTTTTTACGACCCCCCTACGCCCCCTTCAGGCCGAGTTCCGCCAGTGCATCGGTCACTGAGGGCCTGGCTGGTGTAGGAGGCCATATAGGGAGATCGTGGGCGGGCGGGCGGATGGGTACATAAAGGGTATTTCCACTGGCACTCATTATATCCTCTCTGCCCCTGCAGATTTTCTTTTTATGTCCACCCCCCTATACATCTTGCTTTGATTGCTTTTTTTTTTTTTTTAATTCCTTCTTCGATAAACAAATTGCTTTTTTGCAAAAGGGAGATGGACGTTTTACCAATTGGTCATGAAAATGTCTCATCTCAAATGGGAATGCAATAAAGAATCTTTCAAATAAAACAACAAATAACAACAACAGCAACAAGAGAGATATCTACTAAAGGTAGGCATTAGTGAGACAATGCAGAGGCAAGCAGCAAAGGGAAAATAAGGGACCAGCACTGGCACACATTGTGAGTAATGGTGGGATCTCCCTGATTATTACATTACTTTTTTTTTTACATTACACTTAGCGGACGCTCCTATCCAAAGCGACTTGCAGTTATTTAGGTACAGGGTTTCAGTTACAGTCCCTGGAGCAATGTGAAGCAATGTTAGATGCCTTGCTCAAGGGCACTTCAGCCCATGGATGCAGGAGGAGAGCACTGGTTGTTTACTCCCCCATCCCCATTCTTCCTACTGGAACGGGATTCGAACCTTCGAACCTGCGAACCTGCGACCTCCGATCCCAACTCTCTAACCACTAGACTCAGGCTGCCCCTGGGTACTTAAAGGGTCCTTGATATAAACGTCTTTGGAGTGTGTGTGAGTTTAACAGAGTGAGTGAGTGAGTGAGTGAGTGAGTGACTGACTGACTGACAGAGTGACTGACAGTAGAGAGAATAATTCGCCCAGAGAGCTGTGGGTCAAAGACCAGGCTTCACTCATTAGCGACACACTTTGGGCCGCAAGCCAGAGATTGGAGTGCAAGCTCAGGCTCAGGCTCAGGCTCAGTGTGTGGCTGGCTAAAATGCAGGGCAGGGCTAAATGGCTCTTTGCACCAGATAGGATAACAATAAAAATGTGTGTTATTTTTCCATAAACTCCTTAAAATGTAGTGGATGGCAAGGTTCACACACCGACCGCAGGGCTGAATTGTATCATTAGAATCACTTTCAGAGAGATTTGATAAACAATAAAACTACTGTAGCAGTGTATATGTGTGGCCGTGTTTGTGTGCGAGTGTGAGTTATTGAAATATACTATAGATTGTAGGTGTTATTTATGCATGGCCATATATCGGTGCATATATATGTAAGGGATAATGTATTGTCCACGGGCGACTATAGGAAAATATTGCCAGATGTCGCCAAAAACTCCGTAGACGTAGGCCCTACTTCTGTAACAGCCTGGATAAAATAGCTGTTACAACTGCCAGATTACCGTAGCGAATATTTACTTTTTAAAGTGGTCAAACTACTTGCGGAGTGATAAGGTACCGTGAATCTGAAGTGACAAAACTCGTTGCCATTGGCAGCGGGCGTTAATGGCGCAGCGGGCGGTTATCGAAAAATATCCGCCCGTAGAACGCTGGGAAAGTCCATTCAGGCCGCTCGGTCCGACCAGGCGTATCTCGGCAGCGAAGCCTCGTGCGCGCGCACGTCCTCCAGCAGATACATGGTGTGTGTGTGTGTGTGTGTGTGTGTGTGTGTGTGTGTGTGTGTATGTGTGTATGTGTGTGCGCGCATATGTGTGTATATGTGTGTGCACATATGTGTGTGTGTGTATGTGTGTGTACCTGGGCTCGTGGGGCGGGCCGCTCTGTCCGACCAGGCGTATCTCGGCAGCGAACCCCCTGGCCCGTGCGTACTCCAGCAGATACATGGTGTGTGTGTGTGTGTGTGTGTGTGTGTGTGTGTGTGTGTTCATGTGCGTACCTGGGCTCATGGGGCGGGCCGCTCTGTCCAACCACACGTATCTCGGCAGCGAAGCCCCGTGCGCGCACATACTCCAGCAGATACATGGTGTGTGTGTGTGTGTGTGTGTGTGTGTGTGTACCTGGGCTCGTGGGGCGGGCCGCTCTGTCCGACCAGGCGTATCTCTGCAGCGAAGCCCCTGGCCCGTGCGTACTCCAGCAGGCCGGACACGGCGTTGTTGTTGAGGTGGTTGATGAGGTCGCCCACACCGGCCTCATGTGCCCGCTGCAGCTCGGCCGCGCTCAGGGGGGGCAGCGACGGGCAGGCGGGCAGCGCAGGGGTGTGCATGGCACCCCCGCCACCGCTGCCATCCACGCCGGGCAGGAAACTGGGCTGTGGCTGAGCGAGAGAGGAGAAGAGAGGAGAGGAGAAGAGAGGAAAAGAGGAGAGGAGAGGAGAGGAGAAGAGAGGAGAGGAGAGAGGAGAGGAGAGGAGAAGAGAGGAAAAGAGGAGAGGAGAGGAGAGGAGAAGAGAGGAGAGGACAAGAGAGGAGAAGAGAAGAGAGAAGAGAGGAGAGGAGAACAGAGGAGAGGAGAAGAGAGGAGAAGAGAAGAGAGGAGAAGAGAAGAGAGGAGAGGAGAAGTGAGGAGAAGAGAGGAGATGAGAGGAGAGGAGAAGAGGAGAGGAAAGGAGAGGAGAAGAAAGGAGAGGAGAGGAGAAAGAGAGAAAGAGGGTAGAGGGAGACAGGAGAGGGAGAGAGAACAGAGGGAGAGAGGAGAGAAGGGTGTAGAGTAAGACACAACAGAGGGTAAGACAGTAGGGGGAGGGGGGGGGGATAGAGAGATAGAGCCGTTGAGTAAGAGAGATGGCGTGAGAGAGTAAAAGATATAGAGTGAGAGAGATAGTGAGAGAGATAGAGTGATGGAGAAGACAGAGGTGGAGTGATGGAGAGAATAAAGTGAAAGAAAGTGAAAGATTTACAGTGAGAGACAGAATACAGTGAGAAAGATGGAGTGATGGCGATACAGTGATGGAGATGGAGTGATTGAGAGGACAGAGGGAGAGAGAGAGCGAGGATTAGGTGAAAAAGATAGCGTAATAGAGGGATACAGTATGGGAGGAAGAGATGGGAAAAAACAAACGAAACAAGCCAAAAAAAATTTAGGTCATTATCCCAATAATTTTTGACACAATATGTATCATTATAGCAGCACATGTAACAATTTATTTAGTACTCTTTGCTCAAAATTATTCCACACGGGCTATGTTGCAGATGCAGAACATAACTACAATGGTAGACGGGGAGTCACTGTCCTGGTATAAATAAAAAAATAAAAAAATAAAAAAATAAATAACATTTAATTTAATTCATTTAAAAAGTGATCGCTACCTTGTTGAGTTGCAGGCGTCCGTCGGCCAGCATCTCCTTGACGGCCTCTTCGGCGGCCAGCTGCCTCGCCGCCTTCTTACTGGGCGCAGAGGCCTCCCGGAAGAGGCTGTCCCCGACCTTCACCCGGAACATGAACCTACGGGGGAGAGAGGGACAGAGAGAGAGAGAGATAAATTGTCTTTTTTATTTATTACTATTATTTACATTAGTAAATGGTGTAAGGTTTCCTTTTCATTTATTTCTTTACTATTCTGTATTATTTATTACTATTATTATTACCATCAGTGCCTGATTACTGCTTTGGCAGTACTGTATTCACATTCATGCCAATAAAGTTATTGAACTGAACTGAGAGAGACAGAGAGAGAGAGACAGACAGAGAGAGAGAGACAGAGAGAGAGAGAGAGACAGAGACAGAGACAGACAGGCAGACAGAGACAGACAGACACAGAGAGAGAGACACAGAGACTTTTGACTTTCAAAAAACCGAATTCATACAAACAAATAATAATATATCTTCACAAAAAACGTTGTAAAGAAAAAAAACATTTAGATAAATACATAGCAGGGATAGAACTGCCTCAATGTGATGTGGCAAAACAGACACAATTATTTGTTAGGTACAGGTATTTCTCATAAATGATTAAATGCCACTATTTCCAAGGCACCGTTTTGCCACCATCTGCTCTCAAAAGGCACAGGGAGAAAGAAAGAGAGGTAGAGAGAAAGAGAGAGAGGGCGAGAAAGAGATAGATAGATAGATAGAGAGAGAGAGAGAGAGAAAGAGAGAGAGAGAGAGAGACACGGGGAGTCACCTGAGGCTGGTTTGTAGGCAAATAGATGGATGGATGCATTCCAAATCACCTGAGCTTGAGCGGACAACCTTAAGGTTCACAAGGAGGCCAGGGGTTGACCACTTGAGGTTAAAGTGCTTGACTACTTGACAGAGGTACCAACATAAGAACCTTACAGAGGAAGGTAGAAGTGGATGTCTGTGCCAAAAAGGAGAACAACTCCTTCATGAGTCCTTGATATAAATGCCTTTCAGTGTGTGTGGAAGTGGAGTGTGTGTAGAAGTGGCATGAGCGCCTTCGTCTCCTTCTAATGTTTCACACAGTGTGCGACTCCAAGAACAGGGCAAAGAAAGGTGAGATGGCAGAGAGGGGGTCATGACACTTTAAGACAGTGGTTCTTAACCTTGTTGGAGGTACCGAACCCCACCAGTTTCATATGCTCATTCACCGAACCCTTCTTTAGTAAAAAATGTAAAAAAATATATGATTTTTTTTACTGGTGCACAAAATGAACCGTGCATTAACGGTTCCCCCGAGGCTCCACCGAACCCCTGAGACTGACTCACCGAACCCCTAGGGTTCGATCGAACCCAGGTTAAGAACCACTGCTTTAAGACATATTGTGCAGCTAAGGCCGTAGAAGGCCCCTCTCTGAAGAGTATGGTCATCTTTCCAATGTCTCTCCAAGCTCTTTAAAATGTGGAATATATTTTTTGATTTCGGTGAAATATGTCTGTCCTAAAGTGTCACATTTTGTGAAGAAGGAAGTGCTTCAATTGCAGTGAAGAAGGAAGTGCTTCTCTGTTTCAACCTTTTCTGCCTCAAAGTGACCACATATTCTTTGTTCTCTGGGCAGCCAGATTGTCCTTGTGCCTGCCTGTTTCTACTGCTAAGTTGTGGTCACTGAGCCTGTATTTGGTCAGGATTTGCCTCTGCCTCGTTTCTCTGACCCTGTTTGCAGTCTCCCCATTCAGATTTTTTTTAATATATCAGGGTTTAGTATGGAATGGACAGGCTTACAGCATGTACAATAATTCCTGTAAACACACACACACACACACACACACAGACACAGACACAGACACAGACACACACACACACACACACACACACACACACACACACACACACACACACACACACACACACACACACACACACACACACACAAAAACAGTGTCTTTCCAAATGATTTTTATGTCACATTTACCCAAGCCCGTGGTGCAATCATAACTTCTTAAGATCAGGGATGAGAATATAAGCTGGCTGGTATGCTAACATAAAAAAGGTGGACAGAGGGAGAGAGAGGGAAAAAGAAAGGGAAGGATGGACAGAGGGCTATTGTGCAAGGCACGCAAGAGAGGAGGACACAAATAGAAACAGCCCAAAGCCCAGAGGAAGACAAGTTCAGCAGAATGGCCACAGGGGGAGAGGAGAGGAGAGGAGGAGGGAGAACAGACAGAGAGAGAGAGAGAGAGAAATGGAGAAAGGGAGAGAGAAAACAGAAAAGGGAAGGAGAGGACGGGAGAACGATGAGAGGGAAAGAGTGAGGGAAGAACAGAGGGAGAGAGAGGGGGGAGAGGGAGAGAGAGAAAACAGGAAAGGGACTTAGAGGAGGGGAGAACGATGAGAGAGAAAGAGTGAGGGAAGAAGAACAGAGGGAGAAGGAGAAAATGGAGAGACAGAGTGAGGAGAATGGGAGAACAATGAGAGACAGAATGGGAGGGGGAAGGGGAGGGGAGGAGAGAGTGGGAGAGAGAGAGAGAGAGAAAGAGAGAGAGAGAGAGAGATGCAGAGTGAGATGGAGAGCTGAGTAATGAGAGGACAGGAAGAGAGGGTACTGCTTATGCTGCTTAATGCGAATACTAAACAGAGAAGACATCACATTAACCCTTTGGTCTGTGTTAGCCCCGTATCACATTAACCCTATGGTCTCTGTGTTAGCGCCGAATCACATTAACCCAATGAACTGTGTTAGCAGTGTCTCACATTAATGTTATGGACTCTGCTATCAGCGTTTCACATTAACTCTTAAGGGGTGTAATGAAACCTCAATTGGTATCAGTTTATAGCAGCGATACGATTAATTGATTAAGCTCACATAAATTTCAATACTGGTGTGATGCAGGTAACCTGGTTGCCTAATCAGTGTTTCACATTAACTCTTAAGGGGTGTAATGAAACCTCAATTAGTATCGGTTTAAAGCAGCGATACGATTAATTGATTAAGCTCACATAAATTTCAATACTGGTGTGATGCAGGCATCCTGGTTGCCTAACCATTATTCTACACTTCATACGACTTTCTTATTGGCCTTAATGTTACTTATTTGGCTTATAATGATTTTCAGTTGTATTTTCAGTGTTCAGTTGTATTTTCATCCCGGTAGCCTAACCACTATTCTACACTTCATACGACTGTCTTATTACCCTTAATGTTACTTATTTGGCTTTGAATGGTTTTCAGTTGTATTTTTTCAGTGCACTGCAGGTCCCCCGCCATGAGTATAGCCAGTAGTGCTGCGGCAATGGTACTTTGAGAACTACTGATCCTGCCTGGCAAAACTAGCTGTTGGTGTGACATCAAAGCTTCTATACCTCACTTGGTGCAATTCAACAGCATAAATAATCAAATTAGATTCTGTCTGCAGCCTAAAACAATGCAACACAAATTATGTTTGGAACATTGCACTGCCAGCCTACAAGGCTACTAGCTTGCTAACTACAACCTTGTGTTAGCTAGCTAGCTGACGCTTGTAAAATTTCAACCCAAGAAATCAGCAATGACGAAAAAAAACAAAATGATGAAAAAGTTGGTCTTTTGATCAGAAACAATCATACATGACAGCGATCTACTTCATTATCACGTCTTTACAGAATCAAGATAAGCAGACACATAAGGTTGTCATGTTAGCCCATTAAAATATAAATTAGCATGTAAACTTTGCAAGTTGCAGGTGAGAATGAGTTTTGGCTCTCTGAAAAGCCACCATGCCCTACTGCTGGATATACCTTCCTTTACTTCTCAGACACAGTAGAAGATCATAAAACCCTCTAGTTTCTCATAACGCACAGATGCTAACTTCTCAAAAACTGATGCAATCGCTTTACTCAGTACACACTTAAGACAATGAGAACAGACGCTTTAGTGCTCCAACTAACCTGGGGCATGTGGGATATATAGTTACCTACAAACAGCATGCACAGAGCTTATGCACAATAGACAAAATGGCACACAAGAAATTGTAAAAAGACCCAGTAAAGGGTCCAAAACTGTTCCTGGTTTAGTGACATGTGAAATACATCAGATAACTGTGTCTGGAAGGATGTGGAAATGCCCTGAAGTCAATGTACTGAGTTATGCAGTGGAGTACACCCCTCTGGCACACTACTGTGTGTGTGTGTGTGTATGTGTGTGTGTGTATGTGTGTGTTTGTTCTGTCTTTACATGCTAAACGTCATGTGACGGGTCTCTGAGTGAATGTATTTCCTGTAGGCAGCACACAGTGTGTGTGTATGTGTGTGTATGTATGTGTGTGTGAGAGAAAGAAATTCATCATGTGACGTGGTCTGTGAGTGTATAAATTTTCTTTGGACAGCACACCCCTTTAGCATGTGTGTGTGTGTATATATATATATATGTGTGTGTGTGTGTGTGTGTGTGTGTGCGTTACCGTGGGTCGTGAGGTGGTCCCTCCGTGTGTGTGTGTGTGTGTGTGTGTGTGTGTGTGTGTGAGTGTGAGTGTGAGTGTGAGTGTGAGTGTGAGTGTGTGTGAGTTACCGTGGGTCGTGGGGTGGTCCCTCCTGGCGTGTGTTGATGAACTCGACGCCGTCCCCGCTCCGCTGGCTGTGCTCCATCAGCATGGAGACGGGGTTCTTGCCCCCGGGGAGCGAGCGGGCCAGCGCTGGGGGGGCCGCCTCCCCACTCTGGGGGGAGCACAGACACACAGGCAGAGAGAGAGACAGACAGAAGACAGGCAGAGAGACAGACAGAGGGAGATAAGTTCAAGTTCAAGTTCAATGTAAAACAATGTATAAAAACAATATACAGTCATAATAAAAACAGGATAAGAATAAGAGATTATATATATATATATATATATATATATATATATATATATATATATATATATATAAAGAGAGAGAGAGAGAGAGGGAGGGAGTGATGGAGAGATTTAGCACTTCTTTATTAAATGATTGCATCATGAAATGTTACACCCAAGTCCATCAAACATCCGCTCAGCGGGTGTGGAGAAAACACCTCTCCTCCACACCTTTAACAAAGAGAGAGAGAGGGAGAGAGGGAGAGAGAGAGAGAGAGAGAGAGAGAGAGAGAAAGTGAGAAAGGGAGAGAGAGAAAGATATGCAGAGCAGGAGGGATAGAGATATAGTGTGGGAAGAGAAAGAAGAAGAGAGAAAAAAGTGAAATAGAGACAAACAGAGAAGGGATAAATACAGGGATGGATAGATACAGACAAGAGACTGGGCAAAGGGGAGGGGAGGAGAAGAGGAGAGAAATGGAGGAGCAAGAGAAGTAAATGATAAAAAAAGGGAGGAGAGGGAAACACAAGTGTGTAATGGGGAAAACACACATGGGGGACGGGAGAGATGTCAGCATGCAGAGAGGAGAATGGTGAAAGTCAAAAGAAGGAGTTTGGGTGTGAAAACAAATGGGGAAAACTGTGTGGGCAGCTGTGGCCTAATGGTTAGGGAGTTGGTCTTGGGATCGGAGGGTCGCAGGTTCGATTCCCATAACGTAGAAGAAAAAAATGTGGGTGGGAGAAGTGGATAACCAGCATTCTTCATCCTCATCTCTGGCTAAAGTGCCCTTGATCAATTGCCTAATTGTACCTAATTCACCATAAGAGCGTCAGCTAAATGTAATGGCAGGATGTGGAGGTGGAGTGGAGATTGATCAGAGTACAGAGAGAGTTGGGTCTGAAAATGAAAAGAAGGAAGGCAACGGCAAGATCCAAAGCAAGTGGGAAAATATCACCACCACAAAAAGAAGCATGACAAAAAAAATCTGGAAGGGGTCAGAAGTACAGTATTTTCTTTAAAGACTTTTATGGACACCCATAGGTCTTAACACTTAACACACCCACAAAAAATTACACCAATTACTTTCCTCACACATCTTAAAGTCCTTCTTATTGGGTGTGTGCTACCATAGACATATAAACATAGACGCCGCCTTCCGCCTAGAGCCTAGAGCCATAAGTCATCCTCGCCGTCATATTAGATGTGGCAAAGTGGAGCGTCTCTAGTATAGCGGCTAGACAGTAGCCTAGAATAAAGATGGCTCATTCATATGCTGCGTTTAACTGTACCAACAGGTTTACCATCCAAACGAGATAACATGAATATTGACGGGTATTTCGCACACTATTTATAACAATCACATTAAAAGTTATTTATGTTGTTTTCATACCTGTTTGTTTCCCAAATATATACATGCGTGTCTAAATGGGTGAACAAAAGGCATCACGTTAAATATCTTTGTAGAAAGGCGCTTTATGAAGTTCGGTGCATTTACTTCCACTGGTTTACGGGGTAGATTTGCCACATCCAATATGGCGGACCCGCTGACGTATCCCAGCAACGGTCCACCAGCTCAATGCGGCGTCTATGTTTATATGTCTATCATGTGTGCAACAGTCTCAGCACAGGAAGTTACACAGCCCCGTGTCCCGCCCACCCACCCGCCCCATCACGTCACCTGACCACTCACAGTGAACTCCTCCATGCTCTCATTGGCCGGTGGCATGGCGCTGGCCTCCTCTTCATCCTCCTCCTCTTCCTTCTCCTCGGCTCCGCCCAGCTCACGCTGGAGGACCTTCAGCGTGGCGGCCGCCGCGTAGTTCTTGGCCACCTTCTTATTGGACGCCTCGGCGATGGGAAAGCGCCGGCCGTCCAGCATCACCTGCATGCGGAACCTGAGGCGTGCATGTGCACACACACACACACACACAGATGAACACCTTGGTACACAAACACACACACATTCATATGGATATAGCACACACATATATGGAAGTGTCTTATGGTTTTCATTGTTACGCACACTAAATTGAAAACGTTTCTGACAAAAGTAACCTATTAATTGAATTATTTCCATATCTACCCCTCATATTTATTTACTGTATTTACACACTATAAGACAGTGGCATGTGGTGATATTACACAACAGTATATTATCACACGATAATGCTACCAGTGTAACTTATCGTAAAAGACTGTAAAAAAAAAAGACCTGCTCTGTGTCAACCATACAAGCCATACCAAACACAAAGGGCACAGTTATTTAACATGCACTATGTCAAATATGCAAACTAACATAGTGGACTTAATAGCCGTACACAAAAATAAGGAACACCACAAAACCCAGCTTAACATAGACACAAACATGTGCACTCTCTCACTCATCTTCTCAATTCAACTCAGCTTTACCGACATGACCAACATTTTTGTTTTGAAAGGCATGTAAAGGTTTTTAGTTTTTTCTCTCTCTCGCCCTCTGTTTTCTCTCTCTCTCTAACGCACACACGCACCAGGCACACACACGCAAGCACACACACACGCACGCACGCACACGCACACACGCAAGCACACACGCACACGCACGCACGCACGGGACGTTCACACACCTGGGATCATGGGAGGGCCCCGACTGGTCGAGCAGCAGGAACTCGCAGGTGTGTCCCAGGTACTGTGCCAGCTCCATGAGGCCGCTGACGGGGTTCTTGCTGCGCACCTCCTGCAGCTTCTGCCGCCGGCTGGCCTCCAGCGTGCTGGGGTGGGGCGGGGGTGCGGCCAGCGACACGGCCACAGTGCCCCCCTCTGGCTGGGCCGCGCTACTGCCACTATTAGTACCACTACTGCCGCCGCCGCCGCCCCCCCTCCTGCACTGCTGCAGCTGCTGCAGCTCCGTCTGGCCAATCACGTTCAGGAACTCGGGGATCTCGTCCGTAGCCCACTCCGCCGAGTCGGAACCGTTGCCTCCATCGTTCCCGAGAACGCTGCCACCGCCACCGCGGACTTCGGCACTTGCTGCTCCATCGCGGTCGCCCGCTGAGCGTCCCATGGTGGTGGTGGCGCTGGTCGGGTAGGGGAACGAGGAAGGCTCCTCGCCCGGGGGCCATGGCTCCAGGCCCCCCGGCATGCCAGTGCCCGCTGACGCTGCTGCTCCCCCCAGCGTTCCGTTTCCCACAGTCCGCATGTCGTTAATCATCAGCATCATGTGCCCGAGGCCGTCCCCCACCTTCACCTCCACGTCCTCCATCTTCACCATCTCCATGTCTTCCATCTTCACGTCGCCCGGAAGCCCCCCCACCCCCGCCCTCACCCCAGGTGCCTCCGCAGCCTTGCGCTGCCGCTGCATGCGCTCCCGGCTGTGGTCGCTGAGGGCCCAGAGTGGCGGCGAGACGTGGCTCCTCCGGCTGACCTGGCCCTGCTTCTCCAGGTTGTACAGCAGCGGGTTGACCTGCTTCTGGGTGCTCAGGCCCAGGTTCTTGGCGATGTGCAGCGCGCTGGCCTCCCCCGTCTCGTGCAGGTACTGGAGCACCCTGTCGCGCTTGTCCCGCGAGTCTGCCATGACTGCGGCCAGTGTCAGATCGCTGCTGCACACGAGTTGACCTCCGCTGACCTCCTCCTGCCCTCCTATCAGAGCGCTGGCACGGTTGAAACCCAAGAAACCCAAAGCGGGGCCTCCTTTCTCTTGGCCGAGATCCAAAGGACTGTTAAAGTAGTTCTCCTTATCTTCCTCGTTCTCCTCTTCTTCTTCTTCCTCCTCGTCGTCCTCTTCGTCTTCCTCCTCCTCCTCCTCCTCTTCCTCTAGGTCTGTCTGTGTAGTATGAGGAAACTCCTGCTTAATGCTCACAAGGCGTTGAGTGCCGTCAGTGTCCTGCCAGTGTGGTGTGTGTGGAGAGGTGGGTTCCTGCTTCACAGTCACAGTAAGTGTCTCGCCGCCGGTGGTCTGTACGGACACCCCTGTCCCCGTCCCTGTCCCCCTTTCGTCCTCGTGCAGTGTCCACTCGGGCGGTGTGTCACCCTGCTTCCTGGCCTGTCCCGCGTATAGCAGGGCGTATAGCGCCTGGTTGACCACCTTCTTTGGCAGGTGCAGCCTTTTGGCCAGGGGCCTGGCCTGAAGGGTCTCGTTGGGCTGGAGGGCTGCGAGTGCCTGGTAGACGCACTGCTCTATCTCTGGGCACAGCTCGATGGGGTGGTGGTGGTGGGGGGCTGCTGGTTCTCGCTTCAGCCTGCCTGAGCCTCTGCTGGTGCTGGTGCTGGTGCTGCTGCTGCTGCTGGACGAGGCCTGGTCAGAAGGACGCCCTCTGGGGCTGTAATAGTCTAGACTCAGGCTCTGGAAGCCTTCCGATAAGCCTTCCGCAGCAATGCCACTGTCCCAGGGATGGATTGGGTTTGGGTAGCGAGTGCGTGGATGCTGGCCGCTCCAGCGAGCCGACTCTCGTTTAGGGAACTGGGGCGGGTAGTCCGTGGGCCTCGGGCTCCTCCAGCCGCCTCTGCCAGAGGTGTGGCCGCCTGCAGACCGCCTGTAGCCGCCGTGGGACGACTGGCCAAACCCGCTCCTCTCCGCCTGCTGATTGGGTGAGCGGGGCGGGCCGCGGAACTGGGGGGCGTGGAGCGTCTGACCCTGCAGGAAGCGCTCCTGTTGCTCGTGGAAGTCCGCAAGGGCTACACCATTGGCCGAGGTGGGGTGAGGGGCAGGGCCTGAGGAGGAGGGGGGCAGGAGGAAAGGGGCCGGGCCGGGAGGGGCGCCTCCGTAATGGTCCGAGAAGCTGCCACCCCGGGGGTGGGGAGGGTGTCTGTCGTAGAAAGAGCTGGGGCTTCGGTGCCGGGAGGCGATGGGTGGGGGGCCGTGGCCGAAGCGGCTTTTACCTGAGTGCCAAGGTTGGGAGAATCGCGGGTGATCTGTCGGGGGCCCTCCTCTGCCTCTGCTCATAGCTCAGAGGGCAGGGGGGCACGGGAGGGGGGTGGGGGTGGTGGTTGCAGTGCAAGCACTGACTGTGCCGCACAAGGACAACCAGGAGAGGCAGCTGATGAGACAAGGCAGTCAAGCAGAGATGGCCGTCACCTAAAAGAGAAAGAGCCAGACAGTAAAAACGAGACAAACACATAGATAGGCAATGAGAGAAATAGAGAGGAGGGGAAAAAAGTTGGTTTAGCATCTTAATACACATTAAGTGCTCTTTTTAATCGTGGTCCTCCAGTAACGTGCTAACTCACGTTACGGTCACAACCGCATTTTTATGAGCCTCTGAGTCTGCACATGAGCTGTAACTTTATAACCTGGTGAAAGGGAGGGATTAATAATTCATGTTTTGCTGTGGCAATCCCATCTTATTTCTGGCCTAACCGAGAGTTAGTGGATAATTCCAGGAGAGAGGGAAAGTGAGACAGGTCCGGCGAAAGAGACCAGCATTTGTGTCAAGGACAAAATGGGCACACGTGAAAAGGGGACATCGGTTCACGAAATTTAGTTCCCCCTAAGAGACCGGTATAGCATAGCATCTGACACTAACATGGTCAACCTGTTCCAAAACTGTCACTTCATAAACCCTGTTTAATTTTTGTTAAATTTAGTTTAAACTACTGGAGAAATGATTGCATCATTAACAGTCAATTCAAAATCTGTCACATGATCGCAAGGGCTGTTACTTTGACAGACCTTGCAAATCTCTCAAGGACCACACAATGACTTGTAACATTGGTCTAACTGACACACCATAAACCTGGGTAAAATACCACTGTGACCAAACGCAAGAAGAGATTATATGACAGTGATAACTACAACGATAAAGGCCACAATAGACTCACAAGTATCGTGGCATAGAAAGAAAAGGAAAAACACTAGAAACTCAGAAAGCGAGGACACAGCCTTTCCTGGAAAAGAGGGCCAGCAGCAGCCTTCCCATTCAATTTAGTAAAAAGCAAACAAATCTTAACCAGCGCGGATGTAAAAGCCGCATGTGCACGATTATACAGTATGGGTATAAATTAAGTGCACATAAACACAGCCTGCATACGTACCTTAACTGCTGAAATAGCAAATAAACAACATTCCAAGTGTGAGATTCCCAAGTTACCAAATGACGTGTTCAGGCGCAAAATCCACCGGGAAGCCAACATAATTGAATAAATACTACAAACTGAAACGACTACAAACTGATACAGACAATCACTGACAATGCTCATGGCTTCATGGCTGGCTTAGAAACACTCTCTTGATACGCCAGACGATTCTGTGGGGTGTCTACCTACTTCAACGTGTTGCTCTAATGATGTCTAGGTAAAAAAAAAACGCCTTCGCTTCTCAAACTAAGCGACAAACCAACTGCGATGTGTGCCTGACCGTAACGGGGAACCCAATATAAGACTGACATGCAACCTAGGGTCAATCCGTTGCTGATGAAAAATGGCGCAACTTTCACTATTTTTAAGTTTCGTTTTCCATTCTCTCCATGTCCACAAACGTGTTGCTACCAACATGGCCATCGGTAGATGGCGTAAAGGTGACGAAAGTTTTCTGAATATGAACAAGTATAGTATAAGTATAGTTTCTGAATATGAACAACAACCATCACTGATTGTTAGTGATGACAAGTCCCGCATCCGTTTGCGCCACTCTATATCTTTAACTATATTAGTCAGACAGTGAACATAAGCTCTTCGACTTTTTTTTTATCAGTGTAGATGGATGGGGGTATCTGATTATGCCTTGGCTTTTTAGACACTAAACAGTTGCATCTGTCCCTACTGCATAGGCATAGTGGAAATTCATGAAAAATGAATGCGAAAGGGGCACAGGTCGAGATTCCCTTTCCCTCTGTCAGGAGAGGATCATGAAACACAAGACGAAACCGATGATTCATGCGACAGTCCCTCATATTCCTTTCTGTACACTCACCCCCAAGCCAGAGTGAATACCCGCACCCCCCGCAGTGGTCTTCTAAATATGAACGGTTAGAAAGGATGCAGAAACGTGGATGTTGACTTCAACAAAACCCTGCGCTTTTGAGTGAAGTGCGGGCAGTCGTAGTGTACAAAACCATTTTTATTACTTGGATTCACCTGTACTCATCTCATGCCCTATTTTCCCAGCCATCTCGGACCACAATCATCGTGCTTTCACATCTGTAAAGTCAACGTATACAATCGAGCTTTACTGCAACCCTTCGTGATCCAATCCAATGCTCACAACGAGGCAAGCATTAAGTTGCTGTCCATGGGTCAATGTACTGTCCATCTACAGTAACGATAGTCATTTGACACACCACTATTGAGTTCACAAAAGGTGCAAGGGCGAACGAGCGCACGTTCCCACACAAGGAGCTTCAACCAATCATGTCGGTCTAGATTGTTCTACCTTAGAAAAACCAATCTACATGATTGTTGCACTTACCAGCACTTGAACGGGAGTAACATTACCTGCTACAGTACAGGCTGAAAAACGATAACGTTACCTCAAGCACAATACCCATGTGTTATGGTCAGCCAGTTAGCCTGCAGATAGCTAAGTTGCAATGGGAAGGTTTTAACGTTTTAATTTAAAAGTCGCTGGTAACCTTTTCAGACTTTTAAGGAAGCTGACCTTTGACAACACAACAAGCATCACATCAGTAATCTTGGAAATCACGTTCTACTCCCTGTTCAGCACGCTTACATGACTGGCTAGTTATTTTGCAGAACAGCAAGATGCAATAGCATCACTGCCATACAGCCCACTGAGTAAATAAAATTTCTACTTAAGCTCACGGAGTTGTAGTGGAATACATTTGTACCATGCATGCGAATATTGTTGTTGACCATATAAACCACTTACCAGAATCTGCAGTGTCAACACTTAAACTAACCGGACGACGGAATAAACTAACCGCAGGTCTTGCTAATGCTATGCCATTGCAAAGTCGTCCTGGCCATTGGTCGGTTACGTCATTCAGCAGCGACTACTGACGCTTTGTAATAACGTATAGACTACACCATACAGGTTCTTCTTCCCTCTGATTTACCTGTCGTTTTTATTTCGTTTTCTTTGTTAATGTATTGCCTTTCGTTTTTATTTTAATCATTATTTTCTTTACATTTATTTGACAATGTTAATTATGAAAGCCAGTCCCAAATGTGTTCCCATAGCTAGTTAATAAACATATAATATCTACAACACAACATCCAGAGAAAAAAAATGAACACACACAGCGTACAGCTCTTGCATTCTCAGCATACAAAAAACAAACAAACAAAAAACCCTGCAGTCAGCATGAATGTTGGTCTGACCGACTATCATTAGTACTATTGCAAGTCAGCTAAATTAAATACAAATGACCACACTGTAAATAAAAAAATAGCTTGCTTAGTCTTGTTGCTTCAATAAATTGCTTTTTTATTTAAAAGAATTTTTACAACTTATCTTTACATTAACCAAATATTTCTGGACACATTTCAGTTCTCAGATGGATCAAAAGCCAGTCCTTAAAAATGCCATTTTCCCCCCTCTGTTTGTCAAAGGCCAATTTTGTTTAGGAAGGCAATAGTACAGCAGCTTTCAGTGTTTTCCCATTGCACCACTTTCCCACAAAGCCAGTGGGTATGTGTAGTTTTGTAATACTGATATAAATTAAGAATCAATCTTTTTTTTAGTCATGTCGCAGAGGAGTGTGAGTGTGTGTGGGATAGAGACAGCGAATGGCAAAAGAAAAAAACAAAAACAAAAAACAACAACATACAATCATTGACAGTAAGATTCAAGACAGTGTAGATGACTGAATTCCCCTTTCAGGTAAGCCTGTGTCAATCTCACTTTGCATCCATCCCATTCTCACTGAGGCTACTAAAATAAGTGAGTCTGTCAGGAGGACTCACAGCAGTCAATACTTGCCCTGACTTTTGTCTGTCTCTTACATTCCCATTAAGCAGAGGTGTCAATCCCTACTTCAGAAAGTAAGACAAAAACCTTGCCACCTATTTAATCCAACCGTTTTCTGAGCCAGTTGATCCGAATGCACACAAAAACCATCGGACAGGTAAATCGGCTAATTACTGAAATCACCTATGCCCAGTCAAAAGGAGTTATATGACAGGGGTCTTCCTTTCTGACGCCAAGACACCTCTGCTATTAGGCATGAATGAGACGATTGCCTACTGCTTCTGTTGTTTTGACTTCTGTTGTTTTGGCAACTACAACTAAAGTTCACTTCAGAAATGAGGAAGTCCAGGAATTTTGGGTAAAAGTCAACGCGGGCACACTTGTTAACACATACCGTCAGCTAAAAGCCATTCTGGCAAACACCACAAACCCTATATATAAAAACTAAGGCGCAAAAACATTATTGGAGTAGTACTATGCCTGGTTTCAACAAACAAACAAACAAACAAACATGGCAACTGAATAGTTTGAGAAGCTTCAGGAGTGGCCATACAGTAGCTTAAGAGCGCCAGCGCCAAATAGTAACAATAATCATAATAACAATAACAATAATAATAACAATAATACAGATTTAACACAACCTGTGTCAGTCTAAGGCTCAGCAGAAACACAATACAATGAATGTACATTAAAGAAGAAAACAAATCATTTACCTACATATACACACACACATACCGACACCCACACACACACCCACACACACACACACACACACACACACACACACACACACACACACACACACACACACACACACACACACACACACACACACACACACACACACACACACACACACACACACACACACACACACCCTTGAATGGGAAAAACAGTAGAATAATGCAGATGAATCTGATAGCAACAGCTTGGATTCCTGTGACTCTCACTCTCGCTCGCCCGCACGCACGCACACACAGACACACACATGCACACGCACACACACAAAATATCTTTAGGTCAGGCCACCTATCTGCCTTAAACCAAAATACTGCTGTAACAAACAATCAGTCAACAGGCACAGTACTGTCAGCTAAGACACTAGCCAGACATGAGGTGAACCTTCTCGAGACAAGCAAACAATCAAAAAACAAAAAAAACAGAAACAAATTTACATGGATAAGGTGACTGGTAATGTCAGTTTATCTTTCTGAGCCAACATCAAAAGGCAGCCCAGCTCCTCTGTTTCTACATGCTCTCTCCCCTTGTTTCTAAGCGCCCTTGATTTTTTTTCTCTGAGATGCCCAAGTCATGTTTAGGTCTAAACTAGAGAAAAAGGAAATCCAGCCAGTATTTTCTATTCGTTTTCTATTTTTCTATTCCTTTTCACAGTCGCTGCGACGCACATCCAATTATATCCCAGGAGTTGGGATCCGGTGACCAATCCTATCATGGTGTTATGAATCAGGAGACAATTGTCAAACGTTATCATTTTGATTATTGACACAATAAAGTAAAAAAAAAAAAATCCTATCATGGTGTCCATACCCCGAACCAATGATGTTGTAGAATGTCTTCCTCTTGGGGTGACATGGTCAACACAGTACTTCAGAGGAGGCACAGTGTTTCTGACTGATGCCCAATGTCCTTGTGTTTAGTCTTGTAGCATGGTTGGTTGTGGGGAAATCACTCCCAGAAACTTCACAGTCCCATCTGCTGGTCACTCCACAGTTTCTGATTCTTCTGTCAGTTCAAGACACTGAGTATCTGTCAGTTCTCAGTCGAAACTGAAATGAGGTTAAGTGCAATGTTTGACGCAGAAATGTATGCATGTTTGTAATTACTTTTAATATGTAGCCACAAGTTTCTCCTTTGTCAGATGATGTGTTGATGTTTCTGATGTTAGGCATATATACATTGTTTTTTGAACACTGCTTGTTTTAGTGCTTTCTGTACGTGTGTATGTGTATGGATTATGTAATGCTTGTGTATTGTGTGTGTGTGTGTGTGTGTGTGTGTGTGTGTGTGTGTGTGTGTGTGTGTGTTCAAGAGGTGATAATCTCCTCATTTAAGTGCCTCCATCCCTTCTGTTTCTCAGCAGCTGGAAGATGTTCTGTAATATCAGACAAACACACACACACACACACACAAAAAATACATAACCATCACATAATACACAGAGTACATGAGTACAAAATGCACTAAAACAGGCAGCGTTCAGGAAAAAAATGTATATATGCCTACAGCAATTATTACAGCAATACATAATAACAATACATACAACAACAGTAATAGTGCAATATAGCAGTATGAGAGTGAAGGGAAAAAGAGAGGCAGGCAAAGCCTTACCTTGCCACACATACCATCTCTACTGCAGTTCTTATTGTCTTTATCAGTCACCTCCTCCTCCAGCTAGACAGAGAAAAGGAGAGAGGAAGAAGGAGAGGAGAGAGACAGGGAGAAAATACATTTCGCTGTGAAAAAATTCCTGTTGAGCCAAGTCAGTCTAGTAAGTAATATTATTAATAGAGCACATTTAAAAATAAAACATCAGGAGTTGACCCAAAATGCTTTATATAGCACACAGAAAAACACATCTACAGAAAGAGAGAGAACAGTTAAAACTCAAAAGATTAAAAATAAGTGAAAATAACTAAGAAAATGAAATAGGTTAGACTAAAAACAAAATAAGATGAACATAACAACAAATGATCATAAAGGGAACAGACATGTCTTTTTTGGTGGACTAGCCATGAATGGAGAGGCTCTTACCTCTTTTCTCCATCTGAGCTCACAGAAAATCCTCTCAAAACACTCGTGCATGTAGTTGAACTGGGGAAGTGACAAAAGCATCACATAAAAGTAAGTCCAGTGTGTGAACGACATGTCGTACCTCACATTCATCTTCATTACTGTAAGAAATTACCGTTGCCCTGCCTGAGATTCATGATGAAGCAGCCATTGTGATTACTAAGAAGGTGGTCTCCCGAATGGTAATGTCATTTTGTGTAACAAGAACGGTCCGCATTCACCCAACACCCAGACACCTGGGGTGAGGAAGCAAACTAGGTGTGACCGCACCAACAAAATTGTAGTATGGTTTGTGGGGGTAGGCCAGCGAGAGCCATCACAGGCAATGTTTCAAAGTAATGTAATCATCACACAGAGGGACAGAAGGTCTCCAGATCGGTTTGGATGATCAAGGACATAGGAGGAGTCCTAACAGTATAAACGGCTTGAGTTTGAGATGACTGTGGTTCAGATTAACTGAAGCTGGCGTATGTTTGCCATTCACTGCTTTTTACTGGAATAAAATATGATTGCTGAATCAACCAAGGAATACATGCATCCTTTTTATTTCCATTACCTTCTCACATGTACAGATACCAGGCAAACCATGTTCATGTAAGCATATCAGTATCAGTAGTTTTGTTTGCACTGAGCTCTTTCGCATCGGTTATGTGCAATCATAGTGGTTTGGCTTAAAGAGATGAGCATCAGTTGCAAGTTGCTAATTTGCAGACTGCAAATTAGAATCTCAATGCACCTTTTAAGTGTTTTCAAGTGAGGATTTACTATTTGAATGAAGAAAATGTGGATTAACAAGTTGGATGGGTATCCAGTTAGTGTGTTTTGACAAGAGAGTGGATATGTCCTCATGTTTGTGTGCCACTGTGGGTATGGGTTTATTGATTTCAGCTCTAAAATGTTTGAAACTGGGTGCAGGATCCAAACCAAAGTGAAAAAATCATGTACAAATCTAGTATACGTAGGATCTGTACACATACAGAAGCTCCCATTTTGAATTTTTAAAATACGTGTAACGTTTCTGCGTGTAAAGATTTCTACTTGACTTGTACTTGACTTCTACTCTTATTACACTTAGCAGACGCTTTTATCCAAAGCGACTTACAAAAAGGAGGACATAAGCTGACAGAGGTGTAGCGGAACACAGAGTAAGCAGACTAGGAGATGCATGTGCCTAAGTATGTTTCCCAGAGCAGGGACACTACAGACACACATACTCCCCACCACATGGGGGCAGAATAAGAGTGTTTCCATGAGATGCGAGTCTTACATAGGGGGTAAAGATCTTGACCCATCGAGGTTTCTTTTCCCCACGTGCGTACTCAAAGCAGAACGCCATGCCCTCCTCATCCGTGTCCCAGCGCTGCATCTCACTCCATTCAAAGGCGATCACTTGATTCTGCATGTCACATGCAAAAGGTGCAAGGTTATTACTGTATTGTCCACACACACACAAAGACCTTAGTGCACACACACACACACACACACACACACACACACACACACCCACATGCATTTAATCCACACTCACTCATATGGAAGTGTGTTTTATTTTCTTTTTTGCAATTTCAGTTTCAATTTCAGTCATTTTTAACTTTTTAAGGTTCTCCTGGCTATATGCAAAAGAGCATGGAGGGGCAATTACAGTCACTAAGCACAGCACAAAACAACATCCCCCCCTACTGGCTAACACAAAAGAAGGCTAATAAATCTAAACTCAGTGTGTTTTCACACTTGGTTCCACACCTAAGGTTTTTTTTTTTTTTTTAAAGGGGGGGAAGTAGTCCTCGGTCTGAAAAACTTTAAGAAACACGGCTTAAGGTTGTTTTTCGGTGTGAACCACCAGGAGGTGTATAGTATGATATGAGGCTGGGAGGCAAATGGGTTAATTTGAATCTTCCACCCGTACCCTAGCTCTCTCTCCCACTCATTTGTTGTTATCTCTTCACTGTCCCATCCAAAAGAGGGTAAAATAAAAAACTTTTAAAACTTATGTGCCAGCACCTTGCAGAGGCCACTGTAAGCAACTGCATTGCTGCATCACATCGATGTAGTTTTGAAAGGTTGCCTTCCCTGTCCCTCCCATGGGCTCCCTGGTGGTTTCGAGGCCCCTAGCAGTGGCCTGTGATGCCTGTTGGGGAGCTACGACCCTGGCGTCACCATGTGCTCCCCCCCCAGGGCCGTATTATGCCAATGTGGTGCCCCTCCGCACTATACTTCACAGCCCCCCCCCCCCCCTGTTCAATATTATCATTATTATTGTTGTTGTTATTATGAAATTAGTGTTCATGACGAGTTATGTATGGCCATTTAACAATGTCACGTGAATAACATACAAATTTACGAAAAATATATTTAAAGTTTGTCATGTGGTGCCCCCCCAAATGGTTGTGAATGGTTGGTGCCCCTGGGCGCCGTGCCACTGGCCCTTATGGATAATCCAGCCTTGCTCCCCCCCCTCCCAGCTCACCTCCAGAGTACCGTCCTCAGTGCAGGCGTGCAGCTTGAAGTGGTGCACGCTGACGGCGGTGACCACGTGCCCTTTGCGCCTCGAGTCACACGCACAGTGCGGGAAGACGATCTCATTGTAGCCTTCACATGTGCTTAGCATACTGAGGTACTGAGATAGAGTGAGAAAGAATGGAAAACAGAAAGAAAGAAAGAATTACAACCCTGCTATAGAGTAGTTATAATATATATACATAACAATTAAAATTTCGTTTTTTAAAAGAGACCATGAATGAGGATGAAGAAATATCACAAAAACAAATGCTATCACTAGAATGCCTAACATATTATTACTATTGTCAAGAAATTACATTAATCTTTATTTGTATATACTCATACAGGGCCACTAGATGGTGATAGAGAGCAGGTTGCTAAAAGGGACATACTAATGAGCCATTAACCTTTAGTTCTTTGGGGTAATTAGATTAGGTCGCAAAACAACACAAAGCTTGATTTTGGAAGCTTAAAAAAAATCACACTCACACTCACACACACACACACACACACACACACACACACACAGCTTACAATATTCATCTTCTTCTGCTCTGCAAGTTTTTGGAGCTGATAAGACTTCTCCCCCATCTTAATAAATCCTTTCTTGACATCATCCACAGCCTGTTGAGAAGAGAGAAAGTGGGGAAGTGAGTGCCACCTCTGTTTATAAATGTGTTATAAAAATCCATGAAAAAGAGTTTAAGAAAAGACCTAGAAACATAAACACAATGCTCCAATGCCACTGGACTGCAAGAAATGTTGTCTTGTTGTGACCTTGCCAAACTGTAAAGCACTTTGAGCTGCATCTTGTATGTATGAATTGTGCTATACAAGATTATTATTATTATTATTACTATTAACTCCATCAAAATGAGAGCCTATGTATAATGCCAACTCATCTCTCTCTCTCTACCACACTATTTTCTCTTTGTCTCTTCTTCTTCTTTCTCTTTCCACACTGTATTTCCATCCCTACTGCTCTGCGTCTCTCTCTCTCTCTCTCTGTCTCTCCCTCCCTCAAGAACAGGGTCAAACCTATACAACTCATTACAACTCATTCAAAAAAAAAAAAAATCTGGTTCCCAAACATTCTCTCTCTCTCCCTCTCACACACTCTCTTACACACACACACACACACACACACACACACACACACACACACACACACACACACACACACACACACACACACACACACACACACACACACACACACACACACACACACACCTGATGGAAGCAGTAGGTGATGGCCAGCTGGTTGTCGTTGAGTAGCACCTCCTCCTCCGTGCTGAAGAGCCACTTGCGGAGCGTCAGGCAGGTGCCGGGGACCGCAGAGGTGTAGTTCTGCACATACAGCTTATGGGGAAACTCATTCGGAGCCAGCTTACGCACTGCAGAGAAAGGGCAGGGCAGGGCAGGGCAGGACAGGACAGGACAGGAGCCATGGAGGAATTAGTGAGTGGGTGAGAAAGTGAGAAACTTGCTGTCAACTTCGCTCGCCCACCATCTTCAATAGGCTGGTAATAAAACAGCAGCATATTTGTTGCGGGATGATTTACATCAGGCCTTGCCCTAAGTGCTGCAACTCTAAGCCAAAATCTCCAGAGTCTTTTTAGTGTGGTGAGAGAGAGAGAGAGAGAGAAAGAGAGAGAGAGAGAGAGAGAGAGAGAGAGAGAGGGAGAGAGAGAGAGAGAGAGAGAGAGAGAGAGAGAGGGAGAGAGAGAGAGAGCGAGAGAGCTGCTAACATCTAAAATTATTTGACTTTAAGCAATGTATGGGTTCCCAAATCACTTAAGGAAAGCTCATACGAGATTACTCTTACCAAACGTGTGGTTGATCACTTCAAAAAGGGCAAAGTAACTTGCTGTGATGCTGTCCATTCCCACTCTCAATACAACTGCCTAAAACACACAAACAATTGTGTACATACACACACACACACACACACACACAGACACACACAGACACACACAGACACACACAGACACACACAGACAGACACACACACAGACAGACACACACACAGACAGACACACACACAAAATCAAAGTCATTTTAATTGTCATTAGTTTATAGTGGCATATATAGCTGTCAACAGCTTGTCAATTCTTTGTAAGAGGGTTGTTGCTTTGTTATTGTTTGTTGTTGTCGTTGTTATTGTTGTTACTGTCATTGTCGCGGTCATGGTCATAAGTTGGAGGGAGCAGATCGGCCAATGTATTGGTGGAGGGAGTTGGGTTGGAGGGAGCAGATCGGGTACGTTTTTCCCCAATACCCCCTATCCAGCTATTTTGTCCATATGGGGACGGATATCTGATCCAAATATCCGATCGGTGCATCCCTAAGTAGTTGATCATAACATTTCATTGCGCAGCACTGACATCTGCGGTACACAGGAGTGTTTACGGGGTGTGGAGGCTGAGATGGTGGACAAGGTGTTCATCTTACCTGATAGACCTGGTCGGTGGTGCTATTCTTTCGCACTCGGACCGTGACTGTCGTTTTGTCAGGCATGGCTATTCTCAGCTCCACGTCCGACACGCCGTTAAAGTTCTTAAAAAAAAAAAGAGGAAGTGTACACAACATGAGTATACCTAAGATAGATGGAAGGGAAGTAATCCTTTCTACGTTCCTGACTTTTTGAGTTGTTTTGCCAACATCCTGTTTTGCTAACAAACACCACCTTGGTGGAGGTAAATACAGATGTGACTATGTTAGCCACTAAGGCAGATTTGTGAGCTGCATGATAACCAGCACTACATGTGATTAGATAACGGAATTTCAATTGTGATTGTGAATAAAAATTGAGGTTTTTGTAGAGCCCCACTAGACAGTGATATTAAGTCATGTGCATGTGTTTCAGAAAACAAGCCCATTCACACCAACAGTAGTGTGGCTAATACTTGTATTAAAATGCGCTGCCGGCACAGGCATAGCCACAGGTGGGCTGGGGTGGGCCTGTGCCCACCCACTTGTCAGTCAAACCCACCTAATCAGAAGGCTCTATAAGTTCGGTGTGTTTTGAGCTATGCCCACCTGATTCTTTTTCTGGGCCGCCCCTTTTTATGATTTATGGCTATACCCCTCCCTGCCGAAGAGAGATAACTTGACAACATACACGTAAATATGCATGCATGTCATTCCATTCAAAGGACAGAGTCACTGAGATCTGTTCTAATTTTTTTTTTCACACACTCTTCATGTCACAAAAAAAAAAGCGGCCATACAGTATGTGCCACTGTCCACACGCAGGAAAAAGGTCTAATATGGCCAAGAGAAATAAGCGGATTCTGGGTGAAAATGGGGCCATGAAGTAGGCTAGCTGTGTGCACCAGCTGAGGTTGACCTGGATTTCATTCCTGAGTGCCGCAAGTCCCGCAGTGCTGACTGTGGACAAAGGCCTCTACAAAATTCCACAAACTTTGTGGTAACTAATCCCAAATCCGACTCCAGTGCACAACATCCAGTGAAGGAAAAAAAAAAACAAAAACAAAAAATCTGAATCGCTAAAGTGAAAGACAAATGCCTCACAGGTACACCGTTACACAGGCCTTCAGTTTTTCAGTCAGATACATATTGTAGATACATTACATTCATTAATATACATGTTGCAGATAGAAAAAACGTGTTTGGATTACAAGGAGGAATTATTTGTAGGTGTTGGACAAAAGAGGAAAAAAAAGGTACCAGAGGAATGCTTGGTGACATCTGTAAAGTTTAAAGCTTGCAATAAATGATCATATTTTTTCCATATTGTCAGATAACTGATATTGCCAGTTTGGAAGCCTCTTGATTGAAACTTTTCTTAGAAGGCACAGACTACCAGCATATCTCTATATGGACAACATCTGACCTGAGCTAACTTCATTCCAAAGCAACACAAGTGGACCAAAGCACTGCTCCACATCAAGCAGGGGTTACTCACGTAATACTCACATACAGTGTATGTTGTAATAGTGCACAAGTGATGCTGTGACATTTATAGATGTAGATCTATCTCATGTTCTGTGTTTTTTTGTTTATTTAGCGCACGGTCATCTTTGGGGTGACTCCAAACTTTTTAATGACCTTGTAATGCGTATGTAAGGTAGGTAATGGACAGCAAGACGGTCAATATCGAATATGAGGGGATAACCCATTTGAGATAACCTTCAATAGAACTTTCTACACTACTTAAGTTTATATGGTACATCAATGAGCCTCACCATCCAATCCCAGAAAGACATTTGTCTCTACTCTGGGTAATAATAAAAACATGTATACCCGATGTAAATACCTCGTCTTCTTTTTATGGGTATTTCAACATGAAGGACAGATGAAAAGAAAGAAAGAGAAGTAAGGAAATACACAGTGAACTGTGTGTTTTATAGTTATTAATACAAGGAACCCTAGAATTCACATGTGCAACAGAAGACGTACTGTACGCACATCCAGAGCAGAGGTCCTTGACAAACGTATAAGACAATAGGATGGAGGAGGTCTGCACACGGGTTACGCTGCACTACCAAGTTTATTTTAACAAACTCAAGAGATCTGCCCACGATCCTATGCGATGGAAAACATTGTCTGCTTTTAAGTTAATTGAAATAAACCTTGTAGAGCTTAAACAATGTGGAGACCTCTTCTGTCCAACTGAAGCTCAGAACTCAAGCAGCAGGCATAAACTGCAAAGGTATAAAAACACGTACCTCATCTGATTCAGACAGGAACTCCTGCATTAGGTCACTCTCTCCGATCACCCTCACAGAACAAACTGGCAAAAACAAATGTAAAAAAAGCGATAAATAACTTTGTACAGGTGTACTGACATGCACATTTTTGTAATCAATTCTGTTGCCCTGGACATAACCTATCATGGCACATACAAGCTCATGTCAATGAATTATATTGTGGAAAAGTTCATTTAATTCCATTCATTCCAATATTTCAAGCCTTTGTTTTCTTACATTTTGATGATCAGGTTACAGCTTACAAAAACACAAAATTCTGTGTCTCAAAAAAACAAAAACAAGAATATCACAGCTAACCAAAAAAAACAGAAATGTCAGCTTTCTGAAATGCATGTTCATGCTTATGTCATCAGTAGTTGGTTGGTCTTTCTGTTGCATTTCACCTTACACTGAAATAAACAAAGTTTTTCCACGATATTCAAATTAATTTAGATGCACATGTAACAGCCTATGTAATAAACAAAAATGGCTGCAGAGCAACTACAGTATTCCATCAATGTCATGTAAGTCTGTCGGCTTGTACAACAGTTTGTCAATCAACCCCCCCCCCCCATACCCACCTTTCTCGAGGTACTCCTCCAGGCCTCTGCGCCGTGTGTCCAGCTGCTGCTCCGAGAGGGAGAAGGGCCACTTGCCTGGCAATTTGGGGAAGATGTACGTGCTAAACTCCCTCTTCAAGTTCTGGTGTAGGATTGCAAACTCCCGATATCGCTTGGAGCACAGCTGTCTGCCTGCCATATACACATTATACACCTGCAGACAAGTATACATTTTTAATATCCTAACAGAATAGAATACAGTAGAACATTATTTAGACGCATGGCCAAGGGCGATGTAGTTAGGTTCTCAGCAGACTTTGTAGTGCAAAGTAAATAAATACCTACAGTCACACATATTGTGAATAGACATGTGTATACAGCTACATGAGAAATGTGTGATGAAGTATTAAAAGTAGTACACCCCGTTGGCTATATAAAAGGGAAGCAGGGTGTTTTGGACCTAGCCATAGACTAGTCAAGCTGACAACTGTTACCTGAAAAGAAATGCAGGGAGGGAATGTAACCCATCATAGAGAAACTATGATTTGGCTGTTAAGCTGAAATATTAAAGGATATTTTACCAGGATCAGGGACATGTAAAAGGGCAGGCATGTGGGTGTACTTGTCCTCTGTGTGTGTGTGTGTGTGTGTGTGTATGTATGTGTGTGTATGTGTGTGTATGTGTGTGTGTGTGTGTGTGTGTATGTGTGTGTATGTGTGTGTGTATGTGTGTGTGTATGTGTGTGTGTATCTTGTGGGAGGAATTCCACCTTGTAGCACCAGCAGCGGACACCCACCACAAACTTCTCAGAGTTCTGCTCCACGTGCTTGTAGGTGGGAATGGAGATGGGCACAGCCTGCTTGTCGCTGTAGTCATAGCAACACGATGCCGGGCCCTCGTCAGTGGCCTCCAGGCTGTCTGTCTCGGCCTGCGGTGCCGACAGCACGGCCAGCATCAACTCCCGTTCCCCGGCCCGGATCAGGTCCACCACCTGCTTGTGGGTCGCACCCTCCACGTTCACCCCATTGCTGCCAGACAAGAGACGAGACCCGTAAAGCAACTTCTCCACTGAATGACAACAACAACATGCCAAAATGTACAAGTGACAGAGGTCGTCCTGCCAAGCTATAGCTAAGCTAATTCTGTAGCGTTTCTTCTTGGGGTGTCGTAATGGAGGTTTACTAACATTCTAACGTGCTAGCTGGCATCCGTTATACACATGGCTGGTGAGAATCCAGAGTCCTCTCGTCATGCACTACATCACCTTGTCCTGCTATATGCCTTATGTCAGCACTGTACTTGAACACTGTACTCTTTTTAAAGAATATTTATTGTCTTGTCAGATGGTTTTGTTTTAGTGACAGTCTTAGGCTCTTCAGCCCTCTTAATGTTTACATTTTCAATTTTTTGATATCTTTTTATCTGTGCTGCTGCATTGTGGGTTGCACTTTTCAATTCCAACTATGTCCTCTACATATGGCAAAATTGACAATAAAGTTTGCATTGACTTTTGACATAAGAACAGTCCTTAGTTTATCAGCTTTATTTTCATAACCATATACCACAGTAACTGTATATGTGATAACTAAGGATAACTACAGGTCTGCAATTGCCTAGTAAAAAAATAAGTAAAATACTGTTTGTCCAGCATGTGGTGGCAACTACTGATTTTCTGGAATCTATTCCCTGGCAACCCACCAATCACAAAAATACAGAATTGTTGCAATTTGTATTTGATGTTATTTTCAGTCATCTTATCATCCTGGAAGAGGTAACCAAAGAAGGCTGTTCTTGCGGAATCTGTAGCGTATGTACACATGAAAATGTGTATATGTACTGTCATAAGTCAACTGACAGTTTTATTTAAAAGTGATGCTCAATATGTTCATTACCCACTAAGTGATGAGATCCCCTTTCGCAACTGACACAACAAAGACGGTCAGTCCTCCATAGCAACACATCGCACCATGACTGGGGTGCTCCTATGCATACCAACAACAGCGCATCTGCCGGACAGTGGAGTCTGACCGAGTCTGACATGTAGAAGCACTATCGATACCTAAAGATGCGCTGGAATAGACACATAATAGAATATTTTCTATCGTGCCTGCATTTTACAATTTAGTGCGTTGATAATTAAACTATTTAAGGACTCATGACCAATCAACCAATCATAACATAGAAACACAACGTCAGAGTAGTGGTAGACCATTAAAGAGCAACTGCGCTGCTGACAGGCTGTAGAATTGGCAGCAGCTTCTGATGTATGTCATCGGCTCTCCTCACAACAGCAGCAGAAGCTAGTGTGCAACCTAGCTATTCTACTTGAAATTCATGCCAGTATGGAAGGCCCCACATATTATCCCATCTTAAAATCTTCGTCTTGCATTTTCACTAAAGTCACCCGTTTTTGGGGATTACGGACGTTTGTCAATTTGATTTAAAAAACACACTGCGTTACGAAACACAAACCATTTCCTCACTTTGCTTTCACCAACACCTCTATCATTGTTCAAACAAAAAAAAAAGCTGAACGAGTTCATGGTGCTTGGATTACTGCAACATAACTGGTGGTCACTATCTAACTAACAAATTGGTGGCATATTAGCTCATAAAGTGAGCTAGCTGCTTAACTGCTACTACCCTCTTACCACCACACATTTTGTCTAATATGCTTATCAATAGCTATGTATGCTGATGCCATCAGGCAACTTTGACAGCCTTACCGGGAAACACATCATGATGGCACGAATAATACTGGCTCTCTACCACAACCTGGCGTATCAATTTCGTTCTAATATTACCAAATAAACAGACAGCTGTTAGGGTAGCCGGACGACTTACACCTCAAGAATGCGATCGCCCTTTGAGATACCCGCTCTATCTGCCGCGCCACCTGGCAATACAGCGCTGACATGCTGGAGAGGTGCATACAATTCCCCATTTATGCTTCTGAGCTGTCCTCCTTCGCTGACTTGTCCTCGCACATTAAAGCCGTAACCCGAATCTGACTTCACTATCCGGACTAGCCGAGGGCCTGTCGTTACAGTGGTGGCTATGGGTTCACTCCCGTTACCGGCTGCAGAGTCGACACACACGTTAGTCCCGCTACGAGAGGACGAGTGCTGCAGTGAAGGGACATTAGAATTAGTTCCATAATCTTCGACGATATCCGCCATTTTTTGGAAAACCCCCTTTCTCCTCCTTAGTTACTTTACTTAGCGCAACATTAGCTAAGGTTAACTAGACTTTATCAGCTACAGTAGCAGAAACGTCCAAGAGACCGCCCTTCGTGCCTTAGACTCTTCACCATGACACAACAAAAGCATTATGGGAGTTGTAGTGTCAGGTTTAGATCAATACCGCACCACCACTAGAGAAGGCCTACTCAGAGACTTTCTTAGCCTAACAGTAAAACAATGTTTATCAACTAGCTTATTACATTTCAATTCAATATAGACCTGTCTTGGTAAAGTAAAGTTTTTGTTATTATGATAAAACATGGTTTTATAAACAAAAAAAGTTATTTTGTGAAAATGTACCCTTAACCAAATTTCAAAAATCCACTAGATGGTGGTATATGTCAGTCTCACTACCATGCTTGAACTTGTCTCAAAGAAACAAAAAATGTAATTCATATTGTGAAGGCCAGGTAAAATCTTTTTTGCTCACCTACTGTGCTACATGGTTTAACCTAAACAGTAGATACAGGGGTTTATGGCTGTCTTTATTGTTTTACAACAACAATATTGTTTTCCACCACATTTGATGATTGAGATGATTTGATTTTATGACACAGATGCGTAATAGTGTGGGATGTTTATCAGTAATGTCTGTGATATTAATTGGAAAGCAAATATATTTTCATTTAAATCAAAGTCAGCATACATGCCCATGTTAACATGGAAGATAGTGGAGAAGTAATGTTTAGTTGCCTTAGGCTATTTAGTGTCCTTTCGTACCACAACACTGCACAATATTCATGAGTTTCATGAGTATGTAAAACGGTCAATAGTCATAGTTGCCTGAAGCAGCCCTTGATATGGAATCCCATTTCCGCCAGCTAAAAGAAAAAAATACGGTTAAGTCAAAATCCGGTGATAAAAAGTCAAAATTATGAGATAGAAGTCATAATTATGAGATAAAAAGTCGAAATTATGAGACAAAAAGTCATAATTATGAGATAAAGAGTCAAAACCATGAGACAGGAAGTGCACATCTATTTTCTTGTTCCACAATCGTTTCTTTCACATAGCCAGTTTTAGAGTTTGTCGGCTCAGCACTATGCCATGCTTCTAAGCTAGTACTGCCATAATTTCATCATTAGACTACATTTGTCTAAAATAGTCCTCAACATAGTGAAGCCACTCAAAGGTAAAGGTTTGCAAGTGCTAAGGCTCAGCGGCCAGATTCAATATTCAACTTTTATCTCATAATTATGACTTTTCTATCTCATAATTTTGACTTTCTATCTCATAATTTTGACTTAATGTAAAGAGGAGCAGGAGCATGACTTAAACAACATAAAAACGTTTAGAAGCATACTCTTGTTATGTAGGCCTAATCAAGCTTTGTATGATTTTAAAGTTTCATACACATTACCAAAATTGTACTTTATCACCTAAAAAAAAAGCAAACCTGAATGCCGGAAAGGACACAGAGCATCTCTAAGTTCAAAAACATCCAAACACTGGTGTTTACTATTTAAAGTCTATGCAAGCCCAATTCATCTTAATTTTTACTAGGTTTCAAATTTACATGAATTTTACATTTCTACAGGGTTGTCAATGCAAGACTTACCCTATCTAGGGCTATTTAGTGACACTAACCCTATCACTAAATCCTTCTCTAGAAGTTTGCTTAGCTCAGCCTTGTTCATTTGCTTCTCTGAACCAGCATGTTCGTGGAAGACGGCTATGAGTCCAGTCATAGAGGCCTGCAGTGCCATGATAACTGACTGAGGAAAAGTGCAGTATGGTGAATGTTGAGTATTGAAAAAAACGGGTTCAAACAGATTTGACAAGTACTTTAGTAGGTCTATACACTAGCCCACATGCCCTAGCAAATCTCATAATCATTCTTTAACATTGCACACCATTTTTTGAAAAATCCATTAAAATTGTATTGCAGTAGCCTTATGCGATTTACAGTAAGGTGAGGTGAGGTGAGCCCTGAGGTACGTCCTATAGCTGTAAGCAAAACCTTGTGTTGTTAGAGTCTTGCTCGTTCAGTTGAACTGGTTATTGTATTGGTACACTACTGAGGCAGCCACAGGTGTGTTAACACCATGCCCACTCATTGACATCGTCAGTGCTTGAAACCATGATGGCACACCTGAGAGAAGATTGTCTGTGTTTTGTGCTGTCTTTTCCATCATCACATAGCGTTGAGCAGAGCAATGAGGTAGGACTGGATGTGACTTTATGCTGTGCCACACCTACCTCACATCCCCATTGTGTTGTCTTTAGCCCTACTAGTTAATCCACATTCCTCCCCCACCCTTGTTTTGCCTCCTCCTCAGTAAAGGCCACAAGGCATGACTCACCCATGGAGTATTATGTCCAGGGTAAGAAAAACGTAACTAATATATAAGAAATTAAAACCCTGCTTACTTGACAGACCCCACACTTTTTGTAGGAAATCCACAGCATTATTTAATGTGTAGACCTACATGTACATGCCTTTCCCCACATATAATACATAACACATACCCATGGGTGTCATTTTCTTTTACTGTTTACCAAAGTGAAGTTGAGTGCCAAGCCATTAAAATGTCAACCTGCTTGACTGTTGCAACTGCCAGCTTTTCTGTTTCATCCATTTTGTCAGAGGTAATTTATTAAAAACCCAAACAGGAGGGAAAAAAGTGTGACTGACCATCTTGTGAGGAAGTTTTTTTTTGTCACTGAGTAGTCCTGCTATGGCTGTGTTGCTGGCATGATTAGACTATAGTATATGGTGATTGCTGATTTTGCAGAGTGTTGCCCACTAATCCAAACAAGATTAAGCTATTAAATAGTGCCAGGACTCGTGAATGATTTAAACAGACATACAACAAACTATTGATGTCTAAACTTACAGAAGCTCTGAACCCTAAATATGTAAAAATGTTTTTTTTGTGCTTATTTCAAGATATTACCTCATTATTTCAAGATATCATCTTGTTATTTCGAGATCTTCAGTCGTTATTTTGAGATATTATCTTGTGATTTTGAGATAATAAGTCGTATGTTTACATAACAAGATAATATCCCAAAATAACAAAAACATTTAAAGGAGGTAATTTCAAGATATTAGAGAGAGAGGTTTATGTGCACCTGTTCTCAGACTTGTTTTGGTCTGAAAACATGAAATCACTATTCCAACAAATTTAGGCATAAATCGGAATTTTGCACTATTTGGTTGTATAGTATGTAATCATCATAAAGGTTCCTCTAGAGTATGCAAAGATAGTATGCAATCATTAGCCAGGTTCATATGCAATCATTACAAGGTTTACTCGGTAGTATACATCCTTTAGAGAGGTTTGTATAGCCTTTACAAAGGGTCCTCTAGTATGCAGCTTTTAGAGAGGGTCCTCTATATTGTATTACAAAGCGTCCTTTGTAGTATGCAGAATTTAAAGATGCTCATCTCATCTGTAGTATGCGGCCACTCTGAGAATTTATCTGTTTTATGCTGCCTTTAGAGAGTTTTGTGCAGTGTCTCTGTAGTGTACTGGGTTATTCTTCAAAGTAGGGGTTCTGCCTATGCACAGGGATTCACAGCAACATTTAGAACCCTCACCTTAACAACGTTGAACTTTCTGGACAGTCTTCTCCACAGGACCTCAAAGTTAAAATTAGAATTAGTGTGTGAGCGTGACAGGGTAAGGACGGTAAGTTTCATTTAGGACTTGCCACACCTACTTTTTTATACTTTAATTCTCTCTGTCTCTCTCTCTCTGTCTGTCTGTCTCTCTCTTATGCACTCTCTCATTTTTCAAAAGAGAAATCTAGAATGAAAATCTATTAATGCTTGTTGTCTCACTCGCTCTGTGTGCGTGAGCATGCATGTGTGTGTGTGTGTGTGTGTGTGTGTGTGTGTGTGTACAAGTGTGTTAATTTGAGTGTGTGTGTATATGCTGTGGATGTTGTATGTAGATGTCAGTATTTGCCAAAACAGCTAAAAAGCAGCGTGTGATTTGATTTTAGTGTCTGTGTTGTGGAGTCCCATAAGAAGTCACTCCCCAGGAGCATTCTTTGGGACTCCATTTTGTCTCAGGACTCCGTTCTAATGGCTGTCCTCTGTCCTCTGTTCACGTCTGTTCAACCCTCCTCCTTTTGCATCCGGGCTTGGGACCCGCCATGGCGGAGTTAAAATGTTGCTTGAAGGCTAAATGTAAAGATTAGCTGTTTCCATCTTAAAAGTGTGTTTTCTTCCCTCTGACTAATACCAAAACAGTACAACTTGGAACCAATGATACTGTTTATTTCAAAATATTTATTACATGTTGTCCACTTTCAAGACAAAAACAGTTGCATATTCTTGTAAGGGTGTGCGACATACAGTGTTATTTTTTTTGGCAAGTAAAAGTAATCATAACACAAAGCTGTCTTAATGGTGGTCTAAACCTGTGTGTGTGTGTAAGTATGTGTCTGCCCTGTGTTTATGTGTTTTAAATTCGCCTTTTTTTGTCTTAGCTCATTGACTTGATCATGGCAGTCATAGCAGCCACCATGGTGACAAACTCTGTGAAGTCCACTTTGCCATCTTTGTTGTTATCAAGGTCTTGAAACATTTTGTTACACTGAGCGTTGTCTTTTGCAGTCTGTTGGAAAACAAAGTCCAATGTAGTGGGTTAGTACAGTTCAAGTTCCAGTTCCAGATACAGTTGGAGTATTTGGCTTTTCGTTACTGTAAGTGCCAAATTATAAACAAGCTAACTAGCTTCTTAGCTAACTTTTAGAAAGATAACAAAACAGTACATGCTTTGTGGACATCAATTTCACAGTATGTTTACATCATAGGGTCAGTATTTGTAATAGGGTATCAGGGTATTGTGGCATTGGGACTTTGGCTACTACTATATGGTATTACAAATATGAATTAGCATAATAACATTTATATAAAAACCAAAATGTAGTATTGAGAATGTATTTGGTGTAGTAGATCAAAACAAGAATGAAAGAGCTTTCTGAGTGCTGCAAGGCAGTAAGAAAGAGGACACACCCAAAAATGTAAATGTCTTAGTTAAATCATATATTTTTATGTCAGGAGCAGGACCAGAGAAAAAGTGAAAGTTCAGAAAAGTAAAGGCCCACACATTGGAAAGCTCCTATTAGTTTTGTTACATTATGAGCCCTTGTGGTTCCTTGCACCCAAAAATTGCCTTTTGGTGACTTAATACCTTCAACAAAAATGATTTTGAGTATTCTTTGATGCAGTTATCTGTTTGAGAGGCTTTAAAACTGCTTGAGTTATGATGTAGCAGAATCCTGTGCAGAGATGCTAGAAATCTCACCTCACATTTGGCGCCAAATTCCTTACAGAGAAGCTCCTTTACTTCGGCATTGCTCAGGGTCGAAGCATCTCCATCTTTGCCTGCATGGTCATCGAAGACCTTCATGATGGTTGCCATAGCTGCAAGCAGTTGAGACATGGTGACACTGCAAGAGAGGGAGTAATGTTAATCCTGGGCCTCAAAATGTTGAAAGCAAAGCACATAGATTACCAACAACATATCGACTACTTCTGAAAGACTGAAAGTTCTCTGAGAGAGGATCACAGAAGATAGATTACACCATGCTTTTAAACCTTGTTCTTTTGGCTCTCAGTGTCACATAGTGGAAGAGTTAAAACACATTCTCTCACTATCCTGCTCTGACACACCCAGGTGATGCCAGGTGTCTCCCAACACCCCGAATGCATTTGAACAAAAGCGGGAGAGAAGAAGAGGGGAGGAGACAAATTCTGAGGGAGGACACTGACCAGACCCTTGCCAACGCCCTTTGTAGAGGGTGTTGGGGAAAGAGAGAGAAAGACAGAGAGAGAGAGAGACAGGGAGAGAGAGAGAGAGAGACAGGAAGAGAGAAAGAGAAAGAGAGAGAGAAAAGGGAAGAGAAAAGAAACTTAAGTAACTGAATGACTGAATGTGTATTTGCCCTTCTTTGCCTTGGACCACAATTTGTACATGTATTTTCAGACATTTTTTCTAAAAACACAATTAATAATTTATGCATAGAAATTTGAACATAAATCATGATTTTCTTATATTTAGGTCTGGCAGGTTTTGTTTGTGGCATGCTCCAATTTTAAAGCAATTTTAAAAGTAGGCAAGCAGAAAGTAGGGTATCAGACCAAACAATCTAAGACCAAGTGGGTACGTTGGCTCCCGTATTAAAAGTCTGCGATAAAAGAAGGAAGTTGCACACTTGTAGTTGTCCATGCAAAGATATTAGACGTTTTTTTTCATCTGTTTTTGGTCCTCAGATGTTAACCAGTACCAACAGGCAACTGGCACTAGTGAAGATCTGAGGACCAAAAATGTTTTGCATTTCACTTTGTAGCATTTTACAGAATTTTTTAATGTATCAGACTTCTGATATCTTTGCATTGGCACCCTCGGCCGTGAGAGTCGCCTTTGTGATTGCAGGACTTCCTTACAGTGCGACCATCTGACACTTAAGTCTTCTTTGAACACTGTATGAGTACAGTGCATATTTGATGAGGAGAAGGGTGTGCATACTTTGGACTTTTTGGGCACACTAGACTAAGTCATTCATCAACATGCAGTCCAGAGATGGTTCCTGTGGAGCATGGAGTCATTAGAAACATTCCTTTTTAGTATGCAGTAGGCTTGGGCAGTGTCCAAATTCTCATACCCTGATATTTCCCCGATATAACACCCTGGTATGTCAGTATTTCAGAATTGTTAAAAGAATTTATATAAACTTTTGATGTCTGTAGGTATGGGCAATTTCAAATCAGAGAAGCCTTGAAGGCTTTATAAATTGGAGTGCTGTTTCCGTATTAACGTTTTTCATATGGAATGCAAGAAACTGCCTCTTTTGTATGAATCCGAGCATTTCTCTGAAATATTGATGTTAACAACGGTATCATGGTATTAAAAATCATACAGCTAGTATCTGACAATAACCCGGTATATGGTATACTACCCAAGCCCAGTATGCAGACACTAGAAAGTTTCCTCTTTAGTATGTAGCTGTTACAAAGTTTCCTCTGTGATATGTAATCTTTAGAAACATTACTCTGTGGTATATAGTCTTTAGAAAGTTCCCTCAGTAGTACATAATTCATAGAAAGTTTGCCCTTTAGTATAAGGTCTTTTCTTCTCTTTTTTTCTTTTTTTCCTCTGCAATGCTCTTTGTAGTGCTTTTTGTAGAATATAGACTTTATAGTTTCCTCTGTAGTACATAGCCTTTAGAAAGGTGTGTTTGTAGTCTCTAGTCTAAAAAGTTTCTCTCTAGCTGCCTTCAGAAAGATTCCCGCTGAGCGGCACAGCAGTACAAACTGGCAGCCCAAAGTGAAGGAAAGCAGAGAGAGGGAAAAGGGGAGGTTATATGAGGACAAAGAGTGGGTGCATAGGAATGCCAGAAAAGAGAGAGCGAGAAAGAGAGAGTGAGAGAGAAAGAGAGAGAGGAAAAGAAGAATAGAGAATGTTGAGAATAGAGACAAAGACAGACAGAAAAGATGACAGAGACCCGTATATATCCTTACAGAATTATTTAACGACTATATGCAGAGACACCTATAAGGCTTTTCCGAACACCAACTAACCGAGCAAAGTAAACCTGGAACTGTAGCGTCAAATAAACACAAGATTCCCATCGGCAGGAAAGAGCAAAGCACCTTTGTTCAAATGCCACACCTGTGACCACAGACCCAAGTTGTCATATTACTTAAGGGTGGCAGCATCAGCCTTCGTATAAGTGTCAGAGTAAGTGTTCAGAGCAAGTCAGACTTTGGCACATGTGCAAGTATTCAGAGCAGCATGCCAAACTTAAATGTTGACTTACCAGAAAAGTTGAAGTCCTGTAGACTTGATATGGAAACGAGAATGAAGGAGGGTGAGTGTGAGAGAGTGGTGAGGACGGGAGTGGACGGAGTTTTATCCTGGACTTGCCACACCTACTTCCCTGAATACTTCATCGCTCTCTCTCTCTCTCTCGCTCTCTCTCTCTCTCTCTCTCTCTCTCTCTCTATGCCTCTTCTTTTTCTTTGTCCGTGTTCAGCTCTTCATCAAAACCATATGGCAATAGGAACACAGTTTGTGCTTGTCTGATGTCTCATTTGCACTCTATCTTTTCTCCTGTTGTTTCTCTTTGTCTCCTCCTCTTTACTTCCCTCTCCCTCTAGCCTACATTTGCATTTGCTCTTGTCAGCTTGGCATGTGCCAAAGTCACTGGGTTGAAATAGGTATCTGCAGAAATGTAATTATTACATTAAGTAATGTTTTGGTCGTGTGTGTGTTAGTGATTCATATCTGATAGCTTTTCTTGAAGGCACTGTCTGCACTGCAAAAAAGTGCTGCTTTGAACCAACCTTAAAAAATAAGGCTACATGCTGTATGGATCTTTTTATGTTGTTTTGCACTATTTGTGTGTCGTATCATTAGTTGTATCGTTAGTTGAATCAAAGTGAAAAGTTAAATCAACATAAAAACATCTATGCAGCACATTGGATATATGTCATACTGAATGTGTCGAATTTACAGCAGTGTCTCCTCTCTTTAGCTTAATGTTTTTGTGATAAACTGTTAAAGTTAGCAAACATTCACACTCTAACACAACTTGGTATATCTCAGCTCTTGTGACTACTACCAAGCCCATGGGGACTTTTGCACCATGACAATGAGAATTTAGGGTGTGTCTGAGTGACTGTGTTCTGGAGTCATTCATTAAGTCTCTCTTGCCCTTACAGTTTGTGTTAGGCTGCTCCTACAAACTTCGAGTCAGACTTCACCCTGTCCATCTGTGGATCCATGTGTTTCACAAACTAAAAAAAAACATTCCCACTCTCACATATAGACAGACGCGCATGCATGCAGACATGCACGCGCACACACACAAACACACACACACACACACACACGCACACACACACACACACACACACACACACACACACAAACATTCTAGTCAGTGTTCCATTCAGCACAACACCGGGCAGAAGACAGCAGTGGTGGTGGTTACACAGACAAAACTTTATGTCCATACTAAAGCTTTCTATGTGCAGAAGTATTGGCTAAAGATAAATTCAGACCAATACTCACACAGGCAAAATAATGTAGTTATATGTTTAAAGGACATGGACACACACATGCATGAAATCTCTCTCACACACACACACTCACACACACACACATACACACACACACACAGGGATACAGATGGTGCCACTTGAAAAATAGTGAGTCAGAGTCAGGCGCGTTGCTGTGGTGATCACCCACTCTATCACAGCAGCAGGGGGAGTGGTCTAACATTGTCTCTATGGTGATGGTGTTTGTTTTGTCATTTTCTTTTTTCCATGTTTGTGCACTGTCCCACTGTAGTGTTGTGTTACTGTTGAGGAAGGGGGGAGTGAGGCAACACTTCTTGATTTTGAATGACCTACTTGGTAACACTCCATAATGAGCTGCCATTCTAAATAGCAAAGAAATAGCATAGAAAACACAAGATACTTGTGCGCCTATGAAGAGTTTGGGAGAAGAGATTTAAGCTGCCCTTACAACAAACCTTATTCTAACATACTATTGTTTAGGCTTAGTGCCTAAGGTTTTATTATTATATTTCCATACTATTATTTTCTGAGTCAGTCGTCCTGTTGTTGGATTTGTTTGCTAAGTCGTATGGTCCAGTTGGTCTGCAAAATGTCCAGGACACCTCATCTCTAATGTAGGCTACCTCAGGATCTACAGGTGTTTCAGGCCTTTAGGTATTATACCCTCCCCTGAGGCAGCCCCACGTCCTATAAGTGCCTATTACCAGATAGTTTGATAGCGATTGTTAATTATTGCTAAGTCTTTTTCAGCATAAGTTCGCAGTTTTTCCACCATTGTATGTAACTATGTATGGGTGTGGTAAGCACTGAGATGTGTCTGACTGGATAAAAATGCAGGAAATCTGGTACTTCTTTGGATGAGTATGTAAGAAAAGAAGGCAAGAGCAGGAAAAAGTTGCTGGGTAGGGTTTGTGGGGGGGGGGGGGGTTGTCATTCGATCCCATTCCCATTTTTGACATTATATAACAGGGTGACTCATGGGGAGAGAACGCTTGCTGGATGTCATTCAGGGCATCCTGCGAAGTGTGTGTGTGTGTGTGTGTGTGTGTGTGTGTGTGTGTATGTGTTTGTGTGTGTTTTAGAAGAAGGTTCATAAGAAGTCTTTTGTGTGTACAGGGTGTGTAGACAAACCTTACAAGACTATCCATAAGTGGGTGTGTACATGTGTGTGTACGTGTGTGTGTGTGTATCAATTTTTCTTTGTGTGGGTGTTGAAAGAGAGCTTTTATGATTGTATATCTTTAGTGTGTGTGTGTGTGTGTGTGTGTGTGTGTGTGTGTGTGTGTGTGTGTGTGTGTGTTTGTACAGTGTGTGTGGGTGTGTATATGCTTGTACAGTGTGTGTGTGTGTGTGTGTGTGGTGTGCACGTGAGTGTGCTTCTGTAAGTGTCCGTGTATATGGTGTGGATGTTTTAGAGTGCCCACACCTCTTGTGACCTTGTTTACAATTCCAGTATTTGCCAAAACAACTAAACAGCAGTGTGTGATTTAATTGTAGTGGTTGTGTTGTGGAGTCCCATGATGACTCACTCCCCAGAAACATTCCCGAGAACGACGGATCCTCCCTTCACCATTTTGGCTTAGCACTGGGCGCCAGGCACAGAAAGTCCCTGACAACTGCTCGACCATCCATGTAAAAATTGAATAGAGAGACCTTACAAGACTGTTCACTGCACCTGCATAACTTATAATTGCTCACATATCTCCAATGAAACAAAATATAAAAAAAAAACGCAAGTAATACAAGTAACACAAATTACACAAGTTTCCCATTTGAAGGCGTTTACTAAGGAGGTTGTTTACTGTCATATATTTCACTTAGTACAGTTTATCAATGTAATTTACACATGGATATAAATGGACATAGCATGGACCTCAGCTTGTTTTTTTTCCTGTTGATGCTCTATTTTTTATTGTTTCCTATTTGTACATAAAATAGTTTTGTTTCCTGATCTTCAAGTGTGGAGTGTGAAGTGTAGAGCTAGTTTACAGTGTGACTATAAGTCCTCATACATGCAGCCGTCACAGAGCAGTTTAACACAGTTATCATTATCAGCTCTCATTCCACCAATGTTTATGGCCCAACGAAACAGCAGTTCAGGCTGAGAAAATAAGGGTAGTGTGTGTGTGTGTGTGTGTGTGTGTGTGTGTGTGTGTGAGAGAGAGAGAGAGAGAGAGAGAGAGAGAGAGAGAGAGAGAGAGAGAGAGAGAGAGAGAGAGAGAGAGAGAGAGAGAATGAAGTGATTCCCATTTTTAAGGGTATGTGTAAATTGTGCCATTGTTTGATTACATGAAAGTGTAAAGCAAGCCATTGCAGGACACTGGCAGAGGAAGTGAGTGAGTTGCGCCATGCTCACATTGCCAAACATACACTGCGGTGTGGGGAGTGTACCAAAAAGAGGGAACAACACTTTCAGGTGTTTGCCCTTCACATGATTGCATTAGAGATACATAAGCTGGCATAAAAAACTGACTATACAAAACTAACTCAAAACCCTTTTAAAAGCAGCATTCTGTTGCTATAAAGCCTATTGTAGTCTTATAGTACTTGTAGAGCAGTGCCGTAGTAATATAGAGTACTGTAAACTGCAGCTATGACTAAACTAGCGTTAGCGTCCACCAAAGTGCAATTAGCTTCAAACCACAGGAATGTTGATCCTACTCTTAAAGTGCACGCAACTCTAACAAGCAGCTTTTTCCATGGCTTGTGTGCATGTGAGACAGACATGTTGTGAAAAAAGAAGAGAGAAAGACAGAAACACAGACAGAAAGAAGATTTCAGCAAAAGAGGGAGGGGTAGAGAGAGATTATAGGAGGCAAATGTATGATATGTTACAGTAAAAGAGATGTTTTAATTAATTATTCACTGCATGACAAATACAGAGAAACAGATGGTGTTCTGCCAGAATATTTGTAAGCCCCCCCACCCCACCCCTCACAGATAAATGGTAGACAAATATTGCAACATCATAAACGTCCTGTCTGTGTGTGTGTGAAATTTTTTGTTTGTTTGTTTGTTTGTACCCAACTGTGTAGCATTAACAAGCCCAAACACAGCAGAGCAGAGCACTTAATACTGAAGACCACAACGTTCCAGACAAGCTGCTGTGGAAATTTGCTAAGCAAATAAGCCAAAGAATGTTTTTAACCTGGAGAATCCCTTTAGAATGTGCACACCACCCCCTACCTCATCGCCGGGCATTATGACTGGCGCAGACACCACTTTGCAAATGCAAAATGCGGTATCAATCCCGGCTTCAAAAAGTAAAAACTCCATGAAAAACGCCATGAATTCCTATTACCTATGCACTTTCCACAGACCGCTTCAATAACTAGCTGGTCTAACTAGCTGGTCTTCCTAAACAGGATCAACACTTTATCAGGTGGTTGGGTCAAATATGTAGCAGGGTTTTTACTTTCTGATGCCAAGATTGACGCACCTGTGTAAAAAGTCCTACTTTGAACCATGTTTGAAAAACTAGGCAGGAGGCTGCATTTTTTTTATTAATAATGCACCTCGCATTGTTAAGTTGAACCAACATAAAGAGATCCATGCATAATGTTTACTTGTGTTTTTTTTTTTAAGTTGGTTGTATGCAACACTACTTCCAGTGTTAGGCTCCTACTTAATGTGATGACGCCTCTGTGCCAGTGCAAAACAGAGAGGACACAGGCCTCCTTATGTGTCTGCTCACCACGCGCCGCTGAAAAACAGCTTGGCTCATTCCACAGAAATGAGAAGCCCACTTTTTTTTTTTTTTTTTTTAATTCAGCACCCTTTAGTTTGCTGAAATGGATTTCACTGACACACCTACAGCACAGTCCACCAATTATACAGAGTTGCAAAAACATGTACATGTATATACATGCATACTCGCTATACACTTTGGCCAATGACACTGCTGCTTACAGTAAATGGCACCATTTGAGCTTTATCACGTCCTATTTATATTATATACAAGCCTTATTGTACTTTTTCATATGATTATATTGTAATGCTTTGTCATCATGTTTTATTGTCTTGTTTATGAGATGCTTAATGTTCACTGTGGGGCTAGGGAGCGCTGCGATTTCAAATTCTGTGTGTGCAACCTGCACATATGGTTTTTGACAATAAAGCTGACTTTGACTTTGACATACAGTAGATGTGGATGTGTCTGCTTCCCTAATTTTGGATAAGAACGTCTGCTAACTGTAATGTAATGTAATTGTGTTTTGGGCTTGCTTAAGTATCTCAGGGTAACTGTCTGTTTGGCTTCAACGTGGCAACACCACTGAGCAGCTTGATACCACAGGCCTATTGAGGGGATTGTAAGGCTTGAATGAAAACTTTGGCCCAACCCAAGAATCTAAAAAGGCCTTCATATAATTCAAATAGGGATTCTGTGATTTAAACAACTAGACAGAAACTTATATCAGCTCCTTTATCATTTCCTGTCTTATAAGTACACCGACAATGCTTCCTTAGTTTAGTGAACAAGTTTTAATACGTGCATTGTGAAAGTAATGTATGGTGAATACAATGTACTTGTGCGTTTGCTAAGGGTTTACATGTAGTATAAAACACATATTGCTGCAAAACTATGCGGTGCATATCTAAAGCCCCTCATTTTCTTGTCTTTCTCTTGTCTTGGACTCCCTTTTGCTCCTGTGACAAATGCCCTGGCAAATTCCCCTGTGCCTGACAGAGGCAGTCACTGTGTTGGGCGTTGTCGCGTTGTAAGCCTCCAAAGAGCCATTGCCCTGATACATCCTGTTATTGCCACCCGGCGAGAAAGACATGCTGAGAATTTGCCTGTGACTCTGCCATACACTGTAGTCAGTGTGTGTGTCTGTGTGCGTGCGTGCGTGCGTGTGTGTGTGTGTGTGTGTGTGTGTGTGTGTGTGTGTGTGTGTGTGTGTGTGTGTGTATCTGTGTCTCTGTGTGTGTGTGTGTGTGTATGTGTGTGTGTGTGCTGTCGTGGTGCTGTAACTAAAGATACATAACTAATCAAAAACTTTTAAAACACCCAATCTTTCCCACTTTTTTTTACTGACATTTAAGTAGTTAAAGTTCAATTAATAGATGTGTCCAAAAAAGAGGACAAATGTCCACACAGATGCATAAAGCCTTTTAGCCTGTCCCCTTTTTTATTCTGTGTGCAAAAGAGGGAGGTCACTTTGAATGTTTGAACGTTCATGCCAACCTGAACAGTGCTTGGCCTCCAACGTCTCACTCATCAGAGGGCTGCTGATCTTGTTTGTTTGCTCACTGGGTGGGGATGAAAGAGATAAGTGTGTGTGTGTGTGTGTGTGTGTGTGTGTGTGTGCTTGTGTGTGTGTGTGTGTGTGTGTGTGTGTGTGTGTGTGTGTGTGCGTGCTTGTGTGTGTGTGTGTGTGCGTGCAAGCATGCACATGTGTGAGTGTTCTTGTGCGTGCAAGTGCGCTTTTATGTGTATACAGGGCATAAAAAACTCCGACCATGTTGTGGTTATAGGCCAGGCTGAATGAGTCACATGTGGGCTTGTGCCTAAGCCAAGCTGCAGAGCCCGTCTCCACTGAAAGAGTGAGACAGAGAGACAAATGAGAGAAAATGAGAAAGAAGAAGAGTGAAAGAGTGAGACCAAGAAGGAGAGAGAATAAGAGAGAAAGAGAGTAAGAGACAGAGAGGGAGAGTGTATGCGTGTGCATGTGTGTGTGCGCCTCTCTGTATATTTTAGAATGGTCTGGAATTCTAGTAAGGTCTAGGCAAGTCCTAACTCCACAATGGAAAATTACAACTCACTACAAGTTTCCCCCTCCTTCCTCTTTCTCTTTTCTGGCAAAAAAGGCACTCCATAAAAACGGAGAAGGATTTCCTTCGGCATCCTTCACACGCATTGTACAATTCTGCATTTCTTCCTTCTTTAATGTCTCTCTGCAATGCTCTGCCTTCTTTTTTGTAATACAGTACAACATTTCACCACAACTTTTGTCGTAAAATTTTAGCATTTAACTTGTGGGAAATAGAGCATTTTAACTGTATCTGTCTTCTTCTCAAAGTTGTAACGATATTCAGAGGTCTACAAACGCCTTATGCATCTTCCTTGGTGCTAAAAGGGGCACTCCCTCCCTCCTTTCTCCCTTTCATCATTTCTCCCTTCTTTTCTCCCCTCCCTTGCCTCCCTTTCTTTCCTCCCTTGCCTCCATCTTGTCTCATTTGATGCTTGTTCTTTTTCACCACACCCATACAGAGACAAAATGGCTTCAGAGGGAGGGAAACACACAGACACAGGCACAGACATGAACACACACAAAACACACACAAGCGCATACAAATCTGCCTACACACACACACACACACACACACACACACACACACACACACACACACACACACACACACACACACACACACACACACACACACAATGAGTCTATGAACTTGAGAGCTCTCACAAAAGGAGTTATTACCCTTTCATATTGTTCAGCATCCTGTCATGCCTATTGCATCTCAATTGCTGGTGAGCAAACAGGCTGCCTCTGTTTGAAACAAATGATGGGCAGGTGGATGTATTTGAAGGAGACCAGCGATAAGACTATCATTGTCCACATTTGCATGAGAGACGAGTTTTAATGCTCATATTCATCCAGTCCAGCCAATGACCTCACCTCACCTCATAGGCTTTAAAGATCATATCCTGTTTTAAACCGGACTGGCCAGATAACAGCCTGTTTCTGGATGACCCACAGGCACATACATGGTTTTGTAGGTGTGCATAATGCATTTCTTTTTTTAATTTACAGCTGGAATCATTCACGTATAGCGTATAATGGATAATCATGAATGTAAACTATGTGTTTTTACCCTTAGACACATGACATGACCAGTGGCTCAGGGTGGCTGCATTGCAGGAGTTTAGCACTTTAAATCCCTCTATACATACAAAGTGTCTGAGGTCCTTGGGAACCACTCCTTAAAGATTATGCGTATATAATAACTCTGTTATGACACACCAGTGCAGAATTCGCCCCAAGCTGGGGATGGTCACGCCTAAGAGTTTATACAAAACGTAGCTCCTGCACGCTCGGCTAGTTAACGAGCAGACTATACTGGTTTTACAGAAAATACACCAGGAAGGCAGGTCAAGTCAAGACAAGGCAGCTCAAGTTTGTTCATAAAGCACATTTAAAACAAAAACTGTTGATCAAATACTGTACAAGCAAGTGAAGTAGTCAGACAACTGGACAACATGATATCAAAGAAAAATATTGCAAGCTGAAACGTTGGTGCAATAAATAATTTATTGAAGTTCTGAGTGTGCCACGACACATTTTTCTTGAGTAAATAAAAGAAAAGAAAAAAATAGAAAGTAACAACAGTTATAAAACAAAAGTGATAAGAACAAAAAAAATAAACCAATCAATATGTTTGACTCCCACTGTTACAAATGTCAGATCAGAATTCCTATTGTCATTGTGACAGAGACATTGCACAATAAAAAAAACTTAAGGTGCAAACATTATAAAGTATTGGAAATATAAAATGTTCCTGGATTTAGCTACTCAAGTATGTGGCAGGTGTGTCCTAGAACTCATTAGCAATCATCATGTGCAGTTCACTGGAAGTGACAGTTGAGCTGCTGATTGAGGTCTGAGGTAATGAAGAAAATGTGGTGTGCGATATGATAGGCACACATATCATCAGGCTATGTAACCTGTCTACTGTACTGAACACACTGTGGGTGTGTTCGCTTATGTTCACCACTGTGTAAACACTGTGTGTGTTTGTGCAATACATGCAATTTAAAAGACTCAAAAGAATAAAGTAATAAGGTTTAACAGGTAAAGGCCCTTGTGTCCTATTTCCATTTTAAATGCAAGGCAACTACAAACTGCCTGCTCTTCTTTGAGTTTCATCTTTTATCTTCTGTCTGTTTATGTCTTTACGCTCTTGTGAAACACACACCACAGCTTCTCTACTCTACAACCTTATCAGTTTGGTCATTTGATCCCAGTTAGCATTTCCTTTTTTAAGTGAAGGACAGTGAAGTGATAGTGGGTCAACAGTAAGATGGTTACTAGGTTACTAGGTGACTGGCTACTGTAGGTAACTATAGAACACAATTTCACCCTGGACTGCGCCAATGACTGTGAATGGTGTCACTCATTATTCTTGTCCAAGAATTTTTATGAATGCTCTAAACTAACTTTGTGCTACTGTCTAGCTGTGGTGTACTCACCCCTTATCTGTTCCCTTTGGTGAACATGCGAAATGGTGGTTATTTTAACCTGAAAAGCTGTGAGGTGGAATTGCTTGCATATCATCAAACATTTATATACTATACAGTAGGTTCCAGGTGTGGGACAAGTTTCCATATTCCCATTTTTTAGTATGCAAGGCAACCACACAAAGCTCACCCCTTGCTGAACTTACTGCTCAGATGGCCTGGAAAATGTTGTGCTTGTGGAACATACCACAGCTTCTGCATATTGTGTTTTTTGCCTTGGTTATACAATGGGTCAAAAAAAGAACCACAAAGGCACAGTGACTGCAGGTTAAAGACCAACAATTTTTAATGTTAGTTCAAATAAAGTAAGAAATCCACAAAATGGAAAGAGCAAAAGACAGAGGAAGGGAGGGGCTAAAAGACAGACAAATAGTGAGTGAGTGAGTGAGTGAGTGAGTGAGATCGAGGGAGAGAGCAGGATACAGAGAGAAAGAGAAAGAGAGAGGGTAGAAGGGAGCGTGGGAGGAAGGGTGAGAGAGAAGGTAGGGAGAGAGAAGGTGGGAAAGAAGGAAGACAGAGAGAAAAAAAGAGAGAGAGAGGGAGAGAGAAATGATACAAGAACATTTTCTTGGGATGTTTAAGGGCAGAGGGCGGGACACTATATTAAGCCTTTAAATATTATTTTGTGTTTGGCATAAAAAGGCACAGGTGAGGGTCTTTGTCTTTCCCCCCGCCCCTCTCACTCCCTCTCTTTCTCTCTCTCTTTCTCTCTCTCTATCACCGATCACTCCCTCTCTCACTCCCTCTCTCTCTCTCTCTCTCTCTCTCTCTCTCTTTAATGTATGCAGTGATTGGCACAAGTCAGGGTGTGAAAGGTATGAATCCTTGCGTGCAAGTTATAAAAACACAATAAATCCCTATTTAACACCGGCCCTAAAGGTGAACCATGATATCCATGACATAACCAGTTATACCTGATCAAGACACAGTATTTCTGAATGTGTGGGTGCAAGTGTGTGTGTGTGTGTGTGTGTGTGTGTGTGTGTGTGTGTGTGTGTGTGTGTGTGTGTGAGTGTGTTAAATAAGAGGTAAATTATAGGATTAGGTTGATAGCAACTTTGTAGGACAGTAGTTAAGCAATTTCCAAAAAGACTGCCACTATTACCGATCAGTTTGACTAAATACTATATTATTGTGGATGGAATATGACCAAAAGTTGTTCAAAGGCTGTTATTTGTGTAAAGTGTATCTCTTACAGGTGATTAAAGGTAATTTCATGAGATAAAAGGTTCTGCGTATAACCTGTGGTGAATTCCTAATAGTGTACTGTAATTCAGCATGTATTAACAGGTAAATATAAGGTGAGGTAAGGTAAGGTTTTGTCACACACACACACACACACACACACACACACACACACACACACACACACACACACACACACACACACACACACACACACACACACACACACAAACACACAGGCCCCTTGTTCTAATGACATTTTGAATGCAAGGCAACTGCAAACTGCCCGCTCTTTCAGTTTAATCTTTTGAAGTCTTGATCTTGTGAAACACACCACAGCTTCTCTATAACCATAGCAATTTGGTCATTTAAGCTCCGTTAGCATTTTTTTTTTTAAATAGACAAGAACAATGAAGTGATAGCGGGCCAAAAGTAAAATGTGTACAAAAAATGTAACACACCATGTAGCCTATCAAAAAAAAAGATCAACTAGGTTAATAGGTGATTAGGCAAGTAGGTATAATAACTTACTTTCCAACTATATATTTGCTATAGGCTACTGTACATAATTTAGCATGTATTAACAAGGAAATACGTATGTGTACATAAGTAAGTGACTAAAAGAGAGAACCAACGTCATGGGGTCTATACTACGTTGTAAGTAACTAAACCCTAACTAAACTACTTGGTCTGTATGAGCACTCATTTTCATTTTATTCTTCATCATGCCATTATACTCTCCTCTGCCTCTCATGTACTGAAGCTGGGAATGGCCTGTTTATCCCACTACAGGCCACAGCATGCCCAGTCTGCAGGCAAAGAGCCGTGTGTCTAACCACATTCCCCGCCATCTTTAGTTTTGCCTTTGCTGATTTACAAAGGATGCACATCTACATACATCTACATACACAAAGCTGATGTCAACCTTTTAAGGCTAGTGACGATTTAGTGACTCTTTTAAACCATAGTGAAGACTACCCACTGATACTCATATATATAGCCATTAGATTTATCTAGCCATGTCCGTTTGTATGTTTGTATGTTTGTATGTTTGTTAGTCTCTTCTGCCTTTATGTGTTCCTCTTCCTTTCCTGTCTTTCCTTCCTAATCCAGGGTGTGCCTGCACTCTTTACTACATTGAATTTATATGCACTTATGTTTCACCGTGTGGCACAAAAAACACACACATACACACACACACACACACACACACACACACACACACACACACACACACACATATATAGTATGCATATATATAACAAAAATAACATTGTCAGATTATTCTTGCCCTCTGAGCTGTATCACTGGATTGATGACAGATGTGTGCTTAGGCGCACATAAATGATAAATGTAACCTTGATGGATCTTGAAGAGCGAATCTGATGAAGCACACAATGACATGCATTGTATGCTCAGTATAATGCCGTGGCACAGTTGGCTAAGGCGTCTATCTACCATTAACCTAAGGACCCAAGTCCGATTCCAGCTATTTCCAGATCATTTCCTGATCCCTTTCCCCATCTCTCTCTCTCTCTCTCACTCATTTCTAGTCCATATCTCCACTGTCCTATCAGATTAAAGGCAATAAATTCCTGCCAAAAAAACCCATGATAGATTGCCATGTTTACTTTACATACAGCAGCTCATTTGGATTGGACCAGAGCCCGGCTTTACTCTGTGCGCCACCTTACTGTGGGGAGCTGAAGGACAAGGGCGTTGCCTCAGGTGCCATCTGATGCCACCTGGTGGAGGTTTGTCGTGTTGAAGTATATGTGTAATGGCCTGCTCAAGTGTCGGTTCTCATACAGCCATCATTTTACAGTTTTTTCTGAATGCTTACAGGTTTTTCTGAATGCTTAAACACTTATAGTGATTGTTGTAGCACAATTTCTAAAACTACTAATTCTTATAGCAAAACCTCTCACTGAGTTCGCAAAACTAATAGCACAAACTCTTCTTTGCACTCAGTTTGTAATTTTGTAACACACACTTCCACTGCACAGCATTCTTTTTGCAAAACTGTAAACACAAAGTAAGAGGAGGACAAGGTAGGGAAGAGGAAAGGGAAGGAAGTAGAGTAAGAAGAGTAAGAAATAGAATTTTTGATTACATCAGAGCTACTTTAGTGGGCAGTAGAATGACCCTGAGGGAAGCTGGCCAATGGGTCCAGCCTAACCTGAGCCGCTACAGTGTAGCAAGCATCATAAGGTATAAGGCTATAGTATCATTGGTACTGAATCCGGACGTGCATACTCTAGGGCTGTGCATGGGCCTGCTGTGCTGCATTTGTTTTGTCTTTTCCAGAGAGTGATGGAGCTAAAGGCAGATGCCATAGGTCATGAGCTGATTCTTGTGGATGAGGCAGGTTTCAGCCTCACTATAACGAGGAACATTGTTGGACACTGTGCCATAATCAATGTCAGACAACATGGTAGCATAACTATGTGTGCAGCTATAAGTCAAAATGGTGTTGTTCTCCTTCTCTGCCTTGCGCTAGAAGGTCTATGACCATCATCCAGATCAATGCATGGCCCTTCTACAGGCAATGGAGGAGGCATACAGGGATATTGTAGTAAAGGGGAAAAAAAGTAATCTCACCTGGATTTGAACCAAGGTCTCCAAGGTGTCAAATATGCACTTTGACCACAACACCACAGAGCCAGGTTTGTTGGCATGGTAGTCTAAGCATACACACACAACCCTAGTGATGGCACGCCACCACAGACATTGCCTAGGCCTCATGTCAGGCCTTGATACTGCACTCCAGAGATATTTTCTGTCAGTGCCTTTGACTAGAAAACATTACAGCTTATGTTGACAAAATTTTGTGGCTGGACCCAGAGAGACAAGATGTAGACTTCTTGTTTTTTTTGTTTGCTTTTTTTCTCTCAGTGAAATTACTGTATGTTTTCTTGTATTTTCACTTGGAATTTTTTTTTTATTGATGTATGTAAATGAACATCCATACTTGAACTTTGAATCCCTGTGTGTTGAGTTGGATACCTGTGTATGACTTCAAACTGAAAATATCTTGTGCACAGAGAAACCAAAAGCCAGATGTGTTTTTCATTGATACCATTAGTGTGTAGTTGCTGCATTGTGTGCTAACTAATATGATGGATTGTGTTAACTGTTTGGTACAAAAACACCATTTTACAAAGGTTTGCAGAGTTAAGCAAGATATGTTAGCTTTTGCAAGGTATCTACAATGTTTGGCTAATTTGGTGAAAGGTTTTGTTATTTGTGTGTAGAGTTTTGTAAAAACAGCCAATAGGTGCAAAAAATGTGCTTAAGCGATCAGAAACAGCTGTAACTGTGTGTGGAAATTCAGTTGGCTACAAGGCGGCTTTCATACAATTTCATGGAGCACTATGTTATATTTTAGAAAGGTTTGCTTGGAGTTGCATGTTTACATAAATGTGTGTGTGTGCGTGTGTGTGTGCGTGCACGTGTGTGGACACACATGTCTGCATGTGATTGATTGGCTGTTCAACTCTAATGACCATAACTTCTAGTGAAAAGCATGGGTTGCTTTTTCAACACTGACCTGATGGGGCCTATAATAAATGCTGTGATCTTAACACACTGCTTTCATAGACTAACAGAGGCCTAGGAGTGGCCTGTCAGCCAAGGTAAAAGGCTTTGGATTGTCACTCTTTAATCATGCCTGCAATGTCCCCAAACCTGCAGGGATGTTTTGTGTGAGTAATGGCCTGACATTCTTACCTTAACCACACGGCCAGCCCCCTCAGATGTGAGGCTACAGTAGAGATCTTACACAACAAGACAACTGCAACCAAGTGTAAACTTTACTGACATAAACAAGCATTTTGCATTATACAGTACATTGTAAAAACATAGTCTTCTATATGTCACAACAGAAAGCTGGAAGCTCATCATAAGACACCAATAAGGATAGATTATGTACATCTCTGTGTGTCATCATCAGCCCAGCTTTGACTCGTTGCCCGGCCTGCGCCACCCTTACTTCTTCATGGGTTTGCCCCTCTTGGTGCGGTACATGCCGTGGGCGAGGATGGCGACCATCTGGGAGAACTCGCGGAAGTTCACCTCCCCATCGTGGTTCTTGTCCAGCTTACTCATCGCCTTCTCGACATACTCCGGGTCAACCTTTCCCTGTGTGAGTGGGTGGGTGGAAGAGGGAGAGCGTTAGTCATCCGGATACAAGGGGATCCTTCACACAGAAACACATACAAATACACACATACACACAGTTACATGTGCACGCACACACACAGACACACAGACATGGACACGGACACAGACAGACATGCACACACACACACACGTGCATACACACACACACACACACACACACACACACACACACACACACACACACACACACACACACAGCAAGTACATACAGTACACACACACACAAACCAAGTTGTTCTAAGTTATGTGAATTGAAAAGTGTATGAAGTGTATCCAAAAAATAGACTTATTTTTTAAGTTGTTTTCATCAACAAACATGTAGACTTTTGAAAACCACTTACACCCCTATGTAAGTCTTACATACCCAACTGTAAGCCTAAAAGCGACCCACACAATGGCTGATTCTGAATGAAAAATTTCTCATATTCGTGATACAATGTGCAACACACTCCACCAATTTGCAAGCACATTCATCTCATGATCATAAATTACCAACTGATGATATGATGGCAAAGATCAACAGCTATTCAGTGTGTGGTGAATAGCTATTGATCTTTGGGGTGGGGGTGGGGGGGTGTAATTGCCATCAGCATCCAGCAAGTTATGGTCATGGTATGTATCACCTGTGATGGGAGACCTGGATTTAGAAGCTAAATCGTGTGCGTGCACACACCCACACACACACACACTCACACACACACACACACACACACACACACACACACACACACACACACACACACCCTGTGATTATCATACCTGGAACTTAGAACTGCTCAGACAAACACACACACACACACACACACACACACACACACACACACACACACACACACACCTGAAACTCTGGGCTATTCAGCTGTGCTTCCATCATGCTTGCAAGCTCCTTCTGGCTCAGCTGGTGCTTTTTCTCATCCTCCTTGGCATACTCCTCGTACACCTCCACAATAGCCACGATGGCCTGCTCCAGCTTAGACATGTCTGACAGACAAACAGAATAGAATAGAATAGAATAGAATAGAATAGAATAGAATAGAATAGAACAGAACAGAACAGAACAGAATAGAATAGAATACAATAGAACAGAATAGAACAGAACAGAACAGAATAGAACAGAATAGAACAGAACAGAACAGAACAGAACAGAACAGAATAGAATAGAATAGAATAGAATAGAATATCTTAAAAGACCCACTTGTTCAGGCAAGGACTTGGGTAACCTCCTGTTTTGACACATTTTCTTTTATCTCTACTTACAGAACATTCGCAGTAGTCTCACTGGCCTAGGCCAGATGAATTATTATACATTATTACAGACCGTCCTGCCTAATTAAACTAACCAACAAAGCATACTACAGTGCTATTAAATTGTCATATTTGGGGATGAGTTACACCTTGGTAATGTGACAAAACAAAACCTAAAGAGAATGCCATTGCACAACCATTGCCTCAAACACTAATACCCAGAGCTGTCATAAACAAGTCTAAAACCACAGGCATGCAGTGATTTACTGAATTAATTAAGACAACAACACAGCTCTAATTCAGCCACTTGCTAATGAGTGAGCCCACCAGTTATACTACTCAGTCTGAAATCTGCACAGTCTGAACACTAACACATACAGCACACATAAAAGGCTAAAGCACTATTATCATGCTTCACTCACCTCAGGAAAGTCTGATCAACTTCGGGAATGAACGAGTGAGTCAGAGAGAGAGCTCTATTTAAGGGTGTGTACCCGACACACATGCACTCATTCATGGGTGTGTGGCTACTACTTAGGAGTGTCAGTGGGTGTGTACATGCCCCGACCTGCTACGCTGGAAACATTCATTCTCACATTTCATCGTTTGATGCACAAACTCATCTGAGCATAGTTGATCAAGCAACTGACTTGTGCACCTGATTTGTGTAAGTGTGCGTGAGAAAGAGAGTGTGTGCATATGTTTTTGAGCATATGAGCCAAAGAAAGAAGGAAAGGTAAATGGTAAGTTTGTAAGTGTGTGTGTGTGTGTGTGTGTGTGTCATAGTTTATATGAGTATGTCAACATAGGTTGTGTATCTGTACCTGTGTGTGTGTGTGTGTGTGTGTGTGTGTGTGTGTGTCTGGGAGTGCAGAGTAAATAAAGACATTCCAGGGCTTCTAGAAGTGGGCAATTATGAGTCATGCGTCGTCTTGCATTGCAGCCTTGCAGCTTTGCTGGCAGAGCCCAGTGTTACATAATTGACCACCATTTTCCATCTACCCCTCCCTCTGGGCCTCTGTGACTCCCCTTCCTGCCCTCATTTGTAATAAGCTCGTACATGATGTTCTACTAATAGTAGCAAGCATGGTACACTTTAGAAAGTGCTGCTCAAATGCGAATAAAAAAATATCCTGTATATATACACACCACATGCTGCACTGATCCTTTGAGGTTGTTTTAACTTGCACTATATTTCATTTCATGTCATTTCATATTATTTCATATAATGAGCAATGTCGCTCCGCTCTTCAGCAACCTGCATTGGCTCCCGGTGGCTGCCAGAATTCAACACAAGGCTTTGACGCTAGCCTACAAAGTCACATCAGGATCCGCCCCCACCTCTCTCAGTTAGCCGTCTGGGCCAAAACGGTAAAAAGTAGTTCTGTTCTAAATGCATCAGGATAATGCAATGTTGCACCTCACCAAACATACCAACTCAATATGATGTTTTAACATGCCATTTTTCATTTTACACGAAGTTCCCCTTTAAGTTTTTTTTGTTTGTTTTTTATGTACTATTTAATTTATTTTACCCTACTAATTATTTATACTTTTTTATTCATTCTTTCCTTTATTTTGTCTACTATTTTTTAAATACATGCTTTCCTCTGGCATTTGGTCATCATTGGTACAGAGTTGAATGCTAAATGTATTGATGTGTGTGTTATTTTATGCCTGTATTTACACAGGTGCAATTGCCCATTTGGGGACAATAAAGACAATAGCAAAGGCAATAATTGAACGCTTCTTGCTTGTCATGCTTTGTCTGTAATCCTTGTTGTTGTCCCTTGTCACTGTTGCTGGCAAGGTAAGAGGTGGGGAACATAAAAGACTAACTGACATGTTTTTTGTCAGTTTGGCTCTGGAGTATTATCTTCTCCCACACCCATGTCAACCCGGTCAGGTCAGGTAACATGTTACGTTTATAAGCTCGTCTAAATGCAAAGGATAACATCAGCAGACAGGGCGGGCAGAATTCTCCAGACGCATCTGTAAGAGTTGTGTAATAGACCTCGCCACATGTCTGTCATAGGCAGAGCGAATGACTGTGTGACTCTAAGGCTGTGCTTGGTCACCTCTTAAGAAAGGGAGATATGCCGTTGCAGAGAGGGATACATAGAAAACCTTTTATATCCTGCTAATCAGAGATGTACTGGAGGATAAATGCAAGTAAATGATGTTTACCCACCTCTCAAATTTCAGAAAAACAATGTCTACAAAACACTTCAGCCAGTGTTAGTTAGCAAACTTAAATGCAATGTAAACTAGTTTAGCAACCATATATGAAGAAGCAACAACAGCCAACCAACGCTACCCTCTTCAAATTGTTAAAGAAGTCACACATCCTACCTGCAGTCTTTCATTAAACTTTTCCCTAATTCTATCCACGTCTTTCTGTTTTCCTCTTGCTTTGTTAACACTGTGAGTGTGCCCCAAAAAAGTTTTGTTCATGGTTGCTTTCTCCATCATGAATATGCGAGACTACAGACTGTTCATTAAACAGGAGGCTTTGCTGCCAGAGCATCCAAGCCCACCATCTCAACATTCCAAAATTGAACCACTACACTACACTGTTAACCATAACAGTACAGAAAGTCATGGATCGCTCTCTAAAGTAGCCTACATTCATTGTAACATATCATATCAACATAATGGCATAGACATATTTAACCAATAAACACAAAGGTAATATAAACAAATAAGCATTTATTTTTCTCTCTGTCTCTCTCTGTGCCAGTGAGTCTCAGATTTTTCGCACCAACCCCATTTCGTGATTCCTAAAATGGGTTTTGTGAACTAAATGCATTTTGCAAAGCACGAAAGATGCACATGCCTTTTGTCCACGAAATGCAAGTATGGATGTTTATTTACACACATCAAAAGAAACACAAAGTGTTTTTTCCAAGTAAAAACACAAGAAAACATCCAATAATTTCACTGAGAGAAAAAAAAATCTTCTCATCTCTCTGGGTGTGGCCACAAGATTTCATCAAAATTGCATGCTGTGTCTTCTAGTCCAAGGCACTGAGAAAAATATCTCCTGGAGTGCCATATCAAGGCCTGACATGACGCCTGATCAATATCCCCATATGCCTCCTCCATTGCCTGTAAAAGGGCCACGTGTTGATAGGGATGATGGTCATAGACCTTCCAGCGCAAGGCAGAGAAGGTGAATGGTGAACACCATTTTGACTAATATCTGCATACATAGTTGTGTTACCACCACATTGTCCTCTGACATTGGTTGGTTATGGCACGGTGTCCAATAATGTTCCTGCCACGGCTCCTCGTTGTGGTGAGGTTTAAACCTGCTTCATCCACAAAAATCAGCTCATGACCTCTATGGCATCTGCCTTTAGCTCCATCACTCTCTGAAAAACACAAAAAAGGAGCATAGCAGGCCCATGCACAGCACTAGGTTAGGCTGAACCCATTGGCCAGCTTCCCTCAGGGTCATTCCATGGTCCACTTAAGTAGCTCCGATGTCATGAGTAATTGTATTTTTTACTCTTCTTACCCTCCTCCTTCCCCTTCCTCTTCCCTTCCTCATTCTCCTCTTGTTTCTTCACCTCCTGTCCTTTTCCTCTAACTACCACCTTGTCCTCGTCGTCCTCTTCCTCTTGCTTCTTAATTTCCACGTCTTCATGGTCATCCTCCTGCTTATTCACCTCCACGTCCTCTTCCTTGCCCTACTCTAATTCTCATTTTTTTCACTTTTCCTTATCTCAACATTTCACTCCACATAGAAAGCTTACATGTGACTTACATGTATTTATCAGACTGACTGCAAAGTGAACTAACTATCTAAAACGGTTTTACATGTGACACTGTTGCCAGACAATTGGCAAACTAGTGTAAATAATATCTATAGGTATAGTTTTGCTAGACGTGCAAGTTAAGTGTAAAGCAGTTGATTGTGTTTACACTTTTGCAAAGTGTTTGTTACAAAATTACAAACTGATTTCAAAGCAGAGTTTGCGCTATTAGTTTTGTGAACTCAGTGAGGGGTTTTGCTATAAGAATTAATAGTTTTAAAAATTGTGCTACAACAATCACTTTTAGTGTTTAAACGTTCAGAAAATGGTCATGATTTTGATCAGCATCCAACATCCTATTTGAGTTTAAATGTAGCCAAGTTGTAAAAATTGTGTGTAAGCAATCATGAAAAACTGTATTAGCTCTATAACGGCAAATTGTGTTTGCAGGGTGTGAAAAACAGAAGGGGGGATGTTTTTTTAATCATGGAAATGAACATTGTATTTTTAACTTGCATAACTACATCTACCATGTTGTTAGGCTGTTGTTTTTCCAGCAGCGTTTAACTTTTAGCTTCTGCAAGCCATCAATACAATACAATATTTTCCCTATATGCAGTGCTGATTACATAACCCCCCCCCCCCCCCACACACACACACACAAATTGCACCATGTGTGCATTTGTGGCAGGCTTGAACATGAAAGTGGGTTGAGGTAATCAAGGCACATCAAGTAAGTTTTTCTTGTCGTTTTAGCTATACAGTACACAGTGGGATGAGACAACGTTTCGCCCGAAGCAATTGGTGATACACACAACTGCTACAGTAAAACACAGTATAGACAAGACAGATAAGGAACAGTGCACATACACACTATCCACACACACAGTGCATACACACACAGACATCAGAAACTACACACATTCATACTCACACACACATGTGCACAAACACACTAAGATACACATGTGCACTCACATTACACAATGTACCAAACAAAGACAAGTGACATAGAGCAAACATGCTAGACAGGGCATGGGAAAACATTTTATACATATGATATTGATTACAGTAGTAGCAAAGAAAAGTGTGGGAGGCATAAGGTGTGATATTCTACTAGTTAGCATTGATGTGTGTGTTGATGGGGGACAGCTAGTTGCGTGTGTATTTAGGATCCATCTGTCCTCCAGGCTGGGTCTGGCCAAAATACTTCATTCACATTGCATGATATATTTTCTCTTGCCAAACACTGAAGAAAGAATCTTCTTGTGTGGTGTATCCAACCTTGGATACAGGCAGGATCAGTGTCACCACATGCTTTCTCTATTGCCTGGAGAAGTGGAAGGTGGGCATAGGGCCGATAATCATATACTTTCCAGCACCATGTTGGGAAGAATTCTTTAATTGGGTTGAGAATTGTTGAATATGGAGACAGGTTGACAACAAAATAAATGGGTGTTCAGTAACGCAGTTATTGTTTGGACATATGAGTCTGAAGCACTGATGAATAACTGTGGCATTTTGATTGTTTGTGTTTTAAATAGGAAATCAAGTGTGATGCGATGGGGAGAGAATTGTGTGTATTGACTTGCAAAAAGTGAATAGCTTAATTAAAAACTGTGTCAAGGCTGAGAATGTGCTGTCTTATGTGTGCAAAACACAAGAAGTATGCCCCTTTAATACTGAAAAACTGACAATTAAGATCATTTACTGCAGGATTTCTTAAACACACAAGTAAGTTACACCTGGATGGCTCCTGTTGGCCAACCAATTTCTGTAAAGTCTGCTTGTTACTCAACCCAATCCTAACAAAAGCATTCTTCTCAAGCTGTTTTGAAATATTTATTAACTCCATAGAAAATCTAATCAAATGTATTCACATCTGCACCAGCCTTTTGATTTCAGAAGCATCTTAGCATCTTGCATAGAAACAAAGTTAGAACATAACTTTCTTTCACATTAGGATCATGAGGAAATATTTAAAGTGACAAGTGCCTAATTAGACCTTAGCCTATAAACATCAAATCAAGCCTACCCCAAGCCCCCTTCACATTTCTGACTGCCCTCTTATATATACCTAGAACCGTGGGCATAACGCAATTCTTCGCATCGTTGCCTGTGTGATTGTGGTGTGTGTATGTGTGTGTGTGTGTGTGTGTGTGTGTGTGTGTGTGCATGATAAGATGACATTTTTTTTTGCATGAGGGCACATCCCAATTCACCTGTACAAATTTGGTACAACACATTTTGCCCTTGGTTATAGAGGCTCTCATGGAAAATTACAGAACAGGTATGGATGGGTGTGGCATTTACCTTATGGAGGCTCCATATAACTAAGAAGGGCTTTTATACTTTTAATGAGCTGAACTTTATTAAGCAGGAGTGGCCATTTTTAAGTAATCCCTCTGAAGGAGCTCCCCCTAAGCCACTTGCCCTCTATAAATCTTTCGGTCACCAAGTGTACTTCAGAAGTTCAAATGCAAAAAAGAAAAAAAAAGATTTTAATTCCATTTGTATGAGTACTTACAAGGTAACAATATGAGATAAAAAGTTATAATTATGAGATAAAAGTCACAATTATGAGATACAAAAGTCATAATTATGAGATAAATGTCAACATTATAAGATTAAAAAGTCATAATTATGAGATAAATGTCAACATTATGAGATTCAAACGTCATAATTATGAGATAAAAGTCAACATTATGAGATACAAAAGTCATAATTATTAGAAAGAAAGTCATAAAAATTAGATTAAAAAGTCAAAATTAAGATAGAAATTGAATATTGAATCTACCCCCTAAGCCACCTATGGTTAAGGTATCTTGACCTTGAACACAGAGTGACATCACTACGTTGAGGACCATTTCAGACGAATGTAGGCCTACTCTAATGATGAAATTATGGCAATTACCGGAGGAGCATGCGTGGTGCTGAGCCAGCGGATTCTAGAACTTGATATGAAAGAAACCCTGGCGCAGGAAGAATAAGGCAGACGTGACAGAAGTAGCAGCTTTCATTGAAGCTTCTGAACACTCCATGTTCAAGGTCTGAAGATGCCTTAACTATTGATAGGTAAGGCAGATTCATAATTATGACTTTCTATCTCATAATTGTGACTTTTTATCTCATACTTCTGAGTTGTGTATCTCATAATTTTGACTTAACATACACTTTTTTGTTTATTTCATTAAGTGGGCTTCCATAGTATAGGCTAGGTAGTAAGTGTGTTCTTACATTGTTTATGCACTTCGGTCTGTATGAAAAGACACTTAGTTTTCAGCTGTGTGTTCTAAATGCAGAGGAGAGGTAGCCTAATGCATTTTGACTAGAATCCGCACTCGGCTTTAGAGGCCACATGGTGCATTGTTTACGCGCAATATCTCCCCAGTGACCCTAAATATATAAATAAATGCTGACACCTGTTGGTAAAATAGCGGAACTGCAAGAAAGAGTTGCCTACACAGGAAGTGTTGACTTCCATCGGTGACTATTTTGAACAAATAAACAAATTCTGACACCTGCTGGTTTAATAGTGGAACTGTGAAAAAAAAAACCCTGATTCACTAAGGCAAGTGGACTGTGTCATTTGTCTAAGAAGATCTGAGAGACTGTTTATTCCAAAAGCAGCGTTCACAAATCACAACTAATATGAGCTACATGGCGTTTAAAATTATGGTAGGTCTATGAAACTATTGTGGTGAAGCTACTGCAGAACACTCTGTGCACTTCCATATTTAAGGACACACATATTACTTGAGTAGCCTATGCAGCATAGACAATGACCAACGCCAGGCCACTAAAAGACCTCAGAGGGCTGACGACCTTTAAACTACAGTGGTGGCGGCATTGCCATTTTTAATGAAAGTGGTGATTATTTTTTGCCTGGGACCCCAAGCGAGTTGCCACTTACATATTTGAGCACATTAATACTTGAAGATGTGACGGTTAGTCTGCTTGATATTTGAGCCTGAGCTTGTAGGCCTGTTCTGTGTGTAACCACATATCAGAAACTCAAAAGCAAAGTTTCTAAAGCTGAGCGCTCTTGAATCTTTGCTAAATCTTTGCTAAAAACCCTATTCTTGTCTTACAGTCAGGGGTTACTTAGCAACCTCTTTATTTACAAACATTCCTGAAATAGTCCCATGCTCTGTGGGTCTGTGGTATTCTGGCTGCCTATCCCTCAGTGAACTCAGCACAAGTAATACACACACTGGCTAGTCAGCCCTGGACCATACAATCCACTCGCCTCCTGACTGACCCAGTTTGTGAGGTAGTACCTAAAACACACATTCTGCTGCACACATTCTTGTTACAAGACCAGAAAAACAGAATAATCAAACATTGTTAGGATAACGGCTCTGAAACTCAGTTGGAATTTTAGCCAGTTTGTCAAGAGAAAAGGGTATTCTTTTGCTCCTTGATAGTATAATTCAGTACTGGTTTTTAAAGGGGAACTTCCATCGTTATTTTTATTCATATTTCTGTGGTTGAATGCATTGTGCGTCATTTCTGTGAAAAATGATGTCCTAGATCTCTTGTTTGACGCTGTTTTCTGTAAGCTATAACAGGTCTAGTGGTTGAACGACTGGCCCTCGTGAATATCCATGACGTGTCAATAAGGCACTTCTGATTGGGCAAATTCGCTGTCTTTCGCTCACCTAGCTTCTGTCCACTAATCCTTTGGGATGTGGGCTTGCCATACATGGCTCTGGGCGGGGCTTACGACCTAGTGACGTAGATAGGTTTAGCATGCTCTGATCCGCTCGTTTTGGTTAGCTCGATCCTTCAATGACCAGTAAAACCACAAGGGTCGAATTTCACGTCTTGGAATGCTGCTTGCATATACTGCTTGTTGTGACCCACCACATTGTACATAGAGCTACTAAAAGTGTTTTTTTGACGGAAGGACCCCTTTAAGATTCAAGAGATGATACAAGCCCCAAATACAGTACACAGAGTACACACAAGTAGTGGTCGATGCTGAAAAATGTCATTCAAGATAGTTAATAACCTGTTAACCAAATCTAAATTTGACTTTGAAATGTTTCCATTGACACTGGCCTCATAGATGTTACAAAAGAGATGCCTGGGGATTTCCTGGTTTCTTCTGGTTTTCGACTGTGTAAAACAACAAATGTGGAACAAGTTCATGTACAAGGACTATGCTTACCTTAAAAAATGTTTGTCAAGTTCGCCTGATACAGACTGCCATGAATATGATAAGGAGGTCTAAATGGCTCCCCCTGCAGGCTATTTGTGAGAAATGTATGCTCAGACAAGCACAGAGAATTGTGTCTGTAAGACCCATGTCCTTCACTCTGAACATGAACTTTTACCAAATACTATCCCCCAGTGCAGGCTGAGCCACTTCAAGAAATAGTTTATACCAACCTCAGTCAAAGGCCATAGGGACTGTGCTTTAGTGTTATGGAGCATGGTGGTTTTATATTTATGTGTGTGTATGTAAGCTTGTACACCTTTATATATTAGAGACAATGTATGTTTAAGCAGTATGTATTTATGTGTGTGGATGTAAGCTTGTACACCTTTATATATTACAGATCATGTATGTTCAAGTAGGTTTATAGACAGATCATGTGTTTGTGATGCAAATTGTGCAATATGTGGACCTTTGGCCTGGACTTTGCAGGTGTAAAACTATTTATTATATATTTATTACAAGACAGATTTCCTCTGAGGGGTAATAAGGTGTATCTTTATATTTGTATTTTAAGATTGTGAGCAACTTGTACAACTGACATATAGTAACTGTTTTGTAAAATAAAAGCATTGAGCTGATTTCAAGGTTCAATCAATCATTGCATGAAGCTTTTTTGCAGTAATGCCCTGAGTTTACAATTCAAAGGTTGATTTAATATTTTTTTTTATTTTAATGTTTAGCAAGGGTAACTTAAATAGGGTTTCCCACATGCCACCAGCAATTACACCTTAAACTGACACCAAGAGTGTTTCTGTGTCAGATGGTAATGTGACTCATGTTTGCTGTATAACTGTTGTGTCAACATTGGCTTACATGCATATTGGCATTACAATGATGACAGGGTTTCCATGGGAACTGACCAGACCAAAATAACAGATGTAGCGGAAGAGATACTATTATCGCCATGTCACCTATTATCAGCAACTTCCCTGATGCTCCACTTATAACAATGCTTCACCTAGTGGAAAAAAGTTGTCACAGTGAAAACAGACCAATTCAGCTCCCATAAACTTTTAGTCTGAGTAAGTGAACTCATAATGTTTATTTTAGACTGATTCCACATCCACATTTTTCTCATCACCTGGCCGATTATAAACTTGCTTACACAAGATATAAAAAAGCTGGCTCCAAACACCCAAAGACTGTCCTAACACGGCTTGCGACTTTCTTGTATTCCTTGTTATTGCTCCTACAGATCTTTTGAGTATGGTCTTTTTCCTCTGACAGTATCTAATGCCACTAGATGTCCTTACTTATTTGTACAATTTTGAGAGTTTGTGGTCTTTCACAGAGGCAGAGAGAGAGAGAGCAAGAGAGAGAGAGAGCAATAACAAACTAAAGAATTTATGAATTATTTTATGAGTTCAATATTCATTTTATGGTTATGAGCTTAGGGCTGGCAGAACATCAGAACATCTTGGCCGTGCCCACCCTGTCCCTCTCACTGACAAGCTGTTTACACATAGATCGCACTGGTACGTCTGGCTCGATGAACACAGACAAACGCAACCCAATTAAGAAAACACAAACACACAGTCATGAAAAATATGCACACCCACTTATTGAGAAAGGACAGTGTTTTATTAAAACTCACATATCAAAATGACTTGGTAGAAAAGACAAACACTTCTCCACTCCTTCGTTGCACTCCTCCTCACTCTACTACTCTTACTTCTTCCCCTTCTTCAGGTGCATTTGGTAGCACTGCTCGCAAGCGATGGATAATCCGACGGCCAGAGACACGAACTCTTCAAAGCTCACCTCGCCATCGCCATTTGTGTCCAGGTCCTTCATGATGCGATCCACGGCACCTGGATCTTTCTGGGACTACAGTGGAGGAGGGCGCAAATATGATGATATTTAAAACAAAAGTAATGCCAAATTACAGATGACTGAAACTATACAGATGCCAACATTAGAAGTGACAGTCCTGGCTTCAGAAAGTAAGTCTAAGTAAGTTAACCTGGGTTAAATGGCCAGGCAGAAGAAAAACATGGCAACATTTACTTTCTGAAGCTGGGACTGACATCTCTGTTATGCATATGTGCATATTGCGAAGACAGAGAGGGGGTGGGGGTGGGGGGGGGGGCGCTGACATGGTTAGCATGTTGTATGGAGTTAGGGTGGGCTTATAACTTGTACCTTCAAGAATCCAGCCAGCTCTGATTCCAACAATGTTCTCAGTTCCTTCCGATTAAGTGTCCCAGTGTCGCCCTCCTTTGACGCGTACTTGTGAAACACCTTGATCAATGTCTCCATTGATGTTTCCAAATCAGAGGGCATGATTCCTGGGGAAAGAGAAAGAGAAAGAGAGAGAGAGAGAGAGAGAGAGAGAGAGAGAGAGAGATTTTCACTACACATTAGGGAAGGTGAAGGGACAGATATAAAGCACAGTTTGCAAAACAGCACAAAGACAATGCTGCTCAAAGGAGAGTGGGAAGGGTTTTGGTTTGCTTTGGCTTTTAGACAGAATTCCTGGGCGTAGTCAATTCTTCTGCCTTCTTAACCTTTCAGGACCAGAGTGCATAACATTAGAAAAGACCCTCACTTGTGCCTTTTATACCATGAGAGAGAGAAATGTTCAACCACCAGGATTTTCATCAGCATGCGTCATACTTCCAAAAAAAGAGGAAAGGACATACAGGCGGAAGGCATAAAGGCGTCAATGTGACAAAGTGAAAGCTAAACTGACCGAGGTGTATTTTCCTTTGCGGTTAACTTTCTTTGAAACTATTTATATCATTATTTAAAAAAGGAAAAGTAGATCAGTTGTTGTTCAGATCAAGACGAGAAGCTAAGCGAGACGAAACAAACCAAATCTGTGATATTACCAAATATGGCCAAACTGACTTATATCTAAGAAAACACACGCATAAAACCCGTTATTTGTTTTAACCAAATCCAGTAAGGTCACATTTCCAGTTTGCTTTAAGAACAACTTACCGGTTAAAAGGAAGTTGTTCCGGAGAGCTAGAGAGGTGCGTTGCGCAGGAGCTAAGCAAATAGCTTAAGCAAGAATTTATACTCAGACATCGCCCATAGAAGTACCACCCTATTCTCCCCCTCACGTTACTCCCATGTGCGGATGCTCTAAAATGGTCATCAGTGCCAAGAATGCCAAATGTATTTTATCATAATGATAAGGTCGTGCTCGGTGCAGTCAGTCCGTGAAGAAGGCAGGCGTCTCTTCCTCATTCCAGAAGACTTAAAATCGGGGTATAAAACGCTAAGAATACAAAAAGTTAGTATAAGTTAAAATCTCTCGTCCTCCTAACATCCCCACCCACCGTTTCCCAGCCTTTTCTAACACATACAGTGACTCATAGGTTTAGTAGTCCTGTATGTGCCAGAAAAAACAGTAGTCAGTAAGAGATCTTTATCTCGTTTAAAATTGGAATATCAACACTACATGTTTTTTAAGCTTTCCCACCATTCTTTTTTCACATTTTATTATAGTCATGCAAGCGACATTATGAACTGTTTCAACTGTTCAGCACTTTATTTTTATGACAGCTTTCTAGGGATGGAAAGGTTACGGAAGTATAATGTTATTACTGCCTTTAACACAGTTATTAGGTCAACAGTGTAGATTCTGGGAGTCCTTGAGGCGTGTGCATCTTAGTGAGTAGGTGGGTTGGGTAGGGTCACTCAACATGCACTTCACACTGGGTGTGTCCCCATTGCCATGGTGACCATGGGTGTGTTTTTACCCTCGGTGTGTTGTGTGCGAGGTTTGTACCGTTTTTACTCGATTGCATTCTTACACACTTACATACAGCATGCCTGTTCAGGCATGTGTCCTCTGGACCTGCATATTCAGACCAGGGACTCAGTTCCTCAGCCAAATAAGTGTAACTCATAACTCCGTCACATTCCAGTAAATATTCTCACGTTTAACAATTTAATATCTCTACTTAAACTATACTTTGGTGATGGTTAAACCTATTGCATTAAATGTGACATTAGGGACTCATTTTCAGATTCGGGGCATACTAGTTATCTAGGGTACACAGATCATAATATCATTAAAATATATTTGTCTGTTTAAGCAACTTATAGTATGTAACAAGTATATCAATCACTGTAGACGACATCACTTTTTCTATCAACTCTACAGTTCCACATTATGCATTTAAGACAGTTGAACTGTATGTCCAATCTTACTATTGTCTTTTGTGGGTGTGTGTGTATTGCTTACTTGCACAACAAACATGTTGACTTCTTAAGCGTAGCTGGTTCTTCATAAATGGCCAGTGTATGTTGGGGATAATTAAGTGCCATACTTTGGCCATTGTGACGGCCTCAAAGAGAGCACACAGAGGCTGTTGCCAAGGACACAGGCCTCATGATGTGGAAGCCCACCAGCAATCTAATGCACAAAAGGGAAACTCAAAACCACTATTGTGTGTGTGAAAGATAAGTACTGTTGGGATACTAAGTATAACCGAACATTCAGGGGGGTGACATTCAGTGGAGATTATAGCTAGTCATACAGTGCATTCGGAAAGTATTCACAACCCCTCACCTTTTCCACATTGTTATGTTACAGCCTTATTCCAAATTGTATTAATATAATCTCTTCTCTCAATTATACACACAATACCCTATTATGACAAAGTGAAAAAAAGAAGTTTTGTACTTTTTGTATCTTTCCTTTTTTGAAATAAATTTGCGAAGACATCACATGTACATAAGTATATATTGTGTGCTTTGGGTCATTGTCCTGTTGAAAAATGAACCATCGCCTCAATCAGAGGTCAAGAGCGCTCTGGAAAAGGTTTTCATCCAGAATGTCTCTATACAACGCTGCATTTACCTTCCCCTCTATTCTGACGAGTCTGCCAGTTCCTGCTGCTGAAAAACATCCCCATAGCATGATGCTGCCACCACCATGCTTCACTGTAGAGATGAGCGGTGCCTGGTTTGCTCCAAATATGACACCTGGCATTCACACCAAAGACTTCAATCTTTGTCTCATCATACCAGAGAATTTTATTTATCATGGCCTGAGAGTCCTTTCGGTGCCTTTTGGCAAACTCCAGACAGGCTGCCATGTGCACTTTTACAAAGGAATGGCTTTTGTCTGGCCAGCCTACCATACAGCACAGGCCTGATTGGTGGATTGCTGTAGAGATGGTGGTCCTTCTGGAAGGTTCTCCTCTCCACAGAGGAACACTCGAGCTCTGACAGAGTGTGGAACAAGTGAATCGCTGTGAATACTTTCCAGATGCACTGTAACTACAGTAGTGGCCATAGAAAATCAGCATACCCCTGTGAAGTAGTTAGTGTATTTACTGAAATGCCTGAAACAGAAACATTAACAAAGGTTATTTCACATTTTCCCCTTTAAAATCAAACTAAATGGTCATGGTCCAGAAAATATACTAAGGTTGCCAAATGCATCACTCCCCTAACTAAATACTTTGCATATATAAATATGTCTGTCAAATAGCTTTGCATGCCTAGTTTGAGTACTATTTGCCTTCTTTGCAGCCATTGTTATGTTTTGGTGGTGTGGTTTAGAATCCTTTTTGTGTTGGAAGGTAAATGTCATGTCCATCTTCCGCTGTCTGCTAGAGGGACACAGGTTTTTCCGTAAGAATTTGGAATTGTTTGCCATCATCTATTTGGCCTTCAAACCTGACCAATCGCCCAGTCCTTTCTAAAAAGAACACAGAATATTATTTTTTTACCACAAAGCTTTAAGTTAGGTATGTTGCATTATGGGTAATATGCTTTAGCAGTAAACCTAGCATGAGGAATTCAGTACGATGAGTTCATTTTAAGGAAAACACAATCAGAGGATTCTGATGATGTGGCATAAGGCTCTATGATCACACAAGTCCAAACTTTTTTTTACAAGTACATTCTTTGGGCTTTTGTGTCTTTACTGATAGGACAGGAGATGAGTAGTAGAGAGAGATGGGTTTGAGTTGGGAAATGACCCAAGCTGGACTCGAACCTGGATCCCCCACCCCCCAAAAGACCAAACTCAAAACTTTTTGAATTTCATTAGACTTTAGTGGCCTGTTGATAGGAAGGCCAAAGCCTTTAAGTGGGCAAGTCAGACCCCAGCAACACATCTGTGGCTAGAGTTGAAGAGAGCAGCTCATTATTTCTTACCCTGGAATGTGACTGAACTTGAACAACTCTGCAGTGGAGAATGGGTAGATATTCTCCAATCTAGGCATGCAAAGCTTTTAAAGATATACAGCATATAAAAAGTCTGATGGCTGTAATTAAAGCAAATGGTGACTCTACACTTGTGTTAAAAGACTTCTGATTTTTCCAGCCCTATTATGAGTTTTTTTTTCTTGAACAAAATGATTTTGTAAGGGGGTGGCAATGGGGATGTTTTTCCATTGCAGACTGTTCCAAGTTCAAATGCAGTATCTAATTTCTATAGGTGCTGTGTGTCTAGTAGACTTAGTAAATGTGTTTTAACCCTGATGAACTTGCAAGCACAATGCCTTTACAATGCAACCCACATGGATTTTTCAGAATCTGACAAACAAGACAAAATCCATTTTATTTTTCAGTGCTTTAATTACAAATCTCCATAAACAAAAAACAAGAAATTTCACGACCAAACAAAACCCATTAATCTCAGCAACGTTCTGAATGAAACCTTCTTGCAGTTATCAGATGGCTCTGAGCACTGGAATGTATGACTTCACGTGAGAAAGACCAAAACCAAACACCCTGCTGCCTAACATTCTCAGCCATCAGTTTGGAGGGGGACTGGAGAAGGTGTGTGTCTACCTGATCAAGATACAGTATATCTGAATGCGTGGACACAAGTGTATGTGTGTGTGGGGTTTCATCTGTCTCATTTTATGACACTGAATGTTGTTTGGGTGATCCAGTGACAATGTCAGTGCTTCAGTTCTTCCTCTTGCCCTTGCCGCCAGTGACTTTGGCAGGGGTTGCCGTGGGAGCGGCAGCCTGGTAGAGAGCGGCTGACACTTTGTTGATGTAGTACACCGAAAAGAGAGAGAAGATCAGGCTGGAGAGTAGAGAAAACGAAGGAATAGGAGAGAAAAGGAGAAAGAAAAAAATGTCTGTTAGTTAAGTGAACAGATCAATAACACTAATGACCCATACTCACATTTTGGACATCCTCTACAGGACACTTAGAAATGGTGAAATCAGACAAATCAGTGAGAGTTTCTTTACTGTAGAGAATGGCGTGCACAACAGTGGAGCAGGCCTGCCAAGAGAGATGGCTGGGCCCCTGACAAGATACAAGATACAAGGTACCCCCCCCCCTCCAACTGACTGGGTGGCCCTGGTGTGGGGTGTCTGTGGAGGAAACTTACCATGTGGTGACACACACACGGTGTACCAGTGCCGAGGCAAACAGGGCCAGTGACAGGCACAGAATAACTGGGGGGAAAGGGGGAGAATGGTAAAAAAAAAGGCAAAGATAAAGGAGGGAAAATAAAATAATTAAAATAAAACAATGAGGAAATCTTAAATAATACAATAATTAAACATTTTCATGTGAACTGTTAAAAAATAATTTTGAGAAATGCAAACAAATCTTTAAAATTAAATGCAACTCTGCACCTTGTACTTCCATAGTACCCCCATTTACAAGCAGGTGTAATGGAAGTAACTTAATCTTGCAGATTAAGTATTTCATAGTCAAATACATTCTTCTAGGTTAGCACTGCTCTGGTAAATCTCACTGAAACACACTTACTTTCTGGGAAGATCTTAGCCTGGAAGCCCTTTCCAAAGATTAAATTCTCCAGATTATTGAAAGCCTGTAGATTAGGTGTGGGTTAAGGAGTAAAAATCCTCTCACAAACTTGGATTTCTTACTACTTTAGTTCGGGAAAAAAAGTCTGACAAGTAGTACATCATTTCCAGATGATGCCAGGCTTGCCAAACATTTCTGCGATTTCAGCACTACTGTCTAACCACAGTAATGTGCGTCTCGTTAACTTATGCATATGATTGGCTGAACCATATTATGTTTTGGCTACTGCTAAATTAGGCCTAAATTAAATAATTAGTCAGTACATCGTGAAGCATCGCACACGCAATGAGGTGAATAACTACAGCCACAAAGAATACGCCTCCTTGAACTCCTTGAAATTAGGAATTTACAGTGACGCCTTTAAAAGACACAATCAGCATGGCCATGTGTGTGAAGGATACGGTGAGAGAGCAGACGAAGAGCACGGAGCCGAGGAAGCCGCCGAGAATAGTGAGCCACTCTGTGGAGCCCAGCTGTCGGCTGAACATCTGCATACCAGCGAATACCAGCACCGACATCAGGCTGGACAGCACTAGCGACGTGCCCGTGTTCACTGCTGCAACACACATGATCACAGAATAAATAAGTAAGACAGCGATGGTATGACAGATAGCACAAAACACAATTAGTCACACTGTGTGAAGTTTCACGCTGTGAAACTTAGAATGTTTGGGGCTTTATTGTCGTCTCCAACTTCCCAATCTTTCATATTAAGTGACACGTCAGTGTACGACTTTCAAATCATTCCGGGTAGGAACATGTCCCGAATGATGCAGGAATTTACTGCCAAGCTACTATAACCTAACAAAACAGCTCAGAATGCACCTATAGATACGTTGTGGATAAACACACGTCTTCACATGTACACAGATATTTGACAAAACTGTTGAAAGGACCTTCTCAAATATGCTTTCGATCCATTTCCTTGTAGGCAATATAAACCCAGCAAGCTAACGTCCCTGTGTATTCTGGAATAAAACACGGAGAATACAGACAGTTTGGGTAAACTGGACGACTTAAACCCCAACGCACGTGTGCGAATAGAGTGGTGTTAGCTGTTAAAAGCGACAGAAATCAGGCAAAACATTGTTCAATAATCTGGTGACGTTGCCTAGAGTTAGGCTAACTGAATTGCTAACTTCATTCATATTCCTGGACTGAATACATGCATTCCGGACAAATAAATGCATTGGCCACTAATAGAATGCTAAAGTCCTAACTGTTCATCCAAAAAATGTCCACAAACGTACTCACCCATATCTGTAAAAGCAAGCGAAATAGTCTAAGACAGGGCTGCACACAGCCAGAGATAAGGGTATGATGAACACCAGCGCAAAAGTAGCCGGTAGCAGTAGATGACTGACGACGACTCTGCTGAATTCATGCCTCTACCGCCACCCAGTGGCTAGACAAAGAAGTTGCCTTCTTTGTGTACATGACAATCTGAAATTGATAAAGGAATTTTTTATGCATTTGGGTGGCAGCAAGCTCGATGGGTTTATATTTTGCATGCACAGCGTGCAGAAAATACCACGAAATTTCCAGTAGGCTAAATAAAAAATGCCTTATGTGCAAAAGCTAATAAAAGGTACAGACATTATTTAATCCATCAGACGTGTGAACTTGGATCTGTTTCTCTCTGCAGGTTCCTCCGCGCATGCTCCCCATGACTGGTTTATTGAATTCTGTGTACGAGCAGCCTCACACGGCGAGCCACATCACATTGGCAATTTAAGCTCGATCTGTGCAAGGATCGTCATGCTGTCCAAAAACGGATTAGGCTTGGCTTATTAGCGGCACAACGATACTCTGTTTGTCGTGTTTTTATGAGTTCTTTCGTGGTTAGTAATGGCACGCGTTAACGAACGACAGCACAGGTGTGATGCGCGCATAGCGTACCTTGATTATTTCTACGCCATTTATTTTCTCCGCAAAAATCTATTAAATTAGTCTTATACATCAGTCTAGGTCAGTGGCAACCTGTCCTGTACATTTTCGCACTAAAATAACAACCTTTTGGATCCAGCTATGGCAGATCATGATCTTCACACATTTACCTCCATCATGGATGCTCTGGTTCGCGTCAGCGTAAGTGTGATCATGCTTGACCTACATATTCTGGTCACTTGTTGTTAGTTATATTATGCAATAATTGGTATTATTCTGCACCACGTAGACGTGTGACAGATGTTCAACACACAGCTTTTACGTAATTTAGACCATGTGTGCTTGCCAGTGACATGGTAAATTGTCTCTTGCCAGGACCATCCTCGATGGGCCTTTTTGGTCGTTATGAAATGGGTTTTGTACTTACTGTTTTGCAGGAACATCCGTGCCTGGGGTCAGTTGCATGAAATTGAATTAACACATATGGATAGGCTATTACCAGATAATAATGTAATGTGGGAGAGAGAGAGAGACATGAAACATGCAGGCTACAGCCTAGCTTACTGTACGAGTTGCGTGCGCATCAGCATGCCATTCGCCCATTTGTGACTCGGCACTAGAGCGTGTTAGACGCCGTTAAAGGCCCAGAAAAAATGGGTGAACTACAAGGGCCTTTGCCTAACAGTACATGCTGCTTGCATGTGAAGAAAAAAGTTTTTTTTTAAATGATGTGTGATACCAGCTGTACATAGTACATACCTATATTTTCGTGATCTTTAGACGCCAAGTGTGTTAGAAGCCTAGAATGTTCAGTTAAATTATAGACTCCACAAATGAAGACAAACAGCAGACAGTGTCAACAGTAATTAAGGGCGATAGCAAAATTGTGCAGTCTGGCAGTAGGGCGTGCAGCCACGACGGAGTGATGCGCGTTGTCATAGAAACGGGATGCAGGCACGCGGCGACCTCGCACCAGAGAGAGATGGGGTAGGGGGGGGTGGGGGTGGCAATGAAGAGACAGACCCAGTCAGGGAGGCATATCAGGAAGGTTTAGTGGCTATCCTGCAGAGGCAAACAGGGCGGTCACTTATCCTGAATGTTAAATCGATGGGGGTATGATTGCCTCAGGTCAAATCGTTGGCACCCTATAACAAGAGCTAAAAAGTGAACAGTGATTAGATGATACAAATTCATGCTGCGTAAAGGCAAACAGCGAGAGTGCAGAGATTTGGGGGCAGTGCAGTTCATTCAATGGGTGATGGTGTATTTATCTGGTGATGGAAATAGAGATGGCCTGTTTACTGTCATGGTCAAGACTTTACACGATCCAAGACTGCCATCTCCACTCATCATGAAAATATCATTTTTTTGTTATTTAGGGCCATTTGTAGCATACACCAAAAGCAAGGAATGGCTGCTTAAAATAAGCACTAACAGACGTGTTTGAACTTACCAGGGAGAAGAATTCACACTAGCAGCTAATGGTGGTATATCATGCAAGGTTTGACGGACAACTGAAGTTATAATTAGCCCCTCGTATGATGTATAATGTATGGGTTGGCCTTTCTCTGTTGCCTACCTCTCTCTCTCTCTATCCGGGCACAGTAGTAGGTGGTCTGCTTTCACAGCCTTTCCTGAGCTATCTCCTCTACTTACCTCCTTTTCCTCTACCTACCTCCCTGTTTTTCTGTTAGCGTTGTGCTATAAATCTTTTCTATTTTGCTGCTGCTGCTGGTTGTCCAAACCACTATGGTCACTACATTACACTACACTGCAGTGGATTTTTTTTTTTATTTCTACTTGGAGATGACATAAAATCTTCGATGTGTGACCAGGTTTGTTTGTCTCTTTCTTTCTTTCTTTCTTTCTTTCTTTCTTTCTTTCTTTCTTTTCTCCCTTTTGTTTTCTTCCTTCTTTCTTTCTGCCTTCTCAGTCCAACATGAAGACCATGGAGCGTGAGCTGCGTTGTCCCGTGTGTGAGGAGATGGTGAAGCAGCCCATTGTGCTGCCGTGCCTGCACAGCGTGTGTGTGCTGTGTGCGGCAGAGGTGCTGGTGCAGAGGGGCTACCCCCCACCGGAGCTCCCCCCAGAGCCCAACACCCCCACCTCCAGCCCCCACATGCGCTCCCCACGCCACGCACGCAGACCCCCACCCAAGACTGGCCTGGACCGCGTTCTCAAAACAGGTATGGCCGGGCGTGGACATACACGTATACACACACACAGGAAACATTAGAGTGTTAACATTTTATGGTTGAAAATTTGGGAGTTGAGTTTTTAACTCCCAAAGTGTAATTCTGACCCTTTGAGATTTAATCAGTGTCCAGAGTTATTAGTCCGGAGTTATTTTTACATTTTTGAAAGTGTTAATTTAACTCTAAAGAATGTGGAGCTATATAAACCCTCAAAACTCTGTTGCAGTCAATTCAACACTGGACTTTTTGTCAGTGTAGAGGTGTCAATCTCAGCTTCAGAAAGTAAAGAACCCTCCTAACATGTATTTCCTTCTGCCCATGCATTGAACACAGGTGATTTACCTAACTAATTACTCGATTTATCTGGCTGGTCATTTGTAGGCTCAGTAGAATCTGCTGGTTCAGAAAATGGTTGTATAAAATAGATTTCAGAGGTTTTACCTTCTAAAGCAGAGACTGTGGCTGTGAGTGATTTGCTGTTTCTGTACAATGGTGGAGTGTGTGGTGTGGTGGTGTTTGTGTATTTTTGGTTTGTGTATTCCCCGGAGTCATTTTCGTTATTAAATTTTCCTACCCCCCTAAAGCACTGCTGCCTGTCCCTGCTTTAGGCTAACTGGGATACGAAAGTGTGTGCTGTTAAACTGAACTATTGCTGTGAGCTCACCAGTTACGTATACCAAGATGAATGATTTTTTGTTGTCTACATGGGATGTCATTTTTACTTTTTCTATTTTCTGTGTCTGATTGCGTGTGTGTGAATGTGCGCATGTGTGTGAAAACGTGTGTGTGTGTGAGTGTGAGTGTGTGAGAGAGAAGGCACAGGTGAAAAACCATTTGTGTGTTCTATGGATATAGGTGTGTTCTATATTTTGATATTTGTTGCTAAGTCGGCGATGGTTAGGCAGGACAACTGGATGTGCGTGTGTGTTTGTGTGTGTGTGTGTCTGTGTGTGTGTGCTATATATAAGTGTGATTTCAAATAAAGAAGTAGAAGTGTGTGTGTGTGTGTGTGCAGCACAATACCAGCAGGTGTGCAGCTGTGACATCAAACACAGTGCTGTTTTTGTCAGCAACTAGGCTGGTGTACAAAAGTTTAAAATACCTAAAATACTTATTTCTGTTTCTCACTCTCTTTTTCCCTTTGTATTCTCCTCTGTTTCCCTCTCTCTCTCCCTCTGTGTCTCTCTCTCCTTCCTGCACCTCTGCGGACGCATGCACACACACACACACACACACACACACACACACACACACACACACACACACACACACAAAAACATGCACATGCACACACACACACACACACACACACACACACACACACACACACACACACACACACACACACACACACACACACACACCATGTGTATTTACAGTTTGTGGCTCATACCCGGGGCGGAGACGTAAGGACACGCCTCCTTTGCTGATGATGTTCCCGTGTTCCTTGTGCAAGAAAGACGTGGAGTTGGGGGAGAAAGGCCTCACCGACTGCCTGAGAAACCTCACACTGGAGCGCATTGTAGAAAGGTACTGAAACATACACACACACACACACACACACACACACACACACACACACACACACACACACACACACACACTATGGTAGCTGTGCAGTGAGTACGCATCCTCCTCCCATTCCTTCCTCCTGCTGAGTCGCAGGTTTGAGTCCAGGCTCATGCAACCTTGTTTACCAAAGTACCTTATCTTATTTCAATTACATACACCAAAACAGCCACGCAGACACACACACACACAGTGGCAAACACATGCTCAAAGACATATATTTGTGGATAAGTTGACACTCAAAAACACACTTACACACCAAATTATGGAGTTGTATTAATGTCAAGGTAAAACCAATGTGGTGAATGTCAGACAAATACCATATACATATATGTTCTTTTCAGTCATTCAAGCCACAACACTACAATATTTCTTGGCAGCAATGGAAAAAGCTCAGAAGAAGCAGGAGTTCATGTCAGTGTCAATGTCAATGTCAACATATTTATAAAGCACTTTACAAACAACAGCCATTGACCAAAGTGCTATAAAACAAAACAAGAAAACACAGAAACAAAGAGAAAAGAATACAATATACAAAAATGAATAAATAATAAAATAATATCTATTAATATAGCATAACTTAATACTTAATAATACTTGTTTAATTGTTAAAGAAAAAGGGATTAAAAGGGGGGAGATCAATTTATAAAATTTAAGAAATACAAAAAGTAAGATAAGACAATGCATTTAAAGATAAACGCAAGGAGTAACATACTTGACATTACATTATTTGATAGAGAATAGAAATGTATTTGCAGATGGGATTTAAAGAGAGATAGAGAGGGGTTGGGGGCGTGCTTATATAAGGGAGGGGGGAGGGGAGATTGTTCCATAGTTTAGAGGCTACTGCTTTTCTGCTGCTCTGGTGATCTGAGAGTTCTTTGTGGGCTGTACTGATGTAGCAAGTCAGAAACATAGGCTTGAGGGGCTTGACAATTAAGTCACAGTCAAGGATGTCTTACAACAGCAGCTTCATCAATACAGGGCTGAGGTGGGCTGGGGTGGTGTGTGTGTGTGTGTGGTGTGTGTGTGTGTGTGGGGGGGGGGGGGGGGGGGTTAGGGTGGGCGGGGGTGCAGGATTGCCAGAGGCAGCCATGCTGGGTAGACATGGGCGTGTACATACGCAGGTGCAGCATCAGTATCCGTGTGCCTGAATAATTACTGAAGAATGAACACACTGCAGCACTTTCAACGGAGACTTTTCACAGGCTTAATTACAATGCAAAACTATTCGATCAATATAGAGTGAGAACGGGAGAGAGAGAGTGAGTGAGTGAGTGAGTGAGTGAGTGAGTGTGTGTGTGTGTGTGTGTGTGTGTGTGTGTGTGTGTGTGTGTGTGTGTGTGTGTGTGAGAGAGAGAGAAAGAGAGCGAGAGAGGAAAGTGCATGTGATACTCTGTAACTTTAGTGCCGATACACTGACCCAGGCTTTTTGATCTGCTGAAGTACTGAGTCTGACAAGACTCACACAAACTAATTTACACACACACACATGCACACATGCACACACACACACACACACACACACACACACACACACACACACACACACACACACACTTGTCACATAGTGTCTATCCCTGATACCCCCCCCTTTTATCTTTTATTCTGCCATCTTGCCCTCTTTTCACCTTCCATCATCCCATTATTTTTCTTCTTTTTTTTCATCCAACAATGACCATCTTCTCTCTCATCTTCTCTGTCTTTATGTCTGCATCTTTTTTTTTCTCTGCATCTGACCCTGCCTTCATCATGTGTCTCTCATCCCTTTAATTATGTCTTTGTCCATCTGTGAACATGTTTTGTTTTTTGTTTGTCCACCTTTATGCCCATGTCCCCTGCATCTTTATCCGTTTTTGTTCATCTTACCACCTATTGCTTTTGCCGCTATTGCCATCTACTGCTTTATCTTCATCCATCTCTGCACGATTTTTTTTTAATCGTTTCTTATTACGAACAATCGCCCCACTACATGCCCACTGGACCCAGTCCCCTCTAAACTGCTGCAAGCTATTGCCCCCACGGTAGTCCCACCGATCACATCGGTGATTAATACCTCATTATCTTCCGGCGTATTTCCTGCTGCCTTCAAACAGGCCAGAGTTACGCCACTGCTGAAGAAGTCCACGCTCAACCCTGCCCAGGTCGAAAATTACCGACCGGTCTCACTGCTTCCCTTCCTCTCAAAAACCATTGAGAGGGCGGTAGCTAAACAACTCACTAGCTTCCTCACCCATAACCACCTACTCGACCCAAAACAATCTGGTTTCAGGAGCGGTCACTCCACTGAGACGGCTCTATTATCTGTCACGGAAGCCCTCAAAACAGCCAGATCACGCGGTCAGTCATCAGTGCTCATCCTCCTGGACCTATCGGCTGCCTTTGATACAGTTAATCACGACATTCTGCTATCCACACTCGCCAACATGGGCATTGCAGACACTGCCCTCTCCTGGCTCAAATCTTACCTCACCGGGCGCTCCTTTAATGTGGCCTGGCAAGGACACCTGTCATCGACTCACACCCTCTCCACAGGGGTTCCCCAGGGGTCAGTTCTGGGCCCTCTTCTGTTTGCTATCTACACCACCTCGCTGTCTCATGTTATCCGCTCACATGGCTTCTCCTACCACTGCTATGCCGACGACACACAGCTATACCTGTCGTTCCAACCAGACGATACCACGGTCTCCACACGCATCTCCGCCTGTCTCGCTGACCTATCCTCCTGGATGAGAGATCATCATCTCCAGCTTAATCTGTCTAAAACCGAACTCCTGGTCATCCCTGTCCATGAGTCAATCTGCCACGACATCACCCTGAATATTGGCGATGTCACTGTTGCCCCGAACAACGTGGCTAGAAACCTAGGTGTCACATTAGACGACCGTCTATCTGTCTCCGATCACATTTCTTCCATAGCGAGATCATGTCGCTATGCATTATACAATATTAGAAAAATCAGACCGTACCTGACCCAATATGCTGCTCAATTGCTAATACAGGCATCAATCACCTCGCGGCTCGATTACTGTAACTCTCTCCTAGTCGGTCTACCTGCCTGTGCGATCAAACCATTGCAAATGGTCCAGAATGCGGCAGCGCGACTGATCTTCAACCAACCCAAAAGAACATATGTTACCCCACTCTTTAGAGATCTTCACTGGCTGCCAGTAGCTGCCAGAATTAAACACAAGGCTCTGACACTAGCCTACAAAGTAATTTCAGGTTCCGCCCCCGCCTACCTCAATGTCTTATTACAGGCTCACGTCCCGTCCAGGGCGCTACGCTCCGCTCACACAAATCGTCTATCGGTACCCTCACTTCTCACAAAGAGAGGTCACTCTAAGCTCTTCTCTGTGATTGTCCCCAAATGGTGGAACGACCTACCAGTTGCAACTAGAACAGCAACATCCCTCCCTATCTTTAAAAAGCTTGTAAAAACCCTTCTCTTCCGAGATTGCTTCCCTCCCTAACAAAACTAATATAACTAACAAACACTAATCTAAACTCTCTCTCTCTCTATCCCTATGCAGAAGTACATATGTCTATTGTGTCTCTACTCTGTGTCCTCCTCTATTGCTTATGTCCCCCTTGATTGTAAGTCGCTTTGGATAAAAGCGTCTGCCAAATGCAATGTAATGTAATGTAATGTAATGTAATGTTTCTCAGTCTTTTGTTTCCTGCCCCTCCCTGCCCCCCCCCAGATACATTTACTTGTTAAGTTCTTTTGTTAGCACAACTCTGCCTTTGTATTTATTCAGAAAACTGTAATAAAGGTTTTTTTGAAATTCAAACCTCCCACCCCCCAGATACAAGCAGTCGGTCAGCGTGGGCATCCTGGCGGTCATGTGCCAGTTCTGCAAGCCCCCCCAACCCCTGGAGGCCAGCAAGGGCTGTGCGGACTGCAAAGCCAACTTCTGCAACGAATGCTTCAAGCTGTACCACCCCTGGGGCACGCCCCGCGCCCAGCACGAACACATCCTGCCCACACACAACTTCAGACCCAAGGTGAGCCCAGAGCAGAGACAGACAGCCGTGAGGACACACACACACACACACTCACACACACACACACACACACACACACACACACACACACACACATACGCACACACACACACACACACACACACACACACACACACACACACATACACACACACACACACAAATGACTCACTTATGCACACAGACAGACACACAGACACTTGTTCATTCATTCGGTTGATTGCTCAGTTCACTTACTCATGTACACACAGACACAGACAGACACACACAGACACACACACACACACACACAGACACACACACACACACACACACACACACACACACACACACACACACACACACACACACACTCTTCCTTTTCTCTCCCTCCCCCTTCCTCTATCTCTCTCTCTCTCTCTCTCTCTCTCTCTCTCTCTATCTCTGACATACACACACACACACACACACACACACACTCCCAGACACACACAAATGTGTCATCATGAGTTTTGGAGGTTTGAATTTTGTGTCAAGCTGACAGAGTGTTACCGGCCCAGCCTGCCTCATGTCGGGGGTTTTGAATGTGCGCTGTGTGGGAGTCATCATCATCAGTCATATGCCCCCCCCCAACTCTCCACCCCCCCCACCCCCCAACTCTCCACCCCCCCCCAGGTGCTGGTGTGTCCGGAGCACGAGCAGGAGCGGCTGCAGTTCTACTGCCGTGTGTGTCAGCGCCTCCTGTGTTCACTCTGCAAACTGCGCCGCGTTCACTCTGGCCACAAGGTCCTGCCCATCGCCCAGGCCTATCAGAGCCTCAAGGTACGCCCACTGCCGCTGCCGCTGCCGCAAGGCTATGGCTTATTGCTATGGTTTGACTGCATGTCCAGCACACTGTATATGAAATACATGAAGTGACCTCTTGTGGTCACTGTCAAGACATAAAATGCACAAATCAGCAGACAGAGTCACAGAGTCATTGCCGGCTAGAGCAGAATACAGCTTCTACAAAATGTACCATATAAGCATATTTTGAATTTATACAGGGGGTACTCGGGGGTACGGTACCCTTTGATTAAGCATAATAAAATAGCAGGGTTGGGGGGTACTGGCGTATAAATAGAACTAATGTAAAACCTAAATGGTAGTAACTCCCTGCAAAAGGTACTACCTCCAAATTATGGAGGAGTAATGCATACTCTGCATAAAAGTTTAATTTATTAGGAACTTCTTACAATATTCTACCCACGCCTCAACTCTGATTTCGGATTACTTTCAGTTTGTAAGGCATTCGTCAGTCTTTCTGGATTTCAATAGGCTTTGTCCAAGTTTAAATAGCATTTAAGTGGCGATGTAACTGATATATTGAATCACGTGGAATAATTTGTTAGCATAATATTGTGACAACCCTCGACTGAGACTGATCAGTAGTATGAGTAGTGTGTAGACTTGGAGTATAGTAGTATAGTAGAGTGGTTACATGAGCGTAGGTGATTTTGTGTTTGGGTGCACAGAATTGTAAAAAACATAACTGACACTAGTCATCTTCTTCTCAACATTACAACCTCACAGGAGAAGATCACCAAGGAGATGAACTTTGTCCTGGCCAATCAGGAAACAGTACAGATGCAGATAGGCCAATTGGAGGGCGCCATCACTCAGATGGAGGTAAACAGGAAACAGGCGAGGGACCAGAGATGACCCCTCTGCCCAAAGCAATCAGCTAATGGCGCCCCTCTTCTGTTTCTCCTCTCATTAATCTGTCTCTTCATCCTTCACTCTTGATCTCTTCTTCACTGGGCCACCACCTTTCACTTCTGGTTCTTTTATTTTTTCTTAGTCTAATTTTGGTCAATTCTCAAGCACATCTCTTCACTTTCATTTGTCTCATCTCTTTCTTCTCCTTTCCATTTTTGCTTATCCATAATTCTTATATACTAATTTACTAATCATAATTCATTCTGCAATCCTTCTGGTTATTGTAAACAGAATTTTTGTCTTTTTTACTATTCAATGTCTTTTTGTCTTTGGAAAAAAGTGTTTGCCAAATATTATAAACATAAAAAAATGTGTGCGCATGTATGTATATGTGTATATGTGTGTGTGTGTCTGTGTATATGTGTATACACCTGTGTCTGTGTATATTTCTGAAAATGTGCATACGTGTGTATGTATATGCATACACCCGTGTGTGTACACGTGTGTGTATTTGTGTGTATGTGTGTGTGTGTGTGTGTATTTCTGAATATGTGCATACGTATGTGTGTATGTATATGCGTATACGCATGTGTGCACGTGTGTGTATATTTGTCTACACGTGTGTGTGTGTGTATTTGTGTGTGTGTGTGTACATGTGTGTGTGTGTGTGTGTATTTGTATATGTGTGTATATGTCTGTGTGTGTGTGTGTGTATATGTGTGTGTGTGTGTCTCTGAATATGTGTACACGTGTGTGTGTATGTGTGTATATGTGTGTGTGTATCCATGTGTGTGTGTGTGTATTTATGTATGTGTGTGTGTGTACATGTGTGTGTGTGCGTAGCTGAACAGCAGCATGGCGCAGGAGAAGTGTATATTTGTGTACGTGTGTGTGTGTGTGTGTGTGTGTGTGTGTGTGTGTGTGTGTGTGTGCGTAGTTGAACAGCAGCGTGGCGCAGGAGAAGCTGTTGGCGGTGGTGGAGGGGCTGCGTGGGGCGCTGGCGGAGAGGCAGGCGTGTGTGTGTGTATTTGTGTATGTATTTATGTATGTGTGTGTGTGTGTGTGTGTGTGTGTGTGTGTGTGTAGCTGAACAGCAGTGTGGCACAGGAGAAGCTGCTGGCGGTGGTGGAGGGTCTGCGTGGGGCGCTGGCGGAGAGGCAGGCGGTGTTGGCGGCGGCGCTGGAGGACTCGAGGGCGCGGCGGGCCGAGGTGCTGGACACCCAGCTGCAGGAGAAGCGCAGTCTCCTGGAGGACGCCGGCCTGGTCAACTACACCCACGAGCTGCTCAAGGAGAACGACCAGCCCTGCTTTGTCCAGGCCGGACGCATCACCCACTACAGGTACAACAGCACACCACCAATGGATTCTCTCAGATCTCACACAATGGCGGGACACAATTCTTTGTGTCATTACGCCATTTCGTTATTGTGTTCAACTGCTCTGGCGCCACTGGACTGCAAGAAATGTTGTCTTGTTGTGACCTTGCCCAACTGTAAAGCACTTTGAGCTGCATCTTGTATGTATGAATTGTGCTATACAAGTAAAGATTATTATTATTAATTCTAGACTGCTAGGGCGTAAGCAAAAAACCCACCGCTTTGATTGAAAACTATATTGCCACCGCTGTAGTTTAAAGCAACACTAAAGCACTTTATGGTCTTCGGTTGTCCTACAGGTTTGAAAAGCGGAATTGGCGACCTGCTTTGGAAAACTTTGGCATAACGCGGTTATAGCCCATGGAGGGCCACAAAATGAATTCAAAGTGAAAAGTGAATTCAAAGTAAAAACTGGCTGCTCAACAGCCAGTTTAATTATGTCCATTTCCTTAGCGCCCCTGTGTCATTGGCATGAAGCGGTGTTTGTCTTCAGACCAGCCAATGTGCTGTAGGTCAGGCCTGGTCATGAACACCCTTCAGATGGACAGCTTCAGGAATGGGAGGAGAATGTAGCTGAATTTCACAAAAAAATTGAAACTCTAAAGTTTACAATATATTTTATATTACTGTCTGTTATATATTTTTGTTGTATTAATTCTATGATATTATTATGCAGTGTAATGAAAGACTGCATGTGTAATGGTGTGGTGTAGGTTACCACAGTATTGTGTAAGTGCTGCTATGGGCAGACCCTGCGCGTTAGAGCCTTATAGCCATGCTGGTCAGATGTCTTAATATTGGGCATCTATCGGTCGGCCCGTGGGGTTTGGCACCAAAAGGTGCTCACATTGCAGCTTTGTAGATGTATGTGAATGTGTGTGTGTGTGTGTGTGTGTGTGTGTGTGTGTGTGTGTGTGTGTGTGTGTGTGTGTGTGTGTGTGTGTGTGTTTGTGTTTGTGTGTGTGTGTGTGTGAGAAAGAGAGAGCTTGAATGCAGGTGCAACATACCTATCGGGCTCTTTTGTGTCATTTGTTATGTTTTTCATAGTGCTTGCGGTTTCTCAGCGGTGACTGAGGCGAGAGCTGTGCATATACTGTGTCTGCTTTGTCAGCATGCCTCAGAGCGGCTGCTTATATACATCGCTTAAAAAAGTAATACCTCATCTCTCTCTCTCTCTCTCTCTCTTTCTGTACTCCAACTCTTTCTTTCTCCCCCCTCCACCACTTTCTCTCTCTTTCTCTCTCTACTCGACCTCTCTCTCGCTCTCTCTCTTTCTCCCCCCTCCACCTCTCTCTCTCCCCTCCACCACTTTCTATTTCTTTTTCTCTACTCCACCTCTCTCTCTCTTTCTCTCTACTCAACCTCTCTCTCTCTCTTTCTTCCCTCCACCTCTCTCTCTCTCTCTACTACACCTCTCTTTCTATCGCTCTCTCTCTCTCTCTCTCCCCCTCTCCTCCTCCGTAGGCTGGCGAAGGCCATAGAGCACCTGCAGAGTTTCTCTCTGTCTGCTGACCCCTCGTTCAGACACTTCCAGATGGACGGATCACGAGAGCACAGAGAGATATGCAACATGGAATTCATACGAGGTCCATGACCCATATACTGTACAGTTGTGTGTGTGTGTGTGTGTGTGTGTGTGTGCTTGTGTGTGTGCTTGAGTGTGTGTGTGTGTGTGTGTGCAGACAAAGCATAACTAGCATAGTATAATTTGCTATAATAAACATATAACAAACATAGCACAAAGCATAATTTTCACAATATAGTAATTCAAAGTGCTTTCCAAGCATAAAATGATTTAATTAATAAACAAAAAATCTAACAAAGGACCACATGATTACTTGATTTCTCTCTGAAGAAATGACTGATATGCCCTTTCCTTGCTATGCTACAGCTCCATTGGCTCCTGTGATTGACACTCAAAAGACACTAGCCTATGACCAGCTGTATCTGTGTTGGCGACTCCCACAAGACTCCGCCCCTGCCTGGCACTACTCAGTGGAATACCAGAGGAGAGTGGGAGGGGCTGGCTCTGTTTGGGGCGGCGTCAGGACTGAGGGCAAAGGGCCTAACTCTACCGGTGGTTGGCTAAGGATAGACGATGTGGGCGGGACTTGCGCTGTGATTGACAGGCTTGAGATGGACAGCGTGTACGTGCTGAGGGTGAGGGGCTGCAATAAGGCGGGCTTTGGGGAGTACAGTGAAGAGGTATACCTGCACACTCCACCTGCTCCAGGTGAGACACACAGGAATGTATACACACACACACACATGCATTTGCACTTGCGCACACACATGCATTTGCACTTGCACACACACATATGCGTACACATGCACATGCACACTCATATGCACACGCATACACACACACACACAGTCACAATTACATGAGTATATTGTCATTTTGTACATGCTGTTGTCATTTTTAAAGCAATATTTTGAATCTCCCCATCTATTCCAACTCCTTGGTCCATTCTTGTCTTTTTTTTCTGTTCTTTTGTTTTTTCTCACCTTCCTCATCAACTCCTCTCCGTATTTCTGTTTCTTACCCAACTTCTCCCTCACCATCTCTCTCTCTCCCCCCCTCTCTCTGTCTCTCTCTCCTTTTCTATCATCTCTCACCCTCGCTGACCCTCTGTTCTGAAGCACCAAGCAAGGCACCATATCCCACGCTCCTCTCTTCTTCCTTCTTCCTTCCCATCCTTTCTTCTCAATCTCTCTCAATCTATTTCCGCTCTGTCCCTCTCCATCTCCCTCTCTCTCGCCTCTTGCCTTCCCTCTCACCCCCCCCCTCTTTCTCACATGTATCTTTAGCAACAACAGTTTAGCACTGTTCCGCTTGGGTATGCAGAGATAGCGCTTACGTAACGGAGAAAAAAAAAAAACTTTTTTGGCTCGCCGTTACACTGCTGACCCTGCAGAAGATATAGATGCCTCTCCCTCCCTGCCTTTCCCTTTTTCCTCTCTTCATCTCTCCCCCTTTCTCCTCCCTCTCTTTCTCTGTCTTTCTCTCTCTCCCCCCTCTCTGTCTCTATCTCTCTCCACCCTCTTTCTTTTCCTGCACCTTTTTTGCCACTTCCTTTTTCTCTGTCACATCTCTCTCGCCACTTTCCATCTCTCTCTTTCTGTCTGCGCCACCTCTTTCCTCCTTCCCCTCTCTCTCTCTCTTTCTGCAACTCTCTCTCTGACTCACTCTCTGTCTTTGCCACATGGCTCTCTCCCTTTCCATCTCTCTCTCTCTCTCTCTCTCTCTCTCTCTCTCTCTCTCTCTATCATTCTCCATCTGTCTGTTTCTGCCACCTCTTTCCCCCTCTCTCCCTTTCACCCTGTCTCTCTGCCACCTCTCTCTCTCTCTCTCTCTCTGCCACCTCTTTCCCCCTCTCTCTCCCTTTGCCCCCTGTCTCTCTGCCACCTCTCTCTCTCTCTCCTCCTGCACCTCTCCTGTCATCCCTCATTCTTCTGCTCCACTCTGATTGCTGTTCCTCCTATGATGGAAAGTATCAGTGGTATGGCCCCTGGCCTTGACCTGCTCCTGTAAGCTCCTGACAGTTTGGGTTGTCCTGTGATGTAGCAACCTTTTCTCCTGTTTTCTCCCTCTCCCTGTATGACCACCCCAACCTCCAACCCCACCCCATCCCTCCCCTCCCCTCCTTGGTCCCTCTTCCCACTTTGCTGTTGCCCCCATCCCCTTCTTTTTGTCGTCTACCCTCGCTGCCCCGCTCCTGTCTTCTGTTCTCTTGTCCTACTGCCCTTCTTTTTTTTTGCCCCCTTTTTTCCTCTCTCCGTCTCTCTGTCCTCTACTTCTGTCTGTTTGTTCTCCTGCTCTCTCCCTCTCTCGCTTGTCCTGGATTTTTGCTTTCCCTCCTTTTCTTCTGCCTTCCTTTTTTCCCCCTCTTTCCCTCTCCCCTTTTTTCTCTCTACTGCTGTCTGCCTCTTTCTTCCTTTTTTTCTGTCTCTCTTTCTCTGCTCCCTCTCTCTATCCCTCCTCCATCTCTTTCTGTCTCTATATCTTGCCCTCCTTCTCTTTCTCTTTCTGTCTCCCCTGTCCCCCATATCTTTCTCTCTTTCCCCCTTTCTCTCTCTCTCTCTCTTTCTCTCTGTCTCTGTCTCTCTTTCTCTCTGTCTTTCTCTCTGGCTCTGTCTGACTGCGGGTGGGGTCAGTGCTGGCCTTTTGTCTGGACTCTCGCTGGGGCCTGCATGCAGACCGGCTGGCACTGGGGAAGGGGCAGACGTACGCACGCAGTGTCCCTGGGCTCGCCCTCCTGCACGCAGCCGACCGCACCCTCACTTCCTGCCACCTGACCTCTGACCTGCTGGTGGCCGACCTGTCAATCACGCAGGGCCGCCACTACTGGGCATGCTCGGTGGAGCCGGGCTCCTATTTGGTTAAGGTGTGTATGTACTGTATGTGTGACTGTGTCTTAGGTACACATAGGCTACTGTGCATAGAAAACTGAAAACAATTTGTGATATTGTCATTTTTGTCCATTGTTTACAATTTTGACATTTTATATCCTCAATGAGTAATAGATTCATCACAAAACTTGATAGATTGATCCACAATGTTAATAATGGGAATGTCCACTGATTTTCTTTCTTTCTTTCCCTTTATTTCTGTCTTACTAGTTATTCCCACACTCTTTTATCTCTTTCTCTCTCTTGTCAGTCATCTATACATTCCACAGTATTTCTAGCATGTAATATTGGCACAGGACTGTATTTCTTTGGATTTGACCATTTGTCATGGCTTGTGGTCGCATATACTGTATATAAATAACTGTTATGTAACAGCAATTGCAGTGATGGTGTAGAACCATATGCTCAGCTTTATGTCATCATAATCTCCTTGAACATAATGTTATGAAAAACTATTACATTACTATTACAGTGGCAAACATGATGTAATAACATTGCATGTGAAGTGATTGTCTGTTGTGCACAGGGGGGCAGCGTGGTAATAAATAGGACACTGTGTTATGCTTGTAGGTGGGGGTTGGGCTGGAGACAAAATTACAAGAATGGTTCCATCTGCCACAGGACATGGCCAGCCCACGGTGAGTGCAAGTGTGTGTGTGTGTGTGTGTGTGGGTGCATATGTGTGCGTATGTGGGTGCATATGTGTGTGTTTGTGTGTGTGCATGTGTTAGGTCAAGTCAAGTAGGTTTTCATTGTCGTTTCAGCCATATACAACGTTTCACTGGGAAAGGTCTGTGTGTGTGTGTGTGTGTGTGTGTGTGTGCGCGTGTGTGTGTGTGCGTGTGTGTGTGTGCGTGTGTGTGCGTGTGTGTGCGTGTGTGTGCGTGGGTGTGCGTGTGTGTGCGTGTGTGTGTGTGTGTGTGTGTGTGTAGAGTAGACAGCACAGTTGATAAGTTCTTCCTAATTCTGATTTTGTTTAACTCTTTCTCCATAATTTCTCTCTCTCTCTCTTTCTCTCTCTCTCTCTCTCTCTTTCTGTCTACTTGTCTGTCTCTCTGTCTGTTCCACTGCTAGTGGATTGGCGGGATGACTTTGAGTAAATAGTTGTGTGATGTAATTTGTGATAATCTTGTGCAATCTACACTTAAAGCCTCCTAAGACTCAGAATATGTGCAAATTCCATGGTAATTTAAAGCTTACCATGAATTACTACTATAAGTATATTGATAGTAATGCCTGAAAGAACCATTGTGTTGTTTTATGCCACTAAAAACTTACTCTAAGTTCTAACTAGAATTATAAGATGGTGACAGATGTTTCTCTTTGGAACAATAGAAGTAGTCTCCCTTTAATGATAAAACAATAAGACCCTTATCTGGTAACCTCAGGTGAATTGTTAGCCAGTGGCTACTTCTGTGGCATGGGTGGAGACAGATCCCAGTGGATCAATGTCAAGAAGAGACACTACTGGCCCAGTCAGTGGTGGGAGACCCCGATGTTACCATTGCTCTGGAAATTTTGATGATGATGCTGATAAATGACATAAACAACATCCTACTGTTTGTTTTTATGCTAAGTGGCACACGTAATGACACGCAATGAAAGTATTAATGTGTAAACGCTCTGAGTTATTGGGACAGATCAGGTGGTCCATGTGTGGCCTACATTCTGGTGATAAGGCAACAGTGGTTAAAGTACCAGATTATGATATTTGTTGAACAAATCTTACTCTCTCACTCACTCACTGAAACATCTTTGGCTTTGATGAGATGAGTGATTACTTGACATAACATCTGATAACATTGTGTAACACACTTCTGGTCTATAATACCATACCATACTATATACTTCACAGGACTGTCACTTTCAGTCTCCCCCACTCCGCCTGTCACTTGCTGAATCTGTCACTTGCCGTAATTACCTAAAGAAATTTGCGCGGGTTGCGGGAGATTTTGTATTACTTGCGGGCATCCGGGAGTCGCTTTTCAAATGCGGGAGAGAGAACTTGGGATATCTGCGCTTGAGTGGTGGACACTGGATAGTTTCAGTGTTCATGGTCAGGCTAAAGCAGTACAGTATATAACCAGCATGGCAATGGCCGCCATGTACTGTATATCCATATTGGGACGCCATCTTTCTTTTAGACTGAACAAGTTTAATTGGGGCAGGTTACTCTCTGGGACAAGCTAGATAGTTTTTAATGCGACGGTCTGAAAGATCTGCTGGAGAACTAGGACAGCTAAGAAGAACCCAGATTAGTCATCTGCCCCTCGCCCACCCCCAAGACATGCAAGGCACTAGTTCATGTTCAGGTTTTCGAGTTTCGAGGACTTTCATCATGGCGGTGACCAGAAACTACCGCAAGGTACTACTGTAAAAATACTCTTTTGTAATAAACGATTTGTGCACTTACAAAGTTCTCAACGCCATGTTTTGAATGCCAGGGCCCTTCTTATACTACCAAGGAAGTATGGAGCTACTTCGAGCTTTTTACTGGTCCAAAATGGTCTTTCTAGTTTAAAATGCAACAAGCTAGTATAGTTTTGCTCCTCAGCAAACATACCAACTCGTTATCATATTTAACCATACTCAAAGTTCATTTAACACCAAATTGTCCCTTTAAAAAATCAGGGAGGTGGGAAGACAGAGATAAAATATTTTAGTACTTTCTCAGAATGACTCCCATTCCATTTCTTCCATTAACATTGCATAATTAACAGCACTTTATTCCCAACCATAATAATGTTTCAAGAACTGCTTTACAGTTGTCAATGGCACTTGTCTTTAGCACATGCAGTATGTTTTTGCAAGTCATGCTTAGCTAGTACAGGTGATCGCCATTTCCTGCAGTGTTGTCATAGCAGTATGGGCGATGAAAGAACAAGTTTAATTGAAGACAACATTTAATTCTGTCTGTCTGTCTGTCTGTCCATCTGTCTGTCCGTCTGTCTGTCTGTCTGCCTGTCTATTTTGGCATAGGTATGATCCAGACAGTGGGCATGACAGTGGGGCAGAGGATGCCCAGGACAGTCCCCCTCCATTCTGCTTCCTCACCATGGGCATGGGCAAGATTCTACTGCCCCACCAGGGGGTGACCCACCCCTCAGGCAACCCCCTCACCACCCCTTTGCCCCCTCGCCTTGGGGTGTGCCTGGACTTTGACAAGGGGCGCGTCACTTTCTACGATGCCCACTCCCTCCGCATGTTGTGGGAGGGCCCAGTGGACTGCTCTGCCCCTGTCTGCCCAGCCTTCTGTTTCATTGGTGGAGGGGCCCTGCAGCTACAAGAGCTGGTGGCCAATCGCAGCATCGAGCAGGCCCCGCCCAGGAGGGTGACCATCCAAACACGTGCCACCAATCTCTGTAACTGACATTTTACGGGTTGCATGTTCAACCAATCGGGTTGTCAGGATGGATCTCAAGTGTTTAAGCACCTTTAAATTGCTCTTCTTTTACTGTTCATAAACTTGTTGATTTTATTTTTCTTTTTCTATTTATTTTGCTTACCAGGGATGCTTTGTATTGAGGTTTGTGTGAACATTCTATACTAACCAAATTTTGTACCAGTATACTTACTCTCAGATTTGCACTAACGCTAACGGTGGATCTCGGCAAATCATTCTCTCTCACGTTCAAACGTCATCTTGCTCACTGGAAGTACTACAATTGTAAACTCTGCAAAAAAACCAACCTTCCTCCCGGCAAATGCATGCATAATTAGACACCCTGAATGTGACTTAGTTCTGTACCTCAACGCCTTCTCTCACTATCTAAGTATGGCAACAACACAATGGGAATGGAAACTTGAGCCAGTGGTTTGCAGCGATCTACCCAACACCCTGATTAGTACTTAGTAGGCTGTTAAACAAGTTAAACGACGGATACTTTTGTGATCATACCTTGTAAGGCTAGAAGGTTGAACTGGTGACCTTTTCGGAATGTTCTAGAATGTTCTGTTACCATGGGAATGTACTCACTGGTCAGCACCTCCATAACTGTCCTCTGTTACTGTGTGAGTGTGTGTGTGTGTTTTGTGTGTTTTGTGTGTGTGTGTGTGTATGTGTGTGTGTGTGTGTGTGTGTGTGTGTGTGTGAGAGAGAGAGAGAGAGAGAGAGAGAGAGAGAGAGAGAGAGAGAGAGAGTAGAGAGAGAGTGGGTGAGAGGCTGAAAGAAAAACATCTTGCTTTTACTACTTTTAATCAGTGTGATAATATTTGTGTGTAGAAGCAAGAGCCATGTCTCCATTGTCCGCACATAGATGCCATTGGTATGACCATACCACATTGCTATAGTTCGATAAGCATTTTCACAGAGGACAGGATGTGTGTTTGTATGTGTGTGCATGTATGTGTGTGTGTGTGTTTTCACATACACACATGCGCGCACACACACTTTTTTTCCCCCACCAGCAGGAGAAGTCGTGGTAATGTGTGTCACCAGCCCATTGTCTGGAGAGCCGAGGTGTTTGCAGGCTTCCAGCTCATGTGTAATGGTCCCTGTTGCACAGACTTTCCAGTCAATCCACTGAATTATCGTAAACGAACCTTATAACAGTTTATCAAACGGCAACAGCAATGGCCCTTCACTTCCTCAACACTTTCCTCCTATGGCATGCCATTGGAGCCACATCACCTTTGCTTTGTTCTGTTTCCTCATTGCCTCCAGTCTACCTACATCTCTCTCTCTCTCTCTCTCTGTATCCTAGACCTTCGCTGTATCTCTCTCTTTTTCTATTTATCTACAGCAGGTAGAATAAGTATTTGACACAGGCATTTTATATTTCTATATTATATATGCTTTGCAGTAAAGGGATTCTTAAGTCGGCTATTGACACAGAATTTCGCACCAGTGTCAAACACTTCTTCTCCCTGCCGTATCTATCTATCTATCTATCTATCTATCTATCTATCTATCTATCTATCTATCTATCTATCTATCTATCTATCTATCTATCTATCTATCTATCTATCTATCTATCTATCTATCTATCTATCTATCTATCATCACATTCGTATGTTTCCCAATTGCCTCCAGTCAAAGGTGGTGGTGGCATCCACAGTGTTGGCTGACTTTGGGTCAGTAGTCAAGATGGCTGACAGTTTATTCCCCTGTGCCCACCAGTCCACCTCCTGGATATTGGCGAACAAGCAATTCTTCACACAACCGTTATATTTACATGGATTTTATATCTGATACTTTCAGTCCAAAGCCAATCACAAATAAGAGAAACAACAGCCAAGCTTCTATCAGTTATACAGTGGAGGGATATGTGAAAATCGCTGGGTGGTGTAGATGTGTTGACCCTTTAAACGGTGAAAAGCAAAAAAAAAAAACAATTCCTGAATGTTCTGTTTTGTTGCCAAGCTATTTCCACCACACTTCACATTGTTGGGAATGTTGGAATGGAATGGAAAGTCTGTGGGCACAGCTACAGTATCACACTAATAATCAAACTGTTTTGAAAAATTGTTAAATGATTTTTTTTCCCATTGAGTGCTCACTCTGCAAACTTTAGTTTCGTGAATGCACACTGGGCTCTCCGAGACTATGGACGGTCCAGTTGATGTTTGTTAGCTATTGATGCAAAGCAGAGCAGAGCAGATTCTGTTGGTAACATTGTTTGTCTGTGTGTGTGTGTGTGTGTGTGTGTGTGTGTGTGTGTGTGTGTGTGTGTGTGTGTGTGTGTGTGTGTGTGTGTCGTGAAGGGATCTGTCTGCTCCCCTGTACTCTCTTGGCCAAAACTAGGCAGGAAGGAAGCATCCGGACTCACAGCAAGAGCACACACACACACACAAACACACACATACTCACTTTTTCACACATACCACACACACACACACACACACACACACACACACACACACACCAACACATCTTTTAGTTTGTCTTGACCTTTTGACCCTGTTGACACATCATGTTTTTAGTATGACTTCATGGAATAATTTGTTCATCGTTTGGTCTGAAAAGAGCTCAATATTGCTACAATTATTCTTTCAAAAAAACAGGATGCTGCTTCGGACTGTGCAACTGTCAGTCTCAAATCTAGTTGTATGCAGGTCTGTGTGTGTGCACGCAAATTTGAGTTTCTGTGCTAACCTGTGTGTGTGTGTGAGCGTGTTAGCTTGCATCTGTGTGTGTGCATGGGTTGGAATGTGCTGTGATAGGCTGTGTGTGAGTGTGTGTGTGTGTGTGTGTGTGTGTGTGTGTGTGTGTGTGTGAGTACGTGTTTGTGTGTGTGTGTGTGTGTATGTTACAATGTGTATGAGTAGTGGAGTATTTATTAGACAATTTGCAATAAAGACTGTACTCAGTTGCACACTGTTCTGGTTTTGGCCTCTGTGTGTGTTTGTGTTTGTACATTCTAATGTATTTCTTGTGGTGGTACATTAAGTCCTCGTGTTTACACCTGCACTGCACTGCTCTGACCCAAGGCATTGTGGGATATCTGATGTGATTGTGTACTCCTTGCTGAATGGTTAAATGCTGAATGTAAGGTGAATCAAAGCGATGAAGTTAAATACCTAACACCAGATCTACTGTGTGAATCAGCTTACCACTGTATAAAGGAAGAGGTAAATATTTTTATGTAGAGGTAACAATGTATGACATCATGGAATAGTAAGTGTAAAGAAAGGCAAACAACTTGCCTGCATGTTGAGTGTTGTTCATACTGTTAAATGTTTTCTTCAAGGAAGGACACAGTGTCTAAATATCTCCATTCACAAATACATATACCCTCTCTTGGCACTGTAATGTAACAAAACAAAATTCTACTCTGGAAAGTTTAGTCACAGTTGCAGGCTCTTAAGCATATCATTAAGTTGGCCTTACAGCCTTGAAGCCTACTGACTTCAGTATTGTTATTCACAGAAGAATCAATACCTTCATCAGAATGTAAAATCCCTGCTGTGTATTTGATCCAATCAATTTCTCTTGTGATCCTAATGAGCACAAAAAAAATCATCAGAGCAGTCAGATCGACTAAGAAGTAAAATCACTTGTGTTTAGTGCACAGACAGAAGGAACACAGGGCGGGCTTTTTACTGGATAGATAAAAGATATTCACCATTCAGGCTCGTCATTCTTCATTACTATCCAGCGGTTAGCTGTTAGATGACCGGGCTCCAATAGAGGGCGCTGTTTCTGTGTTCTCAACACTCAACTCTCTGAAAAGCCACATTTTTTTAAACAAAGTACTTTGCTGTGCATTCTTCCTTTGAAACTAAATCTTTACTGTTTCTGGTAATAAAAAAATCCAGTGGATGGTTTCTTTTGTGTATATTGTTGCTGCCTTGTGAGTTTGCGGTGCTGAAGTGACGTCACATGCCTGGAAATGTTTGGCAGAAATGTTAAAGATGTGCAGTCACAGGTGTCTGTGGACATCTTGGAACTTTCCAGAACTCGAGTGCGTACTAATGGTATGGTTATTAGGCTTTAGTTGTGCGCAGTAACTTATAGCATTATGGTTAAAAGGACTAGAAAAAAAGTGATACAATTTATAATATTCACTGGGTGAAGTAAAATTATATTGGTAAAAACACTATAATATCCTGTAGTAATCCTGTGGTATTACAACTATAGTATACTATCACTTACTGTAGTGTTTTTGAACCTAAATATAGTAATTTTACTATATTATTTAGTGGCCTATTGCAACAGTCTACTGCAGTAAACTAAAGTTTACTATAATAAAATTACTATAGTAAGGTTCAAAGACACTAGTGTTCCTCATAGTAAATATGTGGTTTATTTCCTATAGTAATCAATAGTATTTTTTCATACGGAAACGTCACTTCTTGGTAACATTAATTTATTTAGGGCTACAGGAGATGTTCTGTTCTGCCACTATCAGTTTGGCCCAAAAATAACAGCTGGTAGGAGGATTTTATGACTGCTATTTTCCCAATCCCATCAGATGAGTATTAAGTAGTTACAGCAGTACTTAGTATGGCCAAGTGCACAAGTGCTAGTACTCGTACTGGTAATCAGGTACTGGAGCATCTGTTCCACACACATAACATGAAAGGAATAGAAAGGGCCACTAACACACAAACACACATGCACACACACTCACACGCACAGATACTGCACACAGTTGGACTGGCATAGGCACAAGTGTACAAGTACACACACATGGACACACCCATAGGTGAACACACCTCCATCCAACCCTGCCTTTCACCTTTGTGTCTCCATGTTGGTTTTGCTGTGAGATAGACAGAAGAAAGAAGGGACAATAGGAGGTATACATATTACTCCATCCCTCCCTCTCTCTCTGTCTCAATCTCTCATCCCTCTCTCAAAGCACTGTTGACTTTGGCAGAGAAAGCAGCACATCCTTCCACCTGATCCAGGTAAGACACACCAGCTCGCCTCTTTCCTCCATTCTTCCTGTTGTTACCTCAGCAAAACGATACAAACGAAACAAACAGATTCCCACACTCTCACGCCCTCGCTGTCCGTCGCCCTCCTCATACACCCTGCTCCATTCTCATCTTCCTTTCATTCCTTTATTCTTTTTATTTGGCTTGATTGTTTATCAAAACCTGAACCCATGTTGTTCTTTCTCTTCTCTTCAACTCCTCCTTCACCTTTTTTAATGGGGACAGCAGTTGTTCTGTCCAGATCGCTTTCTCTTTGTCCTTCGGGCACTGGAAAGGTTTCATGCACAGGGCGGTGAAGCATGTGACCTGTGTTTGTTGTTTGTTTGTTTGTTTCCTTCTGCAATTTCTTTACTTGTTCATTGTTTGTTTACTTGTGCCTGTGTGACAGAAATCAGGCTGGAGTTTAATGTACCACATGAGATGGAACAGCATCTGCCATCAGTGTTTATGTCAGTAGACTATGAGCATTACTATGTTTCTGATCTCTGTATATAGACACACTGAAAGCTCTCAGCATAGTCTATCTAGCTTCCTACACTTGTAACCATAAAATGAACGCGATACAGATATACAGAAATAATGACATTCAGTTAAATAAATTGTCTCTTCAAGTTGGCAGAGATGTGCGTAAATGCCTTGTTAGTCATAAAGCATAGGAAATGTACTGGATGACCATCAGGGCATATTGCGTGAGATAGCTGTTGCAAACTGAGAAGACCAAGCCTCTCAGCATCTGTGTTTGCCTGTAATTGCCTACAATCTCTGAATAGGGATGTCACAAAACTGGCTTAGCAACAAGACAAAGACAATTGTGCACAGCAACAATTGTGCACTGCCCCCCCCCCCCCCCCTCTCTCTACCACACACACACACACACACACACACACACTAGCTACAAAGAAAAATCTTACATCACATTTTCAAGATCTGTCTGGAAGCATTGTCTTTGTCACCCAAGCTCACGGGTGACATAGAAACATGCACACAGGTGCAGGCACACAGGCATACAGGCACACACGCACACACGGAAGCAGGAACAGGCACATTGCTGAAATGTCAGAACTATTAATAGAACAGAACAAGATGCAAATATTTCTGGGTGTGTGAGTGGTGACAGACATTGTCTTCCTGAGTTATCTTTAAAAGAACAAAAACAACTCTTACGTCAGTTAATAATACCATTTAAGAATACCTTTTATTGTTGTTTTTCCACAGGTGAGCGTAAAAACATTGACTGGCACGCTTTGCAATGGCTGGCTGTGGCCCCTGGGTGGCAGTGTTGATCCTGTTCTGTCTGCTCCCGGCAGGCCAGTTTGACAAAGGTCAGTCTGAGATTCTTTTGTGGATAAAGCTGTTCTGTTCTGGCACGAGTCCATCATGGCTCTGTCTGAGCACGTGTAAAATTTCCCCAGTGATTCCAGACCGACATTCACTCACAAATTATTTTCAGACACTAACCACAGTAGACAGTAGTATACATGATGGATCCTGCCACCTCTCGTATGAATGAGAATCATAAAATGTAAAACTCTATAATGGTTAAAGTATAGATAGTTCATAAGGGTGGGAGCAGGCTTGACTTACTTTTAGAGTGCTGGCCAAACATTAACACAATTAAAAGTCAGAAAAGAAGGCAGCACTATGCGTACACAAAATGTATTCACAGATGCGTTTTTTTTTTGTGAATAAATGTTGTATATGCATAGTGTGGCCTTCTTTTCCTGTCTTAAAGTATGGAGAAAAATCTGTAGGAGAAAATCTGTAGGAAAAAAAAACAGTGATATTCACAAAGAGGTTCAAAGCAGTACCACATTGACATTTTAATCGTAAATGGTCAACAAGTTCACTCTGGTTAATACTTCATACAACGTTATGGTGTTTACCACGCCACTCCCCATCTTCACTGTAAGAATAAGCCATAAGTTTGAAAAGGACAAAATAATCCCAAAAGTTATTACATAATGTGTCCAAAGTCTATTGCATAATGTCTTTAAAATGGCCACTGCCGTGTCGAACACAAAATGACTTGAACTCTGTCCTCTCTAGTCGTTCACAAGGGGTTGCCTGCAACATAATGAAAATATTAGAAATCCCTATAGACACACATATATGGGACACCTCATACAAACCCTCCTGTTCTCGTCATCAGTCAGAGTAGAATGCTCTTATGTAAAGCGGGCTTTAGCTGGCTGCTCACCTGTCAATGTTCATACCTCATTTCTCCACATCACACAGAGGAACAGAGGAACTCTGTGCTGGAAGCATTTGGGGATGGGCTAGAAACTTAGACTTATAGTTCCTTATAGTTTAAAAAGTTCACACATCTCCAATCTTAGATCCTATGCTATGTGTCCACTGTAGCAAACTTCATGAGAACTGGATTGTAGCAGTGGGATGGATTTGAATTTGAAAACACACTCAATGATTTTTCTCTAGTCCCTATAGTACTAATAAACCAGAAGCAAAAATAAACCTAGAACTGAGGCCTAGTTAATAACATGTCAGTGCAAGCTTGACAATCAAACTAAAGCTCCCCCTAGAGGCCAAATCTGTGTACTGCCTCAGCCTATCTCAACTGGTCTTCCCCACCTAACAGAAACGTTCCAGGCTAGACAATGAAGCCAAAACTGAACGTTCTAAAGTTGCAATACCTCACACGTCCACTGGCTGCAGAAGCGAGCAATTTGCCATTAACTCCCATGTTAAAAAGTTCATTTTCACAGCAAAAATAAACATTTTTACAGCCTGGTTCAAAAAACAATGTGTCTTTCGGTAGTTGTTGGGTCGATGACAGCTATGGGGCGGGGGGGGGGGGGGGGGGGGGGGGGGTGAAGTTTAATCACCAGATAATTCACATCGACATTCACAGAATGAATTGGCCAGGATGCCCGGAACTTTTAATTTTGGCTTCATCTGGTCTGTGAGAAAGTCTATGCGTGACATCACAAGGGTTTGTCCAGTTCTCTTATATACAGTCTATATGCTTACCACCTACAATTCTTGTCACAAGACTTACAAAATCACAAAAACACCACATGCACTGGTGAAACTAAAATCATTTTAATAAAAAAAAAGCTAAACAGTCCTTTCTCTCCCTCTCCCTCAGTGAAAGTAGTCCCATTAGAGGCAAATGTGGCATCAGACGCGGATGGTTTATGTGCTGAGTACTCAGATGGAGCCTATCTGCGCACAATCGATGTTTATGACATGATCAAGGAGAACTTCCGCACGATAATTCAGGTATGTGTTTAAGTGTGTGTGTGTTTGTGTTTCATCTAAAATATTGTTATCATATCACCTTCAACAGAGTCCATCTCTCTGTGGCTTTGTACAAGATCTAGTCACTGTAGTGTAGCTGAATGACAACCATTATGGTGGTGACAAGCAGAGACATGGCTGTTGCATGAAAAACTTCTATGCAAAATTGAAATGCCAAATGCAGAAGGATAGTTAAGGATCTCTGTCTGTCCATCTGTCTGCCTCGTTGTTGACCAGTGACGTACAACAAGATTGACCATTCAAGATTGACCATTCAAGTTTTAATTTTGTCCGTCTGTCTCTGCAGGACGTAAATGAGGAGTTGCTAATGGACTTCATGAAGTATGCAGATGAGGATGGCGATCAACAGCTTAGCCTGCAGGAGTGTGACAAGCTGGTCAAATACATCCAGAAAAAAGATTAAGCACATAGAGTCATTCATGGCATATATATGTTGACAGTAATCATGTTAGACTCAGGACATTAACCTGACTTAGGAAAAAATATTGTACCTCTCTAAGCTACTTTAAATAAAAGTTTTGCTTTGTCTGCAATTGTTTAAAAAACATGCTTTAAGAACTGACATTGGTGTGAACTCTACAGACATGCACGCACACACACACACACACACATACAAGTTTAATAACTCAGAAAACCGTGGGGGGTATCTGCGGACAGATGTTGCCGTAAAAAGTGAAAAATGCAGATTGTAAATCTTTAAATAGGAACTCCAAAATCTGTACTTTGCACATCCTCGCCAATAAATACCATCAGAGACAACTGCATGTATGCACACACACACACACACACACACACACACACACACAGAAAAGAGATAGATAGAGAGAGAGAGAGAGAGAGGTAGGTAAAATGAGAGACAGAGATATAATGAGAGAGTAAGTGAGAGAGAGAGAGAGAGAGAGAGAGAGAGAGAGAACCCACCCAGTCTCTTCTTTATAGTCTGTCAACTTTGACCTCACCTGTCACCCTGGCAACAGCCTGCTGTCTCAGCTGACCATTCTCCTCTGAGACAAATATGAGCAGATGACACGGTCTGTGTGTGTGTATGTGTGTGTGTGTGTTTCTTTGGATTCAATTGTAATCCCCTTTTGTTCCAGTAAATTGTAAGAGCTCAATGGCTATGTTTCTTTTGTATGGTAATGATTTTCTATGGTAAGGATTTTTTTGGACTGAAAATAACTAGACAAAGTCAGGATGTATGTCTGCGAGTGTGTGTATGTGTGTGTGTGTGTGTCTGTGTGTGTGCACATATGAATTGTATGAGCTGATGGCCAGGAAGGTCTGTTTTGACTGAAGTGAACTGGCCAGAGACACTCAGTTGAAAACAACAGATGAGGGGGGGAGAAGGTAAGGGGGGGGGATGGGGAGAGAGGGGGAGAGAGAGAGAGAGAGAGAGAGAACAGGACAGCAAGGAGCCAAGGAGACAGGGAAGGAGACAAGCGCAGAGAACGAAAAAAAGTAAGAGGGAAGCACATTCCTCTTGCTCTTCTTCTCCATTCAAAACAACAGCTGGAGCACACACAGGTGTGTGTGGGTGTACGTATGTGTGTGTGTGTTCCTCTTAGGTTTTAGCAACCACGGTTAACACCACTTGCTGACTACGCAGTGCACCTACCCCACACACACACACACTAAAACACTAAAAAACACCCCCATGCATGTACACATGCCCACACTTTCACACACACACTGTGGGAACAGCATTCCTTGATCTGAACACACACACACACACACCCACATTACATTTTCTGCCTTCTGGTCGGACGCCTGCCTCACCAACCCTGTCATTATGAGGATCCGGAAAGCCAGAGGACACATACGAGAGAGAGTCCCCACTCACACTTCCACACACTCACACTGAGAGACCACACCGCATACACACACAGACCACCAGCAGCGCTGCATGTACAATATGCTGCATGGACAACATGGTGCAGAAAAATAATCAGGCTAGAAAATGATCTATGTAATATAACAGTAATAACAGTAATAATGCATGACCTGAGTCCTGTCTTGATGACTATATACTGCTTTTGAGATAAGGCATTATGGGATTGTGTTGTATCTAAAATACTAAGTGCCATTTGTGCCTCTTATAAAGGCTTATGCAACAGTTCACAATCAAAGTAATAGTATTAAAAAATATTGGTAACCCTTTTTTTTGCATGAACCCTGTCTTCATAATACCCTATAAACAAATTCCTAAAAGTTTATAATGCATTCATAAAGCTTCATAATGATTGACATAAGTGTTCACAACTATTTATACACACTCATAAGACATTATAATGCTATGTTATAAGCATACAACATTATACAACAACATTAAGTGACACAGTGCGTTATAAACCTTCTTTGGTCTTTGTCACCTTATTGCAGTCATTATCAAAAGGTCAAAATAGCTTTATAATGCACTGTATCACTGCCTGTACCTTAAAATTACAATTTGCAGATTTTTCCAGATGCGTAATCTAAGTCTATAAAGTGCACTATGATAAGTTAAAGAGAAATGTTGTGCTAGTATGTTTAAGCATACTATGCATATACATAAGTATGCACAAAATGGTGGGCGTGTGTAAGTCTGTGTGAGGTGTTTAAAGGACTGTGAAGGACTGAGAGTGTGTGTGTGTGCTGTGTCCCTGTAGTCACGGTAACAATGGGAGCTGTTAACTTCAGAGTGTGTGTAGGGGAGACTTGTTGTGGAGTGTGTGTGTGTGTGTGTGAGTGAGTGTGTCTCAGACAGAATCTGTGTTTCAGGAAACAGAGAGATCCTGTTTTTGAACCAGCTCCCATTGTTGAACTGATTAAACACACACACACACACAATGTATCCCCCCACACAGTCTAGTGTTTCATACACACACACTCTTTCTCCATTACATTCCCACTTACGCAGGCACGCACACACACACACACACACACAACCAGAGCATCCCCTCCCCTTGTTAAATAATTGTGACACCCAGCCTTACAACTCAAATCTCCACACTGTCTCCCCAAACACAAACAGATGCCCACACCCATGTCCTCTATAAAAAACACACACACAATCAACACGCATCCTCTCGTCCTCCCTGTGTATCTCAGAGACGACCACACAGACATGCCTAATCACTCTCTCTCTTTCACACACACACACACACACACACTCTTACTCTCACACCCACGTGATGCTTGAAGGTCCACCATCATCACCTTTTTTTAGGCCTCTATCATAAACACAGACACACACAGGTCTCTATCTTAAACACACACACACTGACACACTCTTCAAGGCCTCGTCTTCCTGTCGCCACCGATCAGTACACATCCTAACACCCATCCTTTTTTATCTCACCCTCTTCTCGTTCACACCACTCTTTGCTTTCCTCTCCTCCAGCCCTCTCTGTATTTCTCTCTCTGTTTGCCACATTTTTTCCCCCTATACTAAAGCTCTTATCGTTGTCTTCTCTTACAGACATCTCAGATTTCCAGTGCTTTGGAAACATGTTTCTTCCCCCCTCGGTCCATCTGTTTGAACCTATCTGAGCACATGAGTGAGACAGAAGTGTGTTGGGGTTGGGGTGTGTGTGTGTGTGTGTGTGTGCGCGAAGGAAGTACCTTTGCGTGTGGATAACAGAAGTGGGAGTAGTGTTTGATTATATGTTTTCAACAACGGGGGGCGAAAGAAGAAGAAAAAAAAAACAGTTTTAGGAGCAGAATGATTGAATGTGTCAAACATGACAGCTGCACCTGTGGTTGCTTGCTTGCTTTCATTCCAATAAGCAATAAGCAGAACCCCTCTCCCCTTCCCTCTCCTCCTTCAAATCCCCCCACCGCTCCTCCTCCTCCTCCTCTCCTTCTGCTCTGTGTTGTGTCTGGCCAGGGGCTCGGTTTCTGATCACAGGAAGTGATGCTGGCACGACGGCACACTGAGAAACAGCACAAAGGCTGTTCCCACCGCTCCCATACACGCACTTGCGAGCAAGTTGCGTCTGCAGTGTACACCCCCTGACACGCAGCAGCACACACACATAAAGGAACGAACACACACACACACACGGTTTGTTCACAAACACACAGACACACATCTAGGCAGACACACGCAAACATCAGGTTCACACACAAATCATCGGCTCAAGCCTTTGAGACTGTCCAACGCCGTGCTTTCATCTCAAGCCCCCCCCACCCCCCCCCTGGGGCAAGCATAACACATAACTCCTCCAGGGCCTCACGAATAGGTAATATATAAAATTTATTTGTCGTTTCAACCACAGACATCCCTCCAGAGACCCAAAAACATGGCAGAGCTCAAAGTTTTACACCCCTTCTCTCACACACACACACACACACAAACCCACCCACCCACATATACATATGTGTGTGTATATAAATAGTTTCAAAAAACGTTTAGCTATTTAGCAAAGGCAAAAACAGATATATGACAGTTAAAAATAAAACCCTAAATCTGATATGTATGGAATGATGTTTTTTTCCCCCCATAACATTAGAAAGCGGTGGGTGTGATTGAGAAAGTGAGCGTACACAGGGCAAAGCTGACAGGCAGGAGGCAGGAGCTCACATACTCCAACCTGGGAGGACAATCTCTCCTTTTCACACGGGAAAGCCGACACTTATCTCAGTCAGCTCCTGCGACGGAAACTCCAGCCGTGGGGCAGGAAGATACCTGAGATCCTTGTTTAATTTTATCGCGAGTAGAAGAGAGAGAGACAGAGCTGAAGAGAGAGAGAGAGAGAGAGAGAGAGAGAGAGAGAGAGAGAGAGAGAGAGAGAGAGAGAGAGAGAGAGAAGGCACCACCACCATCACCACCACCCCAGCAGTCGCACGGAACAGCTTCAGAGCCTGGCGAGCCGACGGTATACCCAGAATCCTTGGAGGGTGGCAATAAAGAAACGCCAGTGTGTACTTCATGGTCCACTGGTCACCCACGGCCTTACTGTGTAGGTAGCATTGGAAGAGAATGCAGGACAGATAGGCGACAGCCCAGACACTGGTTATGAAAAACTGGGCCACTGTGTACAAAAAAGTGAACCAAATGACCCAAGCAAGCACATGACAGGATACAGAATTGAAGTGTGTTGCTCCAAGTCAGCATGGACTTGAGAAGCTTCAAACAGTCTCCCATGAGCAATAGTCATATATAGTACATCATACAATAAAAAAAACACAATCATTATCCTCTGATAGCATAAACAGATGGCAGTGACTGCTCATGGACATGACTTTATGGGCCTGGAGAATATTTGTGGGGGTGGGGGGTAGACCATGGTAGTTTTGAGCTTTCATCCTCAAAAAAAAAAAAAAAAAATCCCACAACACTAAACAAAAGAACTAAACAAATGCAAAAAGCATATCTGATGGGTCACATTTCAACCACACGTCAGTTTGCCTGCACTTGTCCAGTCGTAGCATGTGGGCCACAGCTCGATAAAGATTGAAACTCAGTTACACTGGCTCTTTGTGCATATCCAGCATCTGCCCACACTGAGGGACAGTGGTGGTCCAGTGGACTACTCAGGACTACGCTTTTGCATATGAAAACAGCTTCCTCCCACTGCAAGGTCAGACAAAGGTCAGAGGGCAGCTGGCTGACCATCTGATAACGCTGGCGGCTCTGGTGGGCCGTCTTGATGTACATGGCAGTGTAAGGGAGGAGAGGTGACATGGTGCGAACATTCGCAATACCACAGCACTCCCCAGCACGCAGCATAAAACAAAGAGGTGTCTGTACGGAAAGAATTTGTGAGAAACAGGCTGATGAAAGGCTTACAGAATGGAATGTATAGAGAGAAAACAAGCCCCAGTAACAGAGATACACATTGATGACAAGTCAGAGGTCACTAAACCAGGAATTCCTCAAGGCCCATTTTAAGGCCTCATAATAAATCAGCTATATTTTTTTTACCTTTTTAAAGTGCTTTTTTTTTTCGAAGCACATATATTGATGTACAGAAACTTTTTTGTAAGGTTACACGTGTGCTAGATGATTAAAATAAAAGAGCAAAAAAAAAAAAAAAAAAAACGACAAAACGCAACAAAAAATGTATTTAAAAAAAAAAAAAGACATTTGGCATCTAAACTCTTATAGCATAGCGAGATAACAATGAGTAGGCATGAACTGCATACGGCAAACAGTACGCAAGGTTACAAGAGTATAATAATAATGAAAAAAAGTACCTGAAAATTACACCCAGTAATAACCACCCTCCCAAACCAGCATCCTGAAACAGACATGTCTTTCCTCCTTTTAAAGTGCACCAAAAGGAAACCTCTTCAGTGGGTATGATCTCCTGCGTCGGAAAAAAGAGCTTCCCAAAAGAGCTTCAAAGGCCTGGCAGTCTTCTGGGTCACTGACCAGCTCCCTTCCCTCTTGTGAAGCGCACAAGACAAATGTGGCTTTGCTCAGAATGGGAGCCATATCTGTAGAACCTTTTTGTTAAAAAAATAATACATATACACATATTTTTAAGATCAACCTCAATGGCTCAACAGTCACCCCCAGCCCCCCACACCACACCACACCACCACACACACACACACACACACACACACACACACACACACACACACACACACACACACACACACACACACACACACACACACACACACACACACACACACACACACACACACACACACACACACACACACACCGCTGCCTGAAAGTCTGACTTGTGTAGTTTAGCTTGTGTAGCACAGACCGAACCGTAGTACCCAGAGGTAAAGGGACCCTTGATGAGAGGGGGTGAGGGGTGAAGGGAAAATGGAGGCCATTTTGTTAGAGGACACAGGAGACAGGCCCAGGACCAAGGCACTTAGTGGTGAGTTAGGGCTCCAGACCAAGACCAAGACCAAGAGTCTCTGGCTCAGATAGACACGGGCTTGTAGGCGGGCTTGCTCTGACCGTCTGATGCAAAACTCCAGAAGAGGAAGAAGCGGATGAGGCTGGTGACGATTCCTGGTGTGTTGGGAACCTGTGACACACAGCAGGGAGAGGAACAGAACTGAGAGTGTCTCACAGAGTAAGAGAGAAGGATTTTAGGCAAGCACAAATAACAGGGCAAGTAGGGAGCATGGATATAATAATAATAATAATACATTATTATTATTATTATTATTATTATTATTATTACTACAATATAGTTACTACTACTATTAACACGGTTATCACTTCTTTGTCTTTTCATTTTTACAAGAAGTAAAGGAAGACGAGTAAACAAGTTTCTGTTACACAAGTAAAAGGCAGAAACCAAAGGTCTTTGTGAAAAGGAGCGATTTCAAACGGTTTTTAAAGTTTCGCATTGACAAGATGTTGCAGATCTTAGGGGTCAGCAGGTTCTAGACAGTGGGGGGCAGCAACCTGGCCAACCTGCCCATACTCAGCTGTTCCTTTGCCCCATAAAATCGGGCACCAATGAAAAACGAACGCTAGACATTCGCCATCAGAATCAGTGGTCTGATTGTGTACTACTGGACAGTGCTACAACCAGAGGCATTTGAAAGACGTCCGTTGATCCCGCCTCTGAGAGCTTCTTGTGTAAGGTAGGCTTGCCAGACCAAACTCCGTCTACGAGCTTGGTGGGACAGTCAAGCTAGCATTCACATAGGATCGCCCACCGCTAGGCCGCTGAAATCCTTTCGCTTGTGAGCTTTGTCAGGTAGTGGTTGGCAAGATTTCCTACTGCAAATGTGTCTGCCAACTGGTCACGTCAACTGTCAATCAACAACATCCTTTATTCCTATTGGTAATCACATCAATCACATTGCTCAAAGTGAAAGTAATATCATCTTGGCACCTGCCCACATTCCCATGGATGATTCTCTGCTGCCGCCACATACTGCTCAAGCACACTCACACTCCATTGTTGGTTACTGCTTAGCCACGGGCGAGTAGCTCGATATCTGAACGGGGCTTAGGTCCTTGTCTATGGGCCGCAGGGTCTGGGACGAGGTGTAAAAGAGGGGTCCGATAAGTATCCGGAGGGCAAGGGATGGAGGGATTTCTAAGGGAGAAGGAGGGTTTTGTGCAAGATGCAGAACCTAACGGGGAGCCAGTGAACATTCCTAAAGGGTGAGCACAGCGCTTCTAGGATCTAGAGCTTTTTTCGACAGCCTTTCAACTGGGCACCTCCAAGGGGGTATAGGTAAGCCCCCTACTCACACAAATACCCATGACAGCTGATGTGAAGCTTATGGGGGGAAAAAAACCCATCTCCTGCATGTGTGGATCTCTTTTGATGATCGAGCATGTGTAAATATTCATGATCTGGTGGGGAACTGTTGCTCGTGGTGTCAAAAGGCTCCCAAATTTAGCCTGGCAGCGAGTGTTGCACACATCAAACAGGCTGGTTAGAGCCGACAGGTGTTCATACACCGTCTGTCTTGAACATGGGTTTTCACATACAGTATTAATCATTGAGAGAACGCAGATTTCATCTTTGTGTCATGCAGTGGCAGACTACGCAATAGCTATGGCACGGCACTGGCAAACGACCAGACTTACCTTCAGCTGACGCACTACAAGACCCTTGCCGAGAAACTGATGGGTAACCTAGCAACCTGCATTACAAAACAACCCCTGTCATATCCCCCTGAAGAGCCATAAAGTGGAGGCGCAGGAAGTTCTCATTATGTGACCAACTTCCATTTGGAGAAGCAGAGCCAAGTAGCGCTTCAGTCGCCTGTGGGTCACACTGGGAACAGAATCGAGCCAAACACCAAACTCTCAGTTAACAACTTCCGAAGCCTGGCTGGGAGAGGCGGATTTTAGGGGTGAGAACCAGCAGGAGCGAGACAGAAGAGGAGAATTTTTGGGTGTGAATAAAACACTCATTCATCCACCACCACCTTCTCCTCCTCCTCCTTCTCCTCCTCCTCACACAGAAAATACCAATTTTAAACAGCTCCCTAAATAGGTGTGACATTTCAAGGCGTTCTCTTACAACAGATTCTGTGTTGCCTCAAAACTCAGGCCCACATCGTCAAAATGGCTTCCCAGTTCTGAATGATTTGTTCACCACAGCCAGTCCTCTGCTTATTCCTGACTGTCAAGATATTGTAAGAAAAAAGCATTTTCTGCCTGCAATACAGTAGGCAGAACAACGTAGACATTTTGCTTCTTGAGTACTCAACAAAAAAAAAAGGTTTAAGAAAAAGATTTAAGTTTTTTACTTTGCATTCTCTTAGTCTTTTTTCTATCCTTAAATTGAAGAGCACCAAAGCTACTCTCTTATACCCTACACCTTGGTAGCCCTCCTATTAAATGGTTTGTTAGATTTAGGCTAAGACGAGTATTCAGACTGACGGACGCTACAGTATGTCACAAAAGTGAGTACACCCCTAACATTTTTGTTCTTTTTCTATTATATCTTTCCATGGGAGAAGTCTAAAGACATAATACTTTTCTACAACGTCAAGTAGGCAGTGTACAGCTTATATAACAGTGCAAATTTGCTGTTCCCTCAAAATAACTCGACACACAACCATTAATGTCTAAACCACTGGCAACAAAAGTGAGTACACCCCTGTATGTCCTAAAGACCACTCGCTCCACTGTCTCACCATGATGTAGAAGTCCTGCAGCTGCATGCCGTAGAGTGTCCAGGAGGTGGAGGTGAGGAAGGTGGCCACCGCTAACGGGAACGAGAGGCGCTCCACCGAACGAGTGCGGATGATCTCCACCTGACCGAGAAAAGGAGAAGAAAAGGGGACAGGGAGTGAGAGAGAGGGGGAGAGAAAGAGGGGGGGGGGGGGGAGAAAAGGACAGTGATGATATAACTAATAAAAACTTAAGTACCAATCTGATGTGATTACTGAGTAACCAATCCGATCAATGTCCTGACGCAAAAAAACAATTGACTGCAAAATTGACTTGCATCATCTTACAGGACATTGGATTATGGTGAATTATCTTCTATATGGAATAATAATTATGCGTTTATGTAACCGTACTAATATAATGCATGTAGTGTATTTTGGGATCAATTGCCGCAATTTCTTACAGAAAAACAATGTAATTGAAATAAGATAAGGTACTTTGGTAAACAAGGTTGCATGAGCCTGGACTCAAACCTGTGACTCAGCAGGAGGAAGGAATGGGGGGAGGATGCGTACTCAATGCACAGCTACCATAGTTGTGTGTGTGTGTGTGTGTGTGTGTGTGTGTGTGTGGTTGGGGGGGGGGGGGGGGGGGTCCAGAGAGGAGGAGAGAGTTGGTGAAGAGTTGCTATGTGACTAAGTGTGTATTTACCGGGTGAGCCAGTGGAGATGGGTACAGGGCTGATGTTGCACGTGTGTGTGTGTGTGTGTGTGTGTGTTTGTGTGTGTTTGTGTGAGTGTTTATATGTGTGTGTGGAGACATAGAGAGAAAAGACATTAAGTACCAATCAGAGCACTGTCCTGACCCAAAAAAACTGGGAAATAACTGCATCATATTACAGAACATTAGATTACTTAATAATACATTTTATGATCAACAACTGCCACAATGTCTCACACAAATTGAATAACGTAATTGGAATAAGAACATAATGTTATGCAACAGATTTGTTTTGTTCAATAAGCTCAGATCCCCATTTTATGATCTTAACCTAATTAAAATGAAGCAAATATGTTGTGTTCAATAGGATTTGCTCCTTCAGTGAAAGTCCTTCAGTGACCAGGAATATGATTGGATAAACAGGGTTAACCCTTTCCTGTACACCCTGCTCATTACCTGTGGCATTTTAACACAGCACTGAGATGAGACTTACACAGAAGTCACCCAGTTCACACACACTGAGAATTCGATAGCATTTCAGTGTACATGTTTGAGAATGTTCTATAGAGAGTCAGAGCCAGAGAGACAGAGACAAAGAGCAAGAGACACAGAGACAGACAACACTGTAACACACTACTGCACCAATAAGTCTTGTCTGGCACAACAGCAGGTCTCAACAGATAAGAGAGAGAGAGAGAGAGAGAGAGAGAGAGAGAGAGAGAGAGAGAGAGAGAGAGAGAGAGAGAGAGAGACAGAGACAGAGACACAGAGACACAGAGACAGAGAGACAGAGAGACAGAGACAGAGAAAGAGAAAGAGAGAAAATGACAGTGACTGAATAATAATTTATTAAGAATAAAGAAACTTAATTACCGATCTGATCTGATTACTGAATAACCAATCCAATCATCCTACACAACATTGAATTATGGTAAATTCTCCTCTGAATAAAATAAAAACTATGCGTTTATGTAATTGTATGAATATAATGTATTGTAGTATATTTTGTGATGAACTGCCACAATTTCTTACAAAAAACAAAACCAAAAAAGAAAAACCAATATAATTAAAATTAGAAGATAAGGTCCTTTGGTAGATTAGGTTGTGTGTGTGGGAACTCGGAGAGAAAAGACAGTGACTAAAATTAATAACTAAAGTACCAATGACAGCACTGTCCTGACGCAATACTGCATTGAGTTACAGAACATTGGATTACTTTTGTGATCAACAACAGCCACAATTTCTGACGCAAATCGAACAACGTAATTAGAATAAGAAAACAAAGTTATGCAACAGATTTGCTTTTTTTCAATAAGCTTAGATCCCCTTTTTATGCCCTTAATCTAGATGCAGAGCTACATCTATTGCATTGTAACACACTACTGCACCAGTAGGTCTTGCCTGGCACGATAGCAGGTCTCAACACATCTCCAGAAAAAGGTCTCCGAGAAAGAGACGAAAAGTGGACAGAGAGAGAGAAAAGGACAGTGACATAATAATAATAATAATAATAATAATAATAATAATTACCAATCTGATTCTGATCCAGTGATGGGGACACAAAGAGAAAAGACAGTCACTAAAAATAACTAAAGTATCAATCAGAGCACTTTCCTGACCCAAAACAATTAATTGAGAAAAGACTGCATCATTTTACAGAACACTGGATTACTATACATACTACATACTAATACATTTTGTGATAAACTGGCACAGCTTCTGACACAAATTAAATATAACTGGTAGAAGAACATAAGGTTATACAACAGATTTGCTTTGTTCAATAAGCTCAGATCCCCATTTTTATGACCTTAATCTATTCAGATTATGTACCAAAAAAAGCAGAAATGATGTAAAAAAATGGAACCCATATGTTTTGTGTAATAGGATTTGCTCCTTCAGTGTCCGGATGCCCCTGACAAGTGCTGTGTGATCACTGCTGTGTGACATAGGGCGGCCCCGTGTCTGCTGCTCAGGTGCTGGGATAAGCTGGACACTGGGCCACAGTCCACCAGAGGTGCGTATGCAGGCCCAGCCATATGATTGGATAAACAGGGTTAACCCTTTCCTGTACACGCCTGCTCACTACCTGTGGCATTTTAACACAGCACTTTGAGAGTTGGGACTTACACAAAACTATGGGTACTGTAGTTTGGCTTGTTAAACTAATCCTGACTTGACCTGACCCGACTAAGAACTGATGCTGAACACATGCCTGGAAAGTCAGCTTATCAGTTGCCATCAAGAGTACAATTACAAGGTCTGGATATTTTATGTACTATAACTATTTATGTAATGCAGGTAATGTGGTATACCCAGTTCACATGTTCGTTCACTTACACACACACACAGAGAAGTCCCATCTACATAATGCACACAGACACAGCGATAGTATTTCAGTGTACATGTTTGAGGATTTTTCAGAGAGAGACAGAGAGAGAGAGACAGAGAGACAGAGACAGAGAGACAGAGAGAGAGAGACAGAGAGAGAGAGAGACAGAGAGAGAGACAGAGAGCATTTTAACGTACTATTGCACCAGGAAGTCTTGTCTTACACAACAGTATCTGAGGTCACACGGGCTTGATTTACTAAAGACTTGCATGTAGGAAAACAGGTGCAAGCTTGATAACACCTGCAATTTAACACCTAACCTGATCTACCAAAGGTGTGCAAAAAGAATGAGGTCATTGGAGAAAAAAAAAAAAAAAATCGCAAAATAACATTCATTCATTCTTTTTTTGCATGTTTGCTTTTATAATCAAACTTGCTTTTACACTGCAGGCAATCTCTCGGCCATGTTCTCCATTATGGGAACAACGGACATGTGCATAGCTGTAATTTAAATATCGCTGGCTGCACCTAATTGCACTTGCAGTTGGCGTCATTTACACAATGGATCTTAGTTAATCCCTTTGTGAAACACAGCCCAATGAAGCAAGGACACAATTTAGCAGCCATTATTAGGGATCTTGTAAGTCTAAGCCTGAACAGAGGTCTACTCACCAGATAGACACAAAGTGAAGGTGTGTGAGTTCACTTATGTGTGTGTGAGAATGATGAGTGAGTGAGTGAGTGAGTAAGTGAGAGAGATAGAGAGAGAGAGACAGAGACAGAGAGACCTACAGACACACAGAGTAAGAGAGAGCAGGTGCAG
>CM059277.1:15000385-15002885 GCA_030347295.1 Setipinna tenuifilis
ACTGGGGCGCCTGGAACGGCAAAATGTACAGAAGCAGAGGCCCCTAAAGAGGGTCCTCTTCTACCCACAATTCCTGGCAGTTCAACAAAAACAGAACCTGTGGCCACAGCATCTACTGACTCTGAGGATCAAATGTAGAGGGAGGTGAATGTGGCACCGGTCCATAGCTCGTCCACAGAGGGGTGCTGTGTGTAATTTGTTTAGCTGAGGCGTTGTGGTGTGTGAACTCTGCTGGTGCTGCCACTGACTGACCAAACACCCAGGCTGCGTGCTGACAGATGTCAAAGCATTCCCTGGGGAACCAAAAAAAAAAAAAACAGAAAAAGGCTAGCGAGAGTGCGAGTGCAAACGCCACTGTGACATCCTCACACTCTAGTGAGAGTTTACGCACTCACCCCAAAAACCACCATGCCCTCCTCCCCTTCTCCCCTCCTCCCTCTCTCTATCTCTCTATCTATCCTGCCATCCCTGCCTGCCCTCTCACCAAGGATGTTTGGCCAAGCACTGTGAAGTCCTGTCACACAGGCAGTGTGGGATGAAAGGAACGGGGGGATGATGGAGAGGGAGAGAGAAAGAGAGGGAAAGAGAGAGAGAGAGAGGGGAGGGGGCAGAGCAGTGGAGGGAGGGTGGGAAGAGAAGAAGGAGGCTGTTGTTGTAGCTTAAGTAGCCTAAGTGCTGATGTTTTTTTTTTCTTCCTTTCCCCCTCCTCCTGGCCTGCAAGGACACCGTGGGCTATAGCAACTGTCCTCTGCGGCCCTGTTTTGGTGAGCCCTTGGTGAGCCCTTCCTCACACAGGGAGCCTGAGCCTCCGAATCACATTCGCCTTTTCAAGGGGACATGTATGACAGTATTAGGAGCTTGGAGAGCATATATGATGATCGAAACAGGTGGTCCTCTCAATGGTCAACTGACACAAGCATTAAGTCTTCCAAAATGGTCATTTAGCTTGTTAACTAGCCTTATAATGCTGCTAACTTACTGTAACTCCCAGTGATGATTCTGATTCACGAGCACGCATGCAACTTACATTTATATTTGCAAAATTAGAGTGAGTAAATGTGTGTCAGCTTAATATAAGTCCCCTAATATAAGTGCTGATGATTTTTTCCCCTTCCCCAGCCACCTGGCCTGTAAGGACACAATGGGCCACAGCAGCTCTCCTCTGCGAGAGGGTGTTTGGGGTTTTGGGTGAGACCTGCCTGCCTGCCTCAGACAACAGGGCTGAGCCTCCAAATCCATTTAGCCTTTCAAGTGATAATCAATTAGGCCTAAGATGTGGAGTCCTGATTCCAGATGAAAAAAAAAGTACCCTTTACTTATCTTTCATCATGTCTCATTAATCCACCCTGGCTGGCCTGGATTAGGACTAATCCCTAAGCCACCAGAGATGGGCAGGGGGTTGGCCAGCAGAGCTTTCTTCTTCATTCACAAGTGTCTTTTAACCACTTTGACCCATTGCCCCAAACTGGGTTGGAAGGAAAATGGTGTTTTTGTGTTACTGTTTAATCTCTCTCTGTGTTCTATCTGTTATTCATGGGGTGTATATATATATTTTTTTTTATGTTCACTTATCTCATTGACTTAATGTCACTGCCAAGGTCTTGAAAGATATGGGTATCTACTTTAAGCCGTGAACTTGGTTTAGGTTCAGGGATATTGGAAAAGAAACTTTAAGAGATAAAAAAAATTGCACATTTCACCATATTTTTTTCAACAATATTGTATTTTTTTATTTTCATTTTGTTTTTCACATTGTCAATATTTAACAAATAAGCATGTCTTATAATCTTTTGTATTTACAAAACTTACAATATATACAAATGGATGAATAAAACACAAGTAAACAAAAATCAGACTCTGCACTTGTCAAATGTTTCAGTGTCTACATCACTTCATTCCAAACAGCACCTCTGTATGCAAAATGTGTTATGGTGTATGATAATGCAATGTGAGAGCAATGAGAAAAAAAAACAAAACAACAAAAAGAACAGCTGTACCGGTTGTGCGTGAGTGTGCGTATTTGTGTGTATGTGTGTGTGTGTGTGTGTGTGTGTGTGTGTGCGTATTTGTGTGTGTGCTTCTGTCTATCATGGTAAAAAGACCTGCTCTTTACCATGGTCTGGTGTGTGTGTGTGTGTTTGTGTGTGTCTGTGTTTTACAGTAGACAATGGACTGCAAGCTGTGGAGTTCCATTAAGAACAGATGCAGTACACAAGGCAAGAGACAGCCACCACCAGGAGAACTGAACTGCTCGAATGCTACACTTAGATCAGGAGTACAGGCTCGGGCACACGTTATGCATGTTAGCGGCCATATGACATATACAGGTGATACAATTACATACGTATTACAACGTATTACAACTGTGGCCTTTGGCTCAAGAGGTACAAGTAAATATGGATCTTTTCACACCTGGATACACATTAATGAGATGGTAGGTTGTAGAAAGAAAATCCAGTTTTTGAGTCCACTTATTGTTGTTTTACCAAAAAAACAAAAC
>CM059277.1:15012885-15020385 GCA_030347295.1 Setipinna tenuifilis
TGCAAGATGGTTTTCTGGCTGTATGTGAATCATGTAAAATTTAAAGACATTTAGTTCAGTGTGCCATCCACCCCAACACCATCACCACACATCCACTTATAAGTTTTCCTTTTTGACATTTCCTATTTCACCAACATTCTGACCTTCTTGCTTTTCACCCAAAAAATTTACCCCCATCATGCACATACCCCTGTATCCATATCTTGACTCAGTGTTCGCTCATCACCTGATTGTATCTATAGGTAATAAGATATTGCCCAATACGGGACATCTGATTTCTGATGTTGCTCAAGGTAGCGCTGGTGACTCATCACACACCGTACGGTAACTACTGACTCACGCCTGCGCCCCGTGCCTCTGACTTACTAGCGAATATTCCACGAGCTGATAAACAAGTAACGTCACGGTTCTCCTGGCAAAGTTACTCGCACGTAGCCGCTCGTAAAATTACCGGGAAACAAGGAAAGAAAATGAGCAGGCAGGTGCGCGTGCGTGTGACCTTCTCAACGCGAATCGACAGCCCGACAGAAATAACGACTTCAGGAAAGGCTAGCTCCTGACTTACCGAATTCGCAACTGAAATCACTTTTTTCCCCTTTGGTGGGCTCTTTCTTTAATTCCCCCGTAAAAGCTCAATAAATCCGGGCTACTACACCGCGCCTGTCATTCGCATCGATCCTATAAGTGCTGCCTTTTTCAGGATAACCTCAAAACACACAATCCTGAAATCTGTTTCTGAGTCTGCTCCCAGTGCAGAAGGCTTAATGGCATAATTGCATATCTTACATAAAACGCTGATTATATTGTCGCATTGAAATTAATACGTGATCGTTTTCTCTCCTTTCATTTCACACACACCACGCACTGGCATAGTTGCCATGGCACACAGAAGTTTAGCTGGGTAACTGCCTACGCAGGAATACCCTTTCTCTCAGTCTCTCTCTCTCTCTCTCTCTGTGAGTTTATTCTCCTACATACCTAACACAGATTTCCTCTTAGAAAGTTCTTCAGACTTCACGCAACACAATATTCTAGCCCTTGAGTCGGGTTTGCTTTCGCCTGTCTATTTATTACTACGCGCAAGTGTACAACTGGACTGTAAGTATATTTAGTTTTTTCCGGCCGTCCATCTGTCTACTCGAGCTTGCTTGTCCTCTCAAGCACAAGTGTCTGTTTACCTAGTCCGTGCGCAACGTAAAAAAATAAAATCTCTTTAGCACGTTTAACAAGCTGGACCAAAAGATAAACCAAAAAAAGCTAAACCAAAAGCTACGTCAAGGATTGCAACTGTTGTACAACAACTAGCAAAGGCAACGCGCAGGCGGGGCAATGTCTCCCACTTACACAATACAATACTACAGCGGCTTAATTAACTTCTACAATTTTGCAGAGTCGTGTGCAACCGGTTTATTGCATGTGGAGATAAACATGATTTCTTGCACGGTTCAGAGAAGAGCTATGTTGTAGAATGCTGCCTTGAGACAAGTATCCATCAACATTGAGATAAGAGTCCTGTACTGATAAATCTTGCGCGCGCACTCGCACACACACACACACACACACACACAAGAAATAAATAGGTTCATGCATTTGCTACTTACTTGGGATTCGTGCTATTCCAGAACACACTGTGCCGTTCCGCAGAGACACACCATGCGCAGAAAGTCAAGGAGATGCTCAGGAACCAAAGGAAATCCATGGTTGATTTTGGTTAATTTACGCAAAAGCGCACAAAAAGCCGATTGGCAGAAATGAATCAGTAGCGTTGGAACTATACTCAACACTAAAGATACTTAGTACTGTACGAAGTTAATAACAAATATAAACAGTAAGATAGCTAGCTGTTTTGATTACTCAGGAAGACTTCACAGTCACGTCCGATCAAGCAAGAATCACGCAGGTTCTGTGGACTCTCCCAACGCCACGACGGAGTTTTGAGGAATGCCCCCTGGATCTAGGCCACGCCCCGATAGTGCCGAAGGCAAATCATACGCAGTGGAGAGTCCGCCTACTGCGCCCGACACCCAATTGTGAAGGCGTTGTGGAAAGACGCCTCGCCCTTTTTTTTTTCTTTTTAGAATATATTAATATTATTTTGTTGTCCAAGGAAAGACAATAGATGCGCTTTCAGGGATGTTTGTAAAGTGGCGTCTCCATTGGGTAGGCAGAAATAAACGAGACAGTATTGACACTAAGAAATGTAACACTATTGTGGATATCCCCATTACATATATAAAAAAATGTCCATGTTACTACAGATAAATAATATAAAGTACATTTACAATGCAATTACAGTGCATGCTTTCAAAAACATATTGGCATTTAAAGACATGTCTGTCCAAATAATATTTTGCTACATGGCGAGACCCTTACTTTAACCATAAACCTAAAGTGGTCTGTTAAAAATACTGTATGATAAATCTCAGATGCACAGCAGCATACAGACCACAGACCAGAGCCAGTTAAAGGTTTTATATGCAGCTGCAGGAGAGCTCCAAACTGGAGGGTATGAGCCCAGGAATGGAACTTATCCTGATCTGACATGGTTCCAATGCAGAACCAGCGGGTTGGAGCGAGCTGCCATCTGGAACTTAGTTCCACTCCGAAATATGAGTTACTTATCCTGTTATGAGCACGTTTGGTTCTGTACAACATTTAACAATCTCTGGTTCTTACTGAGAGTAGGACTTGCAGTAGGTTTTCTGTGGAGAACCACCAGACTGGAAAAAAACCTTGGTATAGCAACAGAACTATTTCTTCAAGAACCACCGAGGTGTGAAATAATGTGATAAAGTGAGCTCCTTAGCCTCTGTAGTTGAAATCATGGGGTAATTTATTTTTCACTTGCGAAATTATCCACAGTTTCTATGCTTGAGGTGCCAATATCACTCTGTGTGCAGTTCCTATCCTGTTTTGTGGTTAATAATAACATAAACAGCCTGAGTCACTCTGCTGCATTTGTTTTTGTCTTGTCAACAATTAAGCCAGAACAGTCTGGTTTAAATATAATGCAAGAGAAAAAAAATGAAGTAGTTATTTTCAGCTGAATTAGGAGCAGGAAATGGACACAGAGTATGCCTCCTATGATTCATTAGTACAGAAAGCAAACCATAAAACCTCCAGCCACAATGTTTCAATTCAGCGCATTTATTCTCCATATAAAGAGATTATGGACTTTATCTCTCTAGCATTTTTTATTCTCCACAGTCGGTTTAGTCATTATTTTAAGATGATCGTTGAAAAGACAATTTATGAGGCATCTCAATTTTGGCTCCAGAGAAATAGGCAGAGGTCAAATCCAAGGGCACCACCCCCTCCCCACCCACACCCACCCCCCATCTCTAAAAAGGGAGCTTAGTTGATTTAAGAGTTAAAGGAACAGTCCACGATTCTAGTCCCAGACACTTTGTCAAATTTAGGAGAATAGCTTCACACAGCGATCTAGATGGTCATGGTCCTGTGAAGGAATCATGTAATTTGATTGGCTGTTGAGGTCATATATCAGTCACATTTTCTGAATCCAAAACCATATCATTGCCCTCACCTTTGCAAGTGTCTCAAATAGAGGAGAGGTGTAGTTCTGTTACTCAAACCAATGCTCCAGTAATGTGGTCAGTAGAGCAGTTTAAAATCTTACACCATTCATAGTCTGATGAGCTATGACTTATTATTCACCTATTATTGACCTTCTGTTGACGTGTTATTATCAACTGATTTACAGTCACAATATTTATGACACACTTCGGTGGAGTTTTTTTTTTTTTCACTGTTATTAACTAATCTGGAAATTCACCAATGGCGCCCACATATGCTAGTCTATGAAGAAAAACAACATGTCATATCCTGCTAATCAATTGATCCATTCAGTCGAGAAACCTTGCCTCTGGCCCTCTCTGAACCCAAACACTCATGAGATTGTGACATCATCAGCGCCAGCCTGCCAACCATCACCTGGGCCTTTCCACACTTCTTCCATGGCGCTACCCCCGGCACTCCTCTCACCTCTGCCCCAGATAAGCTGCACCTCCCTGGGGCAGAATCAGACTTTAAGGGTCCAGTTCCACTCAGAGACATCCAGGTGTTTTTCTTTCAATCCCTGTACCCCTCTCTCTTTGTCGTTCTCTCTATCTTTTCTCTGTGAGTGAGTGTGTGTGTGTGTGTGTGTGTGTGTGTGTGTGTGTGTAAGTGAGGGTGTGTGTAGGTGTGTGTGTGTGTGTTATTTATGACTTTTGGGAGTGAGAGTTGACGGGAGCGGGCGTGTGGTTGTTGTCAGCTTCAGGCTGAGCTTGGACAAGCAGGCACACGTCGCCAGACTCCATTGAACCCGACTATTAGTCAGTTGTGAGTCTTTTGCCCCACTGCGTGTATGTGTGCTTTTGTTTGCACACAGGGTTTTTCCATCAGAAATTAATCTTGTTATGAACAATTCCTAATTTTCTCAGACAGTCTGTGTAGGCCTATTGGTATTAGTGTTCCTCGGACGTGGGGGGTATTGTGTACATAGCTCTGTGTTTGTAGGTGTGATAAATGTAACCTTATAAGCAGAATATGCAAAGGTAACACCTTTCTTCGATCTGTGGGTTACTGTTGTAAGCTTTGAATAAGGAAAAAAAAAGTTTTAAAAGATTAGCCATTTTTATCCTTCACAAGGGTCCAATTATAGAAAGAACAGGGCACAGAACATTACTGTCAGCAAAAAAAGTTTTTTTTGTAGCCTTTTTTGGCCATGCACACATTACAAGTTGCAACATATCTTTATTACTTTCGCCTCTCTCTCTCTCTTTCTCTCTCAGTTCAAAAGGCCTTGGAAGTGTTCATACAGTATTATCAAAGTTGGAGATCTTATCTCAAGCCATCTCTGTTTTTTTCTCCTTATTTCTTGTTCTCAGGAGAATGAGGGTTCCCCCTGAGATGGCCTGATAGGAGACGAAATGGGAGGAGAAGAGAGGTGAGGAGAAGAGAGGAGATGAGAGAAGAGGAGACCAGAGGAGAGGAGGTGGAAGGAAAGGAGAGGTTAGAAGAAGAGCGGAGAAATGAGAAGATGAGAGCAGAGGAGAGGAGATGGAGAGAGAGGAGAGGTGAGAAGAGGTAAGAAGATGAGAGCAGGGGAGATGAGATGGAAGGAGAAGAAAGGTGAGGAGAAGAGAGGAGATAGGAGAGCAGATAAGATGGGAGGAGAGGAGAAGTGAGGAGAAGAGAGCAACGAATAAGAGAGAGAAGAGGAATAGTAAGGAGAACAGAGGAGAGGAGATAATAGGAGAGGAAAGAATAATGGAAGTAAGGAGAGGAGGAAGAGGAGAGCAGAGAAGAGGAGATGGGAGGAGAGGAGAGGTGAGAAGAAAAGAACAGAGCAGCAGAGGAGGAAAGAGGAGAGGAGAGGGTAGGAGAGGAGAGTATAGTAGATGTGAGAGGAGAGGAGAGGACAGTGGATGTAAGGAGAGTAGAGTAGAGGAGAAAAGAGGACACAAGAGGAGAGAAGAAGAGAACGGGAGAGTAGAGAGGAGGAGAGGAGAAGAGAGGAGAGAACCGTGAAAGTAAAAAGAGGAGAGGAGACAAGAAGAGACAAGAGGAGAGAAGAAGAGAAGGGGAGATTAAAGAGGAGAGGACAGTGGAAGTAAAAAGAGGAGAGGAGGAGAGGAGACAAGAGGAGAGAAGAAGAGAAGGGGAGAGTAGAGAGGAGGAGATTACAATAGAGGAGAGGAGAGGATAGTGGAAGTAAGAGGAGAAGAGAGGAGAGGAGGAGAAGAGAAGAGAGGAGAGGAGAAGAGAAAAGAGGAGAGGAGAGGATAGTGGAAGTAAGAAGAAGAGAAGAGAGGAGAGGAGATGAGAGGAGAGGAGAGGAGAGAAGGAGAAGAGAGGAGATGAGAGGAGACCCACACATGACCAGGGTGAGACATCTGTGACTCCCAGGCACTCATCAGCACCGCTGAGTCACACGCCTCTCCCAAGAGCTCTTGTGTTTTTTCTCTTCATTGCTCCCCTCCATTTGTGCAGCATAAGTGTGTGTGTGAGTGCAAGTGTGTGTGTGTGTGTGTGTGTGTGTGTGTGTGTGTGTGTGTGCAGGCACATGAGTGTGTCACACCTTTTGTGTGAGACTGTACTGCAGTTTGTTTGTGTGTTGGTGCATGTGATTATTTGTGCACATATGTGTGTTGGCCAATGTGGGTGTGTGTATGTGTATGTGTGTGTGTATGTGTGTGTGTAGGCCCATGCAAGTGTGTGTATGTGTGTGTGCGTGTTTGTAAGAAAGATATTTTCATGAGAGCGACACACCTGTCTATGGGAAGGGTGCTGTCAATATGGTGATATGGTGTCAGATGGTCAGTTCCAATGAATTGTTTGGACGCATAACGGGCCTTAGTCCAGTTCCCTCAGTAGGAACCGATGCAGACTTTTACATAACAACCTGCCATTGAGCTACTCCAGATGAAGCACATAGAGAGATAGACGACACACACACCCACATACGCCCACATCCACCTGCTCTCTCTCTCGTGCTCTCTCTCTCTCGCTCAGTCTCTTTCTCTCTCTCTCTTTTTCTCTTACACACACACACACACACACACACACACACACACACACACACACACACACACACAGACATGCACACAAACACACACGCACACACACACACACACACACACACACACACACACACACATACAGACATGCACACAAACACACACACACGCACGCACACACACACACACCCATACACCTCCTCTTTTTCTGTCTTTGTCTCTCTATTTCTGTCTTTTTCTCGGTCCCTCTGTCTCTCTCTCTCTCTCTCTCTCTCTAACACACACATACGCACATGTACACACAACACATACACACACACACACGCAGACACACACACAACTCTACGTCTGCTCGTGCTGACGCAGGTAAATCTCTGGCACCGGTACAGGATTTCAGTCTAATCCTCTGCCGTCAAACGTCACCTCCATGGCAGCAGCTGGCAGCAGGCAGCAGGCCTCCATCTTCAGCTTGCTGGCACTGGGACACTGGGGCACAGGGCCACACATCCAGCACATCCCTTCTCCTGAGTCACCCACCCCCCCCCCTTCACCTGGCTACGTACAGTACTGCACCTGCCCCATCCCCCATAGATATAGAACCTCTAGACACAGCATTGGGCTCTAGAATGTCCGTCAATACAGCCCCCCATATTAGGAGGGTCAAATTCAGCTGAATTGGCATTAAGTTGAGACCGTAGACTGTATGTAAGAGAATTGGACAAACTCTTTGTGATGTCATACCTAGACTTTCTGACAGACCGGAGGAAAGCCTACCAGGCACAGCCATCTTTGCCATTTCATTCTGTGAATGTCAATGTAAATAATCTGAGGGATTAAACTAATGGGTTTAAAAACAAAATCACCCCCCTCAGAGTTATCATGGACCCGGAAACTACCAAAACACACCAAAACTGTTTTCTTTTTAAACAGGTAAATATGTTTATTTTTGAAATGGACTTTTTAACATGGGAGTCTGTGG
>CM059277.1:15042885-15050385 GCA_030347295.1 Setipinna tenuifilis
ACACCTCTGGGAATAAACAACAAACTGACAGCTCCAAATCCGGAAAAGGCACAGTCATAACAGTCACTTTATTTGTTACCGGTTTGTATGTTTTTTTATGTTATCAGGTGTATTTCCGGACTGTGCTAGTGTGGAAAATACTGTGGTTTGTTCAGTGTGATACCTCTGACATTTGTATCTAATTCAGAATAGCCAAAGTCAAAGTCAGCTTTATTGTCAAAAACCATGTGTACAGGTTGCACACACAGAATTTAAAAAATTGCAGTGCTCCCTAGGCCCACAATGAACATAAAACATCTTATCAACAAGACAATAAAACACAGTGACAAAACATCACAATGTAAACATAGCAAAAAGTACAATAAGGCTTGTATATAATACAAATAAGTAGAACACACAATTTGTAGTGTAATAAAGCTCAAATGGGGCTCAAATCTTTATTCTATAGAATAGAATTTTTCAGAGAGAGAAATACAGAGCAAATGGTTTGGCAATTAGAAAACTATGATACATCCCTGAAAATACACAACACACTGACCATCCCCAAGCTGTTAAACAAAGCTCAGACATTACAGTTGACCCACAGTGGCGTAGTTCATAGTTCATATGGAGAGAGATATTATAGTCTGATCTAGCCCACTGTAAGTGTGTGCAGTGCCGCGAGATCAGAGGGCCGTCATTAGGTGCCATACTACTTTAGTGTAAGCACATAATGGGCAGCTAGGGACGGAGATTTAACCCGTCTGCTCACCCCCGTTGTGAGCCAGGCCAAGGTGGATTTGGGGATTACTCTGCTTCTGAGCTGCCTGTTTGTCTGGGCACCAGAGACGCACTTAAGGCATATTAGCCGGACAAAATACAGTGGCACGTGGCCTCATCCGTTCAAGTGATTAGGCCTTGTGTTGTTTTGGCATCGTCTGTTCGTTGGGCATTAAATGTGTAGGTCAGTATGTGATCTATGCATGCATCTGTGCATGTATGCGCCTGTGTGCATGGTTTACATTTTACTGTGCACTGTGCACACGTTCACATGTGAGTGTCATGTGTAGATGCATGTTGTATGCATATTAAATGATGCAAGTTATTTTTGTGTTTCTGTTTGTGTTTGTGTTTGTCTATGTGTGTGCTTGTCATTCTGTGAGGCGCAGGTGTGTTTGTGTGTGTGGGTCTGTGTCTATGCTTGACTTGATTTGTTGAAATTGTAATCTTGTCAAGGTGCACGCTCTCTCTCTCTCTCTTCCCACTGTGATGGAGGGAGGATGAGTGTAGTCCATTGCAAATCCTCTTTGGGTTCCAGTGCGATTGGACAGCCTACCAATCTGGACCGGGCTGGCCGGGCTGGGCACAGGCGCGGCTGTGGCTGTGGCTGTGGCTGTGGCTGTGGCTGCGGTCACGGTAAAGGCCAGCCGGCCGGCTGTGGCCCCGTTCAGCTGGCCAGAGCATCCTCAGATGTGTGTCATGCCCGCAGGGACCTCCTAAGCCAGCTGCTGCCTCGTCCGCCATCGTCTGCCTTTGTTCTGGGGTAGCGCTTTTTTTCTTCTCCAAACATGGCCAAGAAAAATGGAGGGAAAATGACAAACAAGGGTTGGCTGGTGAAGAAAGGGGGCACAGGGGAGGCAATGGCGAACCGACTATTTCTGCCTAAAACAACACAGAGTGTAAACATGCTACACACACACTTACTCATGGACTCTGTAGACTGCTATTCTGACTGAATAAAGAGAGAGTCGCATAATAGGGCTGTTCGTTTAATTGAATTTTAATTGTGATTACAATCTTACAATTAGAATGTTCTCCCAACAATCACACAAGAAACATAATCAGGCTCAAACAATTACTTTCTTTGTCACATTTAATTCTGCAAGTAGGAATAGACTTTTTTTTAAAAATAGGCTTTTATTCTGGGTTGTTTATCTGAATAACACATACACACACCATACAAAGGGAAATTCACTGGTAGGCATTGTCAAAGCCCAAGGAATTTATCAGTAAAAAAAAAAAAAAAAAACGTTTCGGGCTTAATAAATGCAACATGTTTCCAAAATTTATAATTGTGTTAAATAATCATGATTTCGATGTTGATCAGCAGCACAAAAGCAGCAGCACAATGTTGAAAGCAGCACAAAATCATTAGATATGGCTGCAGGCTGTAAGCAGTATTTCAGTATTTCCAATCATATGTCATAATCTGGAACAAAATGTGCTTACTCGATGACTATGGTAGTCGCGGAAAATGAAATGGACTGAAAACGGGCAAAAAACGAGACCAGAAAAACAATTGGAATATACTCCCACCCCCGACCCCACCACCACACTCCCCTTCTGGTGGAGCCTTTGGCAACAACAAAAGACAATTTGCAACAAAAGACAGCTCAAGTTTTAAACCCACTCCCCACAGACACAGAGTCAGACCAAACAAACACAGTCACTCAACCAACTGTTCAGCGGAGTGTATACGATGTTGAGTCAGAGAGAAAAGCATCATTAGTGACAGGGCTCTGGGGAGGGAGGCTATGGGTTTCGTTTGTCAACAGTTTACACCCACGACATACATTAACACGATTACACACTGGTGCGAACTGAGGGGGAGGGTGTTGTTGTTCTTTTCGTTGTTTTTGTTGTTGTTGATGTTGTTGTTGATGATGTTGATGATGATGATAATACACTACAAATAGTTCAAATGTTTTTTTTTGGTATAAATGTGTGTGTGTGTGTGTGGGGGGGGGGGGGTGATTGTGTATTTGTGAAGTGTAAATGTGTGTATGTGTGTGTGTGTGACACAAGGCAGGAACCCACACTACTTTTTAGTTTCCTTCACCCCACTCACTCCAGCATTTTAGTATTGCAGCTCCTTTAAGCATCAGAGTTACAAGAGAAAACTTCTGCTGTGTCACGCGAAAGGGCAAAGAGCCTAGTGTCTATCTGGCCAGATTGTGTCTGACAAACATCACGTCATGTCATGAATCAGTCCAGTGATTTTAGGCCGGTGCTCTTACTGTTCCCCTTCTGTGCTTCGCCACCCTTATCAGCGGATAAGGTTTCACAGACAGATTTATTTTATTTAAAAAATCAATGACCAATGCCATTTTGTTGCGTTCAGTTTGGGCATGCAGACACAGACATAGACGCACGCACGCGCACACACACACACACACACACACACACACGCACACATATGCACGCACACACACACACATATGCATGCATGCACACACACACACACAGATTTCAATAAATAATGCTACTTCAGCATAGTGTGCTTTGTAAGAAACTGTGTGTATGTGTGTGTGTGTGTGTGTGTGTGTGTGTGTGTGTGTGTGTGTGTGTGTGTACGGCATATAAAGTATGTCCAGATGTTCAGACATAAAGGCGTTTGGTGTCCTAGTGACTGACTGCTCTTCAACCTTAATCCATCCCTTTATTCATCTCTCTCTCTCTCTCGCTTTCTCTCTCTCTCGCTTTCTCTCTCTTTACGTGCACCCCCACAATTTACTAAGAGTGTGATCTATGTGAGATCTGTGTGTGTGTGTGTGTGTGTGTTTAGTCCAGGTTGTAGTGGGCGGTTGTTGTGTGTATGTATTTTTAGTGTGTGTACATTATGCAGGGGCTTAAATGGGTCGTTATATAGCAGAGCCATTAGATTGAACCAGGTCACAATGTTTTACTAAGAGATCAAACCCTCTAGAGTCCCACAGATGAATAGTGTGTGTGAGTGTGTGTGTGTGTGTTCATGCGTATTTGTGTGTGTGTTCGTGTGTGTGTGTGTGTGTGTGTGTGTGCGTGTGTGTGTGTGTGTCTGTGTGTCTGTGTGTGTGCGTGTGTGTGTGTGTGTGTGTGTGTGTGTGTGTACATGATACATGGCCATGAATTACTTTTATGCTCTACTTTTTTCTTTCAAAGTCATTTTAAGTTATTTAAGTTCCATCTCTGGGCTATATCTGAACGGATCATTAAAACCAAGAGTCTGGATACAGTATTATATTTAAAGCACAATATCAGAAAATCGTGTTACTGTTATAAAACACATAATCATAAAATAAATATGTTAACACAAAAAAATTGTTATTATATAATAACATAAAGCTTCTCTTCGTCATTGGGCTTTTTATAACATGCGAAACATAGCAAAGCTGAAAAGTGTTACATAACGGTAATTGACATGACCAGCTTGAATGATTGCTGAATGGCTTTTGCTGGTGTTTTATAAGACTGACTATCACTGATTAACAATGAAAATTGCCCTCTTTGTGTGAACTGGAAGCATGGGACAGCGTCATCTAGGGTTAATCCATCGGTTCAAGGTTGCAATGAAAGTGGTATTTGTGTCGCTTAATGTGTAACTTCACAACTCAACAGGAAACTATTGAATCAATATGTGTGTATGTCTGTGTGTGTGTGTGCCTGTTGGAGTGAGTGAAATATTGAATGAAAAAAGGACAAGAATACTGAACTGCATACAGGTATGAAAAAGTAATGTGTAACTTTACTCTTTACTTGGAAAGCCAACAGGAAACTATTGAATCAAAGTGAGAGCCATAGTACACGTTTGTGTGTGTGTGTGTGTGTGTGTGTGTCTTTGTGTGTGTGTGTATGTGTGTGTGTGGGTGGGTGTTGGAATGGGCAAAACATTTAATGAAGAAATGACAAGAATACCGAACTGCATTCAGGTATGACAAACTCTCTCTTGTGTAATTCATTCTCTGAAATCTCTCTAGTCATGCTCATGAGCTCATCACCACATGAGGACTTGGGGAAGGAAGGCATGTACACACCACACTCTTCCTGGTGTTCATCTCTCCATTTTGAGTCTCCTGCAGTGCTGAAGAGAACATAAAGTACATTTCCATTAAATTCCCATTTTGCAGCCTATAAGGACCTCCTAGTAATACCACCACCAATGTTTGTGAAAAATATAATATGCACCACATATTTACCAGTTTTAATAGTCTTTATCAGGATACTGCTATTTGATTCCTATCAACAGTGGCTTCCTCTGAATAACACAGTCAGGTCAGCCTTGCCAGAATTCTGTACTCCTGGCTGACCTCTTCGAGGTTTAGTTGCCTTGGCAACAACAACAAGGACATTAGAGGGGTAGGTTTTGTGAAATTGACTTAATTGGCATGTTTGGCAAGTTATGCTATTTTAAGCAGTTGGAACAGTGTTGTATCAAGCTTTGCTGATTTAAAAGAGCAATATTTGGTCAGTTCTGCATTTTAATAAAGATATTAAATTTGATATATTTTAAAGTTATTTTTTAGCAAAGAGTTTTCAAGACTGGTTGGTAATTTGCTTGCTCACTGCCCACAAATCATACATTTCTTTTGTAGCTTATTCATGGAGTTGACAGAGTAGACAAAGCTTGTACTTATATACTTGTACTCATACCTCCTGCATTCCTAGTGCGAACATTCACACACACACACACACACACACACACACACACACACACACACACACACACACACACACACACACACACACACACAGCAAGTGCCAAAAGGGAAAATTAGATAACTGACTTCACTGATTTTCAATTGGACTACAGAAAAAGCTACAGAAAAGCTGCAATTTAATAAAAAAAACAACAATCACAATCAAAACTTGTCCAATGTCCAGATATCCAAATCCAAATACTCCAAATATAATGGCTGGAAATGGGGTGGAATGACTTGTGGATCAGGGTCTGTGAATAAATCCAGTGCCAGAAAAACAACAGATTACCAATGACTTTCTAATAGAATGACTGGAATTACTTTCCCCCACTCCAGACAGATACAGTGAATCGGGTCATAGAACTGCTGTCTTTAGGGGCTCAAGTCCTCACATTGTCTCTAAAATCAGTATTTGAGTGTTGCTGTGGCCTTGTCCTCACATAACTCATGACTCAGTCTAAACCATCTCAATCAGCTACATGCATTAAATGTATATGGACACTTATAGAAATGATAGTGCTGGTAAGTGCATATAAGCTCAGAGGAAACAGAAGTGGGATAAATAATATATGTGGCACTGCACAGCATCAATATGTTTTAATGGCAGATGTTTGGATTTGTGTATGTGTGTGTGTGCATTCATGTGTTTGTGTACGTGTGTGTGTGTAGGTATGCGATGGAGGTCATGTGATGTTAGTAATACTGTGTGTGCGCGTGCTCAAGCGTGTGTGTGTGTGTGTGTATGTAATAGGTGTATGTGTATTTATAGCTTATGCAACATGTGCGTGGGTGTGTTAATGTTTATAAATGAAACCGAATACTTGCATACTCTCTCCCTATCTTTCTCTCCCTATCTCTCTCTCTCTTTTCCTATCTCTCTCTCTATCTCTCTCTCTCTTTCCCTCTCTCTCTCTCTCTCTCTCTCAAGTAGGATTAGCCTCGTATGACTTACATGACTCTCACCTTCAGCTGAACTGAGCTGAAGAGAGGCTGTAACTATCAACACGGAGCACATCCTGGAAAAGCCCCAGCACTGGCTAAGGATATTATAGGGGCAGGTTGTAGTGGTCAGAGGCCAACGGATCCAAGAGACAGATTTTATAGCATGTCACTAGAGGACACACACACTGTCACACACACACACACACACACACACACACACTCACACTTACACACGCACACACAACACACAGCCTCGGACCCAACGAGGTCCCACAAGGAGGGTCAGTGGCCCTGCTAAGGAAATGACTTGGCTTATCCTTAACCTAAGCCTGAGCATGACCACATCAAGGGTCACTCTCAACCCATCTCCAGGATAGAGGAAGTTCCTCCAGCAAGAGAGGGAGAGAGAGAGAGAGAAATAAATAAATAAAAAGATAGGGTTAGTGAAGATGAATGGAAGAGTTGTGTAATGATCTCATCTAATATAACCTCAAATTTGTGGTCACTCCTAAACTCAGAGTGGGAAAGCGAAAGAGCGAGAGGCAGATGAGGACAAAACTGACCACTTAGCTGACATCCACTGACCTTTTTTAGAAGATTACTATGTAAAAATGGCCGCAGATCTTGTTTTGTTTGTCAGCGACTGACTGAGGTAGAGATGGACAGAGAGATGGATGGACAGTTAGCCCCACAGACGCCGTGCTACAGAGGTAGCTGCGTCACGGGCTGGATTAATCTGGGGGAGTGTTGTTTTTCCCTCCTGGTGACGGTGGTGGCTGCTGGTGTTGCATAAGTGAGGGGCGTTTACCCCCATGACAGGTAGGGATGACTGACAGGAGGGGCAGGAGGGGCAGGACGGGGCAGGAGGGGCAGGAGGGGCAGGTGAGTCAGTGCAAATAAACACATGGGATCCACACTAGCGTATGTACACTGGGATGGAATGCTAGACATGGGGCCCCAGACCAGACAGAGGAAGACACACACACACACACACACACACACACACACAGAAATAAGCACATACACGCACACACGCACACACACACACACACACACAGAAATAAGCACATACACGCACACATACACACACACACGCGCGGGCACGCACACATGCCACACACAC
>CM059277.1:15057885-15070385 GCA_030347295.1 Setipinna tenuifilis
AACACAATGTGTTCCCCACAAATCGCCCCTTGTCTTGTTTCCCTATCTTAGAGGGGAAATTGGTGCCGCATATGTGTAGGGACACTCACATACACACACACACACTCACACACACACACACACACACACACAAATTCTCCTTCTGTCACACACACACACACACACACACACACACACACATTCACACAAGTTAAAATGCACAAATACACACACACATGCACACACACACACACGTATACCTACACACAACAGTAATTAAATCATTCTCCTAAAGTGTTAAACGGAAGTGTTTCTCCATGAACACCATTCTGAACGCTGAGTCAGTGTGTGTACAGTTGGTGTGTTTCATAAGGTGTGAAATCATTATCTGCACTGATCAGATTAGGCAGCAGGTCATGTCTCTTCCTCTTCATGACGTAAACATAACTTCTAGGAAATATACATTAACACAGGAACATGCATGAATACCACCCCCCAACGCCCTCCCCCACCCCCCCCCCCCCGCGCCAACACACGCACGCACACACACACACACACACACACACACACACACACACACACACACACACACACACACACAGAGCAATGGGTGTTTAAGCTGCCAAGGGTGTGGTTTAAAAAAAAACACAACATACTTGTGCATATTGTGTGTCTCTGAATTTTATCCTGGGGCATGTGTATGTTCTGTATGTTCTGTGTGTGTGTATGTGTGTGTGTGTGTGTGTATGTGTGTGTGTGTGTGTGTATGTGTGTGTGTGCTGACCTTAAGGGTTTGTCTGGGTTGGGTTGCAGCTAATCCCTGCTCAGTACTGAGACTAATGAAGCAATTAGTCTGCTACATTGCCGTAGTAACGTCACCTCCTGGGAGCAGGACGCGAGCAAGCTGTGTGTGTCTAATTCATCTGCACCCACACACACACCCACACACACACACCTACACACCTACACACCCAAAACACACAAGGGAATAGAAATTTACTTACAAATACTTTGTACATTTTCATCTACTGGGCAGAATAATTAAAACAATAAATCTAGATTATTCTTATTTGTTTTCATTTATTCATGCATTCAGTAACACTTTCTATGAAGCTTATATTCATAAGGCCCTACATTTATAAAGAGATTTATAAATACCTTCATAAAGTATGTAAACTATTCATAACTATCTAGACATATGACTGTACTCCTAAGGCATAATAGTGCTATGTCATAAGCCCTATTCCAACTTCAAGTGACACAATGCATTCTTGGTTATAAAGCTGTACCTGCCTACAATTGCAGTCATGAGTATGTAGAAATACTTATGAATACTAATTTCAACCATTAATAAGCTTTATAAAGGCATTATAGCCACTTATGAATTCATTATTTTTTTATTAAAATGTTACTTAGGAGTTCTACGTATTCCAGCAATACACAATAAACTTTTAATTGTGTACATGTTGTATATGTATGTATCTTTGTGTGGGGGGGTGTTTGTGTGTGTGCAGGACAGAAAGAGAGAGAGAGAGAGAGAGAGAGAGAGAGAGAGAGAGAGAGAGACAGACAGAGAGAGAGCGAGAGAGAGAAAGAGACAGCACAAGTGAGTGAGTGAGAGATAGATATATATAAATATATATATAGAGAGACAGAGATACATAAACAGAGAGAGAGAGAGAGAGATAAAAAAGAAAAATGGTTGGGGGGGGGGTAAGAGTGCAGATTGAGTGCATTTTAAATATAACCTCCATCTGTTGAGTGGAGTGCAGATGCAGCCCCAGAACTAGAGGATTAGGGCTAAACATAGCCAGCAGGGGCGGGCAGGCTATGGCAGAGAGCGAGTAGGTGGGTGTGGAAAGGACAGGGACAGAGAAAGAGGGAGAGAGAGAGAGGGATAGAGAGAGAGGGGGGGAGAGAGAGACAGAGGGAGAGAGAGAGAGGGATAAAGAGAGAGAGAGAGAGAGAGAGAGAGAGAGGGAGAGAGAGGGAATGGGAGACACATTCACAGACGGCCAGAGGGGGCATCCAGCCAATGAGCTTCTTTTACCTCCCACCTGTCTCTTCACACCGCTCCTCTCCACTCCTCTTCTCTCCTCTTCTCTTCTCCTCTCTGCTCTCTCCTTTTCTTCCTTTGTTCTTCTCTGGCTTTCTCTGCCTGCCTTTTCTTTTCACTGACCCTCCCCTGTGGGTGCCAGTTGGCACCTTTATTCATTCCTGTCGTTGGCCTCCAGAAACATCATTAGTGCAGCACTGATGAAGTGCTCACGAGGGCCATCACTTTGTTCTGGCTTTGTGGTCTGGTTTAAGTAATACTGCGGGACTATTACAGCCTGTGTGTTTCAGCACATTAGAGCAGGCTGTTTCTGCTATGATAACTTACTTGCATGTGATGTATGTGCATATGTGCTGGGCTGGGTGCTGCTTGTGCACACATCTGCCAGAGTCACATTTCTTTTGTATTGAAGTATACTTGGCTAATAAACCTGACTCTGATTGTGTTATGGTAAGTCTGTGTTTGTAACGGAGCAAGGACTTTAACCTCTTTGCTTGTGTTTAACTAAGATTAGGGTACAAAGAATGACAGGTGTAATACAATAGAATAATACAATATCAAAAACAATTTTAGTTAACACCTCCAGCAACAACATTATTGATTCCCTGAAAAGGGCATGGGTATTGTTCAGCTAATCTTGTCAGCTTGACAGACACATCAAGAGGCCCAATATTGGAGAGAGCGAGAGAAAGAGAGAGAGAGAGACAGAGGGAGAGACAGAGGGACGAAAAGAGAGAGAGGCAGACTAATGATGGATGGACGGACGGACAGATAAAGTAACTGATACGTATGTGTCGGACGAGCTGTCGGCTTTGTTCGTCCCTGTGTGTGTGTGACAGACAGTGTGCGATGCTAAAGGGGGGGGGTCGATGTCTGTATTTATAGGCCTGACTGGAAAGGACCCGCCCGGGCAGCACAGATGATGTTAGCCACCAGAAATATCAAGAGCTCGGCTGCCAATAGAAGTGATTCGCCCGTTATTAATATCATTAGCGGTGGATTAGTCCTGTGAGTTACCGACCGACCCGACCCGTGACCGCTCCTCCGCATGGGAATGCCACAGGCCACAGTGCAATAGGCCTACAACCAAGACCTATGTGGATAAATGGTACATGTTTAACATGTTTAATCTAACCAAGCTCATGTTTAAGATAAATAAATTGCCAAAATTAAGTCTGTTGAAACATTTGTGTTGGTGTGTGAGTGTGTGTATAAGTGAAACCCCTGTGTAAAAACCACTGTAGGGTATAGCATGCAAAAGGGGCCCGCTTTACTTATGAAGCCCACAAATCTTCCTCCTTCCAAATGTCTTCAACGGGCTTTTTTACTAATGTGTTTTGCTGTGGATACATTTCAGGGTTTTTTTTTTTGTGCCGTAGGCCCCTGAGCAGAGGGCTTGTTAAAAATGCAATTATGCAAATCTGTGGAAAAGTGAGAGTTGATTTATGAGTGGGCCATATGGGCGAGTGGGCGGGTCTTATTTAAATTCTCATAACAGATTCCCCGGTGTTCCTGAATCACCACGGAAACCACCTCGCAAGAGAGGCTGATTCACCAGCGCAGCGCCGGAGGAGCGGTCCGAGGCTTCCTCTGTCTCTGTGAAGTCGAGAAGATGAGAAGCACGTCTGCCCTGCTGTCTCTCACTTGCCACCTTCGCTTACGGAAACAACTCTGTATCGAGACGTTAACCAGCAATTAGTTTGTACTAAACTGACCTGCAGATGCGGGTGTAAATGTCTGTAGCTGTAGACAAGAACAAAGTTAGTCAACACAGCCTTTCAAGTAAAACACTCCATGAGATATGTAGTAAACCTAGGCTAAGAATAATAAAAATAAACACTGGTTGCACTTTGTAATAACCATCGCCTATAAACTGCAAATTAAACATCAATTAGACATCACTAAATAATATTTTATTTTTTAATAAGCAGTTACTTAAAAGTAAGTTAATAGCTAAGTAACAGCTGATAGTTCAAGCAGTATATAGTTAGCCTAGCCGTGAATTAAGGCTGTTTTTTTTTACGTAACAATAGATCTGGCAAACCATTTTTACAACAACACAGCCAACATTTCAAAGTCAAAATTAATGAAATATAGGAAAACTGTATGAAAAATGTTAGCACATGTTCTGTGTTAATCTTTGATTTCCTGTTCATTAGTCTGCTATTGAAGTTGCTATGTTGCAGCTGGCTACAGTACCTATAGCCTAGCATACATGGGCAGGTGTCCACATATGGGGTTTGAGTCTAATCTCATTGGTCATTTCTCATTATAGACCATCGCACAACATTAACTTTACTTAATAATTTATCAAGCAGTTCATCAGTATTAACTAATTATAAACAGCATGTATTAAATATTTATAACAGTCAATTAAATAATGTTTATAAATAGTTTATGTGTTACTTATTAAATATTACTAAATTTAAAAAAAAATAATTTACTAAAGCATTAATAAACAATAATTTACCATTTATAAGCGATAGTTATTATAAAGTGCTACCAAAACATTTTCATCTGTGTAATCAAATAGGCAAGAACATGCATCAACCCATAAGTCAACCTAATTGGATTAATGCATTTTCAGAGGTTGGACCAGACTTCATTGAAATCAGTTTAGGACAGCATAGCCTAGAGTAATACATTTCTTTCAATTACTACACATCTACAAATGTAACCCATTTTGACTTGCACCATACAAGCAGAGGACTTTATTCTGTTCCAGTAGACTTACCTAACAAAAACCCTAATGCAAAATAAATGGTGAATGGTGTAGCCTAGTTGGCTAAGAAGAGAGCACAATGTGTTTTGCTTAGTCAAATTGGCATAGACAATAACAACCATCCACTCTCAAGTCAACCTAATTGGATTAATGCAATTTTAGAGGTCAGAAGGACCAGTCTTAATTGGAACACTTTAAAAGAACATGAAATTTCAATCAGAACAGCCAAGCCTACATTTATTAAGTTATGTTCTTTCAATTACTAAACATCTAAAAAAATAACCTATTTTGACTTGCATCAAGCAAACAGACCCCATTATTGTCTCCCAGTAACCTACAAAAACACTAATGCAGAATAAGCGGGGTCTACAAGAAGCTTATATCATAAACCACCAAAATGATCCCAGTCTCATAATCTGCCCTGGACCGTCTTACACAACAGCAATTGCGGGAGTTTATTTATTTATTTATTTATTTATTTTTGCGTAATGGATGAATTTCCCTAGGGTTGCCTCGTAGCCGCGTGACTCCCCAGCGCCCCTCTGTGGAGATAATGTGGGACTGCATCAAACCTCAGTTTTAGAGAGAGATCGAGGTTTTTTAAATTTTATTACAATACTATTCAGACCGGTTAAAGGTCTGCGTCGTAGAATGTTTTAGCATGTTTATTGTAGTCGTGGTCACTAATGTGGACATGTTTGGTTATCCACCCAGTCCAGTCGTTTATAACACAAATCCACAGGTCTACACTTGGCACCTTCCCCAGCTCAGCACCCAGACGGACATCATGTCTGTGACCGGTCTGTTGGCTAAGGTTAGTCACTGACCTCAAACTGTCTGCCCCAGCCGTGGCCAGGTTCGTCTGGTTCAGAGAACGTGGTGCAGCCGAGCCGACGCCCGATTGGCTCACGGGCGGCACAGGTGGCGGGGGATGTCTGCATCTGGCGCTGGTTGTGTTCCAGGTTGCGCGACAGACGGCTGTGAATCACAGCGGTGTGGCTGAGAGCGTGACCCGTTCACCGGGCCCTGTTGGAAGCACTGTAGTCAATAGCGCGCGGGCCTATAGGCGCGCTCGCTCTCCCGTCAAGCTAAATTTAGGCAGAGCGAGCAGACGGGCTATTATTCAGATGGCGCACATCTGTTCGCCCCGCAGGCGCTTGCTCATGTCAGTCTGACTCACAGGTAACGCTAAGAAGGTTGTCTCAGATGTGCACAGCCTGTATCAAACAACTCCTTCTTTATTCTCTGCACCATCTGAACTGGCTAGGCCTGCAACAATAACACACAAAAAATGATAACAACTAATTCCTACAACAACAATATTTTGGGACAAGGTGGTATGCCAGTTAATCTGTTAATCACGACTGCTTTCTTCTGCAGTCATTATTGTGTTTCATAAACAACCTAGGTGGTCATGAAACTGTTAGGTTATCCGGTGTGAAAAAATAAATTGCCTGACAGATATCAACTAGGAACATGCCCTTTTCTCCAAACAGGCTGTCAGGATGAATACCTGCATGTATTTGAATGTTCAGTATGTGGGCCCTGAGTGGCACATCTAATCCACTGCCTTTGAGATGAAGGGTGAAGTGATGCTGAGCGATAAGGCCGTAGGCACCTGTGTGTGTGTGTGTGTGTGTGTGTGTGTGTGTGTGTGTATGTTTGTGTGTGCGTCTGTGTGTGTCTGTGTGTGTGCACATTTGTGTATGTCTGTGTGTGTGCACATTTGTGTATGTGTCTGTGTGTGTGCACATGTGTGTCTGTGTGTGTGCATGTGCGTGTGTGTGTATGTGTGTGTTTATGTTTGTGTGTGTGCCAGACATAGAAAAATGATATTTTCTCCTGTAACTGTCTTGAGGTTAGTGATGGGATCGACGTGGAGCCGTCTACTTCAGGTACCACACGCTGCTTAAAGGGCAATGGAGGTGCCCGCGTATCTCTCCCTCTTTCTGTGTAATGTGTGTGTGTAGCATGTGTGTGTGTGTGTGTGTGTGTGTGTCTGTTTGTGTGTGTGTGTGTGTGTGTGTAGCATGTGTGTGTGTGTGTGTGTGTGTGTGTGTGTAGCATGTGTGTGTCTGTGTGTGTGTGTAGCGTGTGTGTGTGTGTGTAGTGTGTGTGTGTGAGCGGCCTTTGACATGTAAAAATCTCATTACAGGGATGATCTGGGAAGAGGGAGATAGCACAGACCACAGCAGTCAGGCACACCCCTCCATTAATAGCTCAGCACCATCCTCCATCCTCCATCCACCTCCATCCTCCTCCATCCTCCTCCATCCACCTCCATCCCTCTGTGCACACACACATTTATGGGGCTTTTTTGCCCTCTATCAAAGCTAACAACACACACACACACACACACACACACACACACACAGAAGGGAAGAGTGTGAGAGAGGAGAAAAGGTGGAATAATATCTTTGACTGACGTGAGAGGACATGCAGCGCCGTCAGGTAAATCTGAACCTGTGTGCGTGTGTGTGTGTCTCTGTATGACAGAGTGTGTGTGTGTGTGTGTGTGCGAGTGTGTGTGTCTCTGTATGACAGTGTGTGTATGTGTGTGTTCGTGTTGTGTGTGTCTTTGTGTATGCCAGTGTGTGTGTGTGTGTGTCTGTGTATGACAGTGTGTGTGTGTATGTGTCTGTGTATAACTGTGTGTGTGTGTGTGTGTGTGTAAGATCTCTCGTGCATACACGTCTATGTGTCTGAAATAATCTTGATGCAGCTCATGCATCTCCCCGACAGAGGTGTCATTATGCTGTTGTTGAATTTTATGAGAACATTCCGTCTGCTTCAAAGACTGACTCACACACATGGCCATTAATGATCTCCCATTACAGTAAGGATGAGTGTGTTTGTGAGTGTGTCTGTGTGTTCTTGGCAGGTGTACATGTAAAACTCTGCAACCAATGACAACACCAAAACAAATAACACAATTAAACAGATAAGTATTGGCAGTGGTTATGTTGTGGTGAAACGTTTGTTAAAGTGCTTTTTAATATTTAGTTACATTACATTGAGGAGTGTTCATGTCTGTCTCTGTCTGTGTTTGTGTGTATGTCTGTTTGTATTTGGGAGGCTTTTTACAAACATGATAAATATCAGAAACTAAAAATATATTTTGCTATTGAAAATAAACAGATGGGAAATGGTTATGTTGTATGTAAAACTGTTTTGTTATGTGATGTTTGTCTTTGTAGTGCTCAGTTTCAATATAGTCTTGAATTTGTGTATTTCTTTTTTAAATTTTTATTTTATTTGATTATTTTTTAGTAAAATGTATGTGTTGGGAAGTCACACTTGTGAATGATATATCTGGTTATACAGCAATTTGTGTTTTCTCTGGGCTGAGAATTTGTATGTTTCTATCAACAGAGCTGAGCCAGCTTAGCCTGGTAAACCAGTCTGTCATACGTTAATTTATTCCAGACAGAGGGTCTGGCTGCGGTTTCATTGACATGGTTGTCTTAGGCAGCATCTCGCCTGAACAATCAGTTTCTTCCTGGAGGTGTAGGCTCTCCTAAAGTTTAAAATGACTGGATGTACCTTTACCCAATCTCTAACATGTGGTCGTGACGTATGGAGTTAGCCTGCCTACGCACTACAATTTAAATGTAGCACAAAGTCGACATCATCGCTCACAAACACTGTATCTATTCTCTGATTCGTCAGGCAAGATGATGCCTGAGACAACCATATCAATGAAACCACAGCCAGACGAGGGGCTGGTTTACCATGCTAGAGCCAGCGTCCCAGTGTAAGTGTTGGTGCATTCATGATCAACACACAGCGCTTGTAAATAAAGACACTGGCAACATGTTAAAAGTAGGAGCCTGAAGCATTATATCTTTATGAGTCGGATTCTTATTATAACTCTTTTTTTGTTATTAAGTTTACAGCTGATTTTTTATTTCTTCAAGTTCTTTAATTCATTGCAGTGAAAGTAAACAGGACTGTAAATCGGTTGTTTCCAACACTAATAAATGCTTTTGTTTGTTTTTCCCAAGTCTCTCCCACACCCATGCATGGATGAGACTCCTGGAAAACAATCATATATCACACACATTTGTATGGACTGTTAATGAAATAGAAACACACTCGCCTACATACACACATGGGCAACAATCTTACACTCTTGCACACACACATACAATCACACAGGGATACACCTATATCCACTCCCAATCTGAACGAATGCTTGCAACACATAAAATTTTCTTTATACACCCAACAATAATTGTTTTCACAACAATAAACAATCTGACCCCCATCCCACTTCCCCATACAACATACAATACTATCCCCCATCCCCCAACACACACACACACACACACACACACACACACACACACTCGTGTCTACATATTTCAAGTGCAATGTTTTGAGAGTGAGTGACTTTTCTTCAATATATATGAAGTACTCCTCTAGAGATGTTCATTTGTTCAAAATCCAATCAACATCTGCATTCTCACCCACACACTGGACACACACACACACACACACACACACACAAACCATGTTTGAGTTAAACTTTGTATAAATGCTTATGCCACTTTCCATAGTTGAGTATTACTTATACTCAACTCATTCACCTCATCTGTTTCTCAAGAGGAAAGCTCTACAACTTACAGAAGAGTCCATATTCACAAGCATAGACTGTATGAAACAGGTGCTATGACCTATGAAATATCTGAGCACATCAGACAAACACAGAATTAGCTCAGAAAACTGTACATTGTGTTAAGTTTGAGGAGAGAGAAGGAGACAGAGGCAGACAGAGATAGAGAGAGAGAGAGAGGGAGAGCAAGAGAAAGAGAGAAAGAAGAAATAGACAAAGAAGAAAAAGAAGATCCTATTATTTATGTTATTTAAAACTATTGTATATGATCATATTTTCCTTTCCAAAATACTTTTTATCTTAAATCCTTCAGTCCTGTGAGACTACTGCAAACACACACATACACACACACACACTCACACACAGGGAGAGAAAGAGAGAGCAACGGAGAGAGAGAAAGACAGAGAGAGTCACACAAAAAATGGCCACACTACAGTACTGAAGAAGTAATAATGTCAGTTGCTGCTTGCCGTGTCAGTAGCCTGTGTTTGTGTATATGTATGTGCGTGGGTGTGTGTAGTTGTCTCTGTTAGTATGTATGTGTGTGTCTGTCTGTGATTTACTGTACTGTATATACGTAAACTGCAGATCGCTGCTGCTTTGTGCTGCTCTGTGATGCTAAGTATCGTGTACCGTAGGTCGTTTTGAATATGTAGCACTGCTTGTTAGCTGTTGGTGGGTAAGGTGCTAGCTGCTAACAGAGAAGACAGATGTGCTCTTCTACTATCAGGTTTACGGCTACCGCTGGGTTAAATAAACCAGGTTTGTCACTGAAGCACCTTTTGTGATTTACGGTACCCCTCCGAGATATTAAGGGGGGGTCTGTGGTAAACAATGCGTACGTTAGGGTGTTGAGTGGCTGGCTGTGGGGGTGTGTAAGGCCTGGGTTAAAGACCCCTCCCCAATCTGCCCCTCCCATCCTCCCCCCCTCCCCCACCTCCCCCACCCCTAAAGCACTTTGTTAGCCTACGTCACTCAGAGCTACAAGGCGTCAACATAACGAACAATTAAATGCTATTCAATGCCTGAGCAAAACAGGAATCGGGATGGACAACACACTTCTGCACATTTGTGTGACCTAAAGGTGCAGTCCTTGATCCTGGTGAAAAGGGTGTTAGTAGTTTGAGGACAAGAGCCAATCAAATATGCCCCCTGCTTACCATGCCTTTACACATTAGACCACAAGTGCCTTTTTATGTTTTCTTTTTGAGCGCACATACTGAGCAGAGAGATAGAGGGGCATGAGGACACCACTGCTACAAAATCAAGGACTGCGCCTTTATTTTGACACTAAAATGTTAAATTTAGCAGCCTGTAAAAGTAATGGTACACAAGGGAACTTTTTTCAGAAATGCTGCTAGGCAACAGTATGAACGAACAGATGTTTTTTGGGCACCTGCCACATTTTCTTTTTTTTTTTTTTTTGGTCAGAAGAATTTCAACCATCAGCATGAAACTTATTGCAATCATCCAATCAGAACAAGGGGCAAGCCTATCATATTGTTGCCTGGCAACATTGCTAAAAAAGTTACCCCGTGTATTATCACAGGGCAGCTGCCTAAATTTACTTGGTGGGCAAAAAAAAACTACAACAAAAAAAAACACGTTGTGTAAATTTGTCATACACATCCCATGGAATCAAAAGAATCCACAGTCATTTTGCTGTCAAAGTAATGTGAATTTAACTTATGTGCAACCAATTTCCTCAGGTTTCGCTCAACTACTCAGCTACAGAAGTGGAGTTGAGACTACTACACTATGGCAAATATGCTGTTTAAATTTGTTCAAGCTGGCAATGACCCACATTTCCTTTCCTTGTCCTTGAAGATTACCACTCAGGCTCACAAAATCATGGTCAATCACCGTGGCAACAACACATGAACTTTTTTCCCTCCAACTTCAGAGATAGACAGCTTTCTGAAAACCATACATATTAATACTTGACGATCTTTTTCACTGACATCTTCTTTTTTCACCATCCATTCTTTTTTCATCATTAAATGTATCGCCGAATAGCTGTTAGCAAACAACAATATGTGATTGGTCATCCGTGAGAATTAGGATGTAGCCATGAAAGTCCAGCTGAAAAACAAGACACTGCTGAGGGGTTGAAAGTGTTTGTAGCTATGGCAACCCAGTCCAGCAATCTGATTGGTTTGGCATCAAAAGTTCCCCCACAGCTCCCAGATCCATTACCAGCTGCGCGTCCATGGCAACGATAGAGAGGGAGAGGTGATTAAAATACAATCGTCCAATCGAATAAATGAAAAGAAGAAAAAAAAACATAACAGATACAAAGGGTTTATGTACATTTTCTCCACCATGATGGTGGAGTCCATATTCGTGACAAAGGGTTGCTTGGTTACTGTAGCTTAATACAAGATGATACAGCTGTGTCCTGGCCTCAAAGAAATGCTTTTTATTTTAAGATTCACTCACATACACATACAGACACACACCCACACATGCTTACACACACACACACACACACACACACACACACACACATACTGACAGAACACTCACTCATACACACACATGAGTGTGACAGAGACAAACACAGACACACACAAACACACATTGTCATAATCAAAGCTTGTTTATCCGTCTTTGTTCATAATTGTGGGGTCATGTGATTGAAAAGCATTATCTGTTTAAAAGCTGTCCACCAATTCATTTTGTGTGTGTGTGTGGGTGTGCATTTCTGTGTATTTGTTAATGTGTTTTTTTTGGACAGTGGAAACATTTTTTTGGATCGTTTGATTTGATTCAAAGTGTTTTTTATTCTTTTTGGGTCGCAATCAACAGCAATCTCAGCATCACAACAGATTTGCATTTTAACAAACCAAATGAATTAAAGTAGCCAATCGTGACTCAACTCAAGTTTCATTTACTATCTTTACTGACTTGTTTTTTTTTAGGTTTTTTAATGGAAAAACTTTGGCTTCTTCCAAGAATGGTAACCATTTTTTGCTCGCTTCAGCTACATCTGAGATATTGCACCGTGGTTGCACAGTCCCCATAGCAGCAGGTGCTACAGAGGGCCGGTAAGTGGTTACCAGGCAGAAACCACATCCTGTCTGGCTATTCAGAAAAGGAACCTGGCAAAAAGGGAGAAAATTTAACTC
>CM059277.1:15075385-15077885 GCA_030347295.1 Setipinna tenuifilis
AGAGAGAAAGAGAGAGAGAGAGAGAGAGAGAGAGAGAGTGCAAACAAAATGAGATAAGCTGAGGGCAAACACAGAAAAACATGAAAACAGAGTGGATTAAAATAGAGGTGAAGCGAGGAGAGGTGTGAAACAGGGCCACAGGGGAAAAAAAAAAATTACCCAGCGTGAGCTAGCGTGAGAAGACAAGGCAACCTGCCGCTGCAGGGACCTGTCATGGTAAATAAGTGTTACTGCCTTAGCTTCAGCATCGTGATGCTAATTACAATCACGCTAACAATAAAGCTACTAACTCACACAGGGCAGGACGCATCCTTCCAGCTATCTGATATCATCTTGGTGCTGACAAAATAAAAAAAAAAAACATCTCATCACTGCTTCAATTCCAGTCGTTGCTGTGAGCAGAAATAAAGTTGTGTTTGTAGCCTCATGGTTCTGTTAGCATTTCTAGCAACTTGGTGCTAAGAACAACAATGCCTTACTGCTCCAATGTTGAACAGAGTTAAAATTACTGTGTTAGCCGCATGGTTCTGTCAACTCCACTAGCACAAAGCTGCTTTGTCACTAATGTTGATATGAATATTATGAAACTAAGACCTTGGCTAGTAATATCAACATAGGAGGTGTAGTCAGAATAGGCCAGATGCTAATAGAGGTATTTGCCACTGACTTAGCCTATGCTATTAGCCATGGTCTCAGGGATTATCTGCATAATATGAATTGATGTCAGTCGATGTGAATGAAAGAATACCAGCAGTTACATAATGTTTAACTCAGGTGTTTTTAGAAAAGTACTTAATCTACGTTATTACAATATCCTGATCTGAGAGCTTAGTGTGTGTCCCTGTGTGTGTGCCTACCTGTGTGCATAATACTTAGATAGTAATTTGTTTTGTCAGCCCTTTTGGCAAAGGAAAAAAAAAACAGAAATAGGGAGAAAATGGTGTGTGTGGTTGTTGTGTGTGATTGTATGTGTGTGTGTGGAGAGAGGGGGAGCGAGATGAAATGCTGGAAAGTTGCCCTGACAGATGACCTAAGCATGTTTTGCTAATCTAACCTGTTTGCTGTGTGTGTGTGTGTGTGTGTGTGTGTGTGTGTGTATGAATGAATCAGGCTGTCTGTGTGTTGGTTGTGAGGGCTCACTGGCCTGCATAATAGCGTGATCATGATAATGGTCTGTATTATGAAACTGCTATTATGAAAAGTGTGCACAGAGGAAAGAGGTAGAATAACTGTGGGAGGGAGGAACACAGTGAGCAGAATTATAACTCATTTAACAGGGCCAGTCATACGTCATTACACATGTAATAGTGGATGTAAAAACAGAACGTTTTCAAAGTAATGAGAATATCGAGAACGTTGACAATTTTTTCAATATCCTTCCTGTGAGTGTGTGTGTGCGTGCATGCGTGTGTGTGTGTGTGTGTGTGGTAGGCTTATGTACATGTCTTTGTTTTCATGTGTGCCTGTGTGTTTATTCTGCTTCTGTGTAAAGTTTGTATTGGCTTGTATACATTTTGTTATATGGGCATGTGTTTGTATTTATGATTGTGCATGCACTGTGTGTGTGTGTGTGTGAGTGTGTGTGTGTGTGTAACTTACCTAGGTCCTGGATTTTGATGCTGGGTCTGAGTGTGAAGTCTGGCTCGGTAGGCTGGAGGGGATCATCCTCTACATGTGAGGCTGCAGATCAAAGAGAGACGAGTTTACAAGGAAATACACACACACACACACACACACACACACACACACACACACACACACAGACTTACACCAAGTGGCTGAGAAGAATGTCACCTCTCAAGTTTGAGTCAGTGTTTGTTTGTGTGTGTATGTGTGTGTGTATAATCTGACACTTTTACAAAATCCAACACACACACACACACACACACACACACACACACACACGGCTGGAGGACAGGCAGAAGACGAAACTCTGTCTGTCCTTCAGCCGTATGTGTGTTGGAATTTGTATGAGTGTCAGATTATACACTCAGAAAGGGCAGAGGACGACAGTTGGGAATAGATCTTGACATGAGGGGAGAGGTTAACACAACATGCACACCGCTCTGCACAGACTTGCACTGGAGCTAATATAGTAGGACAAGGAGGGCAGGACTGACTGTAAAGTGTGTGTGTGTGTGTGTGTGTGTGTGGGTGTGATTCTCTCTCTCTCCCTCTCTCTCTCTCTCTCTGTGTATGCATATGTGTGTGTGTGTGGGGCAGGGTGATTATTTCTCTCTCTCTGTCTCTCTCTGTCTCTCCCTGTGTGTGTGTGTGTATGCATATGTGTGTGTGTGTGGGGGGGGGGGGGGGTGATTATCTCTCTCTCTCTCTCTTTCTCTCTCTCTCTCCCTGTGTGTGTGTGTGTGTGTGCCCGTGTGTGCGTGTGTGTGTGTGCCCGTGTGTATGTTTGTGTGTGTGTGCCCCTGTGTTTGTGTGTGTGTGGATCAGTGCCAGGACAGTGCATCACATCAGAGCCAGATGGACCTTCTGTAACCAT
>CM059277.1:15080385-15082885 GCA_030347295.1 Setipinna tenuifilis
CACAGACACACAGACACACACACACACGCACGCACGCACGCACGCACGCACGCACACATGCATGCATGCACACACACACACACACACACACACACACACACACACACACACACACAGAAAACTATTTAAACCCCTGTCTAAGGTGCCAGAGGTGAAGTGGAGTGGAGAGTACCCTTTGGGGTTTTCAATGTAAAGTTTTATTACTGGAGAAAGAGAGACAGAGAGATAAAGAGAAAGAGAGCGAGAGAGAGAGAGAGAGAGAGAGATTGAGAGAGGAGAGAGAGATAAAGTGGTGAGGCTTCATTTCACATGCGGGCCCCCAAGAATCTGAGAGCTCATTCTGTTCTGAGATAACAGTGTCTGTAGAACGTCTGGAGTGGAACCGACCCCTGTCTGCACGCTGAGCTGGGCCCCCCCCCTGGGCCACGGGGGCTGCCTTCAGGTTGTCAGAGCAGAATGATCCAAACGTGGCCCGTCTCCCCCCACACTCGTTTATCAATGTCAGGCCCCACCAAAACGAGGGATGGTATGGAGAGATGGAGCACATGTATAACTGAATTTGCTTTTCGTCTCTATCTCTTTCTCTTTCTTTTTCTCTCTCTCAGGCCCTGTCTGCTTCACACATACCGTCAGCAGTAGAGAGCAGGTTCACACTAGGAGGAGTGCATGGTATTTGTGTGTGTGTGTGTGTGTGTGTGTGTGTGTGTGTGTGTGTGTCCATGTCCACACTGTGTGTGTGAGCTTTTCGGAGTGTCTGTGTGTGTGCGGTGGCACCATGGGCTCTTCACGGACAGAGAGCCTTAATAAATCCAAACTATTTGTACAACAATGACATTTGTATGACAATATTATATTCTTTTTTACGGTACACAATGTTTTGCAGCTGCCCCGTGTGTATGTTGGTGAGGACGCGCATGGAAAGGCGTGCAGGAAAGGCATGTCATGTACATGCTTGTGGTAATGCCCTTCTACCACCAGGTGTCAGTATTGTGCTGTGTAGTGCTCTGCTTGTGCCTCTCGCTTTCTCTCTTTCTCTTTCTCCCGTTCTCTCTCAGTTCTAGGTCACTCCTCTGGGGAGATTATTATTCAATTATTAAATAAAGATTGAAAATGCTGTCTTAATGTCTTTCTCTCCCTCTCCATCTTCCCCACCATCTCTCCCTCCATTTTCGCACTCTTGCCTTTCATTCTAGTGTGTTCTGCCTATCACTTTGTGTCGTTGTTGTTAGCGGTGGTGAACTGACAAAGGTAAGCAAACTAGTACACCTTCTTCAGGATACTCATTCTGACTGTTTGTTCTTTTATTCTCTCTTTTCTTGTCTTCTCTCAGTCCTTTTCACTTTCTCTCCCTCCCTCTCTCTGTGTTTCTTTCTCTCACGCTAATTTCTTATTACACCCGACCCTTCTGCCTTAGAAAAGAGATGAAAGGCTCTTTTTAGTAGCGGTTTGGTGAGGAGAAAAAAAGTGCCTCGAGAAAACTATATTTAGGTTTCAGAGAGAGAGAGAGAGAGAGAGAGAGGGAAAGAGAGAGTAGGGAGCAGAAAAAGAAAAGGGATGAGTAAAAAAAGAGGATCAGTCAGAAAAAAGTATTAAAAACCTATCTGCAGACTCCACTTAAACCCAGTATCATCATACCTAAATGCACATAAATTCTACTGAAAAAAAATGAAAAAGCAGCATCTTTGTAAAATGTAATTGAGTATTGTCCAGGCATTGGCCAAAGCGGGGCTTTGGAACTTAGATGGAGGAGAGAGGAAATGAGATGGTGATGGAGGACAGAAGACCAATGGCAGAGTAACACGATCAGCTCATAGGATCCACTCAAATGGCTCTCATCACCTCACACTGCTGGGAAAAGGTCCCTGCTTCAGTGAGGTGATGTGTGTGTGTGTGTGTGTGTGTGCGTGTTTGTGTGTGTGTGTGTGTCTGTACAAATATTTTTGTGTGTGTCTGTGTGTATGTGAATAGGGCATGTGTGTGTGTGTGTGTGTGTGTGTGTGTGTGTGTGTGTGTGTGTGTGTGTGTGCGCACCGCATGTTTATGATGGGTGTCCCTCAAAGGGCGTAAAGAAAGGACACACCCACATGAACAGCACAAACATCAGTCAGTCTGTCTGTAGTCCTGGTCTGTCTGTCACAGCTGCAGAGCAAAGAGACCCAAGAGGCCAACATCTCATCCAGGGACCTGAGGAGGCCTGGGGCTTTGAGTCTGGCACCCACGTGTACCCAAGTGTCCTCAAGACCTTGGATCTCCACAGCTTACTCCAACCACACACACACATATGTCCAAGTGTCCTCAAGACCTTGGACCGACCACAGCTAACTCCACACACACACACACACACACATACACACATACACACACAGGTGTGTCCAAGTGTCCTCAAGCAAGACCTTGGACCCCCCACAGCTTACTCCAACCACACACACACACACACACACACACACACACACACACACACACACACACACACACACACACACACATGTCCAAGTGTCCT
>CM059277.1:15097885-15110385 GCA_030347295.1 Setipinna tenuifilis
GTGTGTAGACTCTGTTACCATCACATTTCACACAGTAGTAGCAACTCAGCAACCAGATCTCTCTCTCTCTCTCTTTCTCTCTCTCCATCTCTCTCTCTCTTTCTCTCTCTCTCTCTCTCTCCATCTCTCTTTCTCTCTTTCTCTCACACTGTCTGTCTGTCTGTCAGGGTGTTTCGCACCACTCAATCTTTAATCACCCCTCTGCCTCTTCTCCTCTTTTCCCCTTCCTCCATTCGTTTATCTGTCCCCTGTTGCCATTTCCCTCTGTCTCCGTCTCCTCCATCTCTCCTGTTCCTTCCCTCGCTCCACAACTTCATCGCTCATCACTCCTCCTCTCACCTGTTTCCTCCGTTCCTTATCAGCCTCCCTCCATCTGTCTCCATATCCTGTTTTTATTTATTTATATTATTTTTCAGTTTGTCTCTTTGAAGCTCTTTTCTGACGCTTCAGTCCTCCCTGCCTGGCACACATATCTCTCTCTCTCTCCCTCCCTCCCTCTCTCCCTTCTTCTCTCTCTCTCTCTTTTCCTGACTCGTTTTTCTATCCTTCCGCTCTTTGCCCTCCGTCAGCCTCCCTTCTATCTCTTCCTCTCTCTCTTGTCTTGTCCCGTCTGTCACGTCACTCACTCGTCCGGCATGCGCTCTTTCTCTTTCAGCCCTCCTGTCTCTCTCTCTTTCTCTTCCACTCTCTCTCTCTTTCTCTTCCACTCTCTCTCTCTCTCTTTCCTCCTCTTTTCCACTTGTGATTGCGGTTGCCGTGCCAAGTCAATACGCCAGTCCACCTGCTGCACACACCTGCCAATCAAGCTGCCACTGGTACCGGGCACTCCTCACTCCTTGTAGTTTCTGTGTTTGTGTGTGTGTGTGTGTGTGTGTGTGTGTGTGTGTGTGTGTGTGTGTGTGTGTGTGTGTGTGTGTGTCTGAGAGTGTGTGTGCGTGTCTGATAGTGTGTGTGTGTATGTGTGTGCTGTAAAACACTCCAAAGACAGAAATATAATTCTGCAGAACACCAGACCAAACAAGACTAGGGACAAGACAAGACTTTTTTCCAATTAAAATTTCTCATTCCTTAATCAGCAGGTAAATACACAAAAGTAAACGGAAATTGCCAACATTTCCAACAACTCTGAATGCACTGCCAAGTTGATTTGCTCACACTTACTTACTTAAGTGTGGCTGCCATGTAAACAACTCAGGTGTCAGGTGTGGCCAGGGGTGTAAGATGGCTGTCTGCCATCCCAGCTAGGGTGCAGCAAAGGGCCAGAGCAGTCATCCCACCCAGCCTCAAACCCAGCCTCAAACCCAGGTCTACATTTCATAATAGTTGTGCATGTTCAAAAGCAGGAAGTGGACACCATGCGCACACCCAAGTTTTGTTCGCCCTACAAAGTCGGAGCAGCACAGAGGACCCTGAGTTTACAGTTCAAGATGGCTGCACAGTTTAAGCACGTCCAGTGGATGCTAGAAGATATTTAAGATATCCGTTTGTCGTGATGTCTGCTGTTGTCACCAGCCTTGCACATAATCAATGTTGTTTTAGTTGATACTATGTACTATTACAGTCACGTTATTTGTGAGATAAAGTGTTAAGTGTCCTTTATCAAGCGTCAATCCGAGTTTGGCAAATGGAATGCATTCAATGCGGTTTTTATTGTGTTTTTAGTGGACGTTAGGTCAGTCCATTCTCAGAGTCTCAGTTGCCGAGACAAACTGAATGCACTACCACTCTCTAGCATCATGGCCGAAGGGCTGAGGGTATTGGGATATGGGGGTATAGAGGTATGGGGGTATAGAGGTGGAGGGTTAGGACTGGGTGTCAGTGAGGGTTAGCTGAGGAAAAGCCCCAGAGGCGCCCAGCTCGGCCCTTTGAAGAATGTAGCTGGAGGGCACTCCCCACTATAGCCAAGCAGAGCAAATGGGATCTAACACTACAGACTCTACAAGAGGAACTACCAGAAGAACCTCACAAAAACACAGAGCAAGCACAAGAACCATTTTCAAGGAACTAAATACAACTGTTGATATGTGCTTAGAGTGCAGTAGAACTCGTTTGTTCAAGAGATCTGCAATATAACTGGGGGATTGACTAGAAACAAGGCACCTGCAATGGTTTAAACAAGTGCTGGGAGTATTTCCCTTTGTATGATCTAACTATACTACTACTTCTACTGTATGAGGTGGTAAGTGAAAACACACACACCCATACACACACACACACACACACACACACATACCTTTTCTCTGTATTTATTTTCTTTACCTCTCTCTGTCTGCTGTCAGACTTTCTTCCCCTCGGCAGCAACGAATGAAAATTTAATATCATAGTAGAAGAATGAGAGAGAGAGAGGGAGAGAGGAAGAGAGAGCGATGAGCAAGAGAGAGAGTGACAGATAAAAGGATGTGGGGATGAAGTGATGGAGAGGCCCATGTTTTGTTGGAGTGTGTGTGTGTGTGTGTGTGTGTGTGCGTGTGTGTGTGTGTTTGTGTGTGTGTCTGCGCATGAGTGTGGTGTGTGTGTGTGTATGTTTTGTTGGAGAAGAGGAGGACTGAGAGGGCAGAGAAGAAATAAATGAGATAAAAGAGAGAAGGAGGGCTGGGAGGGAGGACGGCGGCCAGATGGAGAGACTATGGAGCGAGAAAAAGAGAGGGAGAGGAAGAAAGTTAAGGGGATGAAAAAAGAGATGGGTGGATGCATGATAGAGCCCTTGAAAGGCCACAAGGGTAAGATACAGAGGTTGGTGGTGTTTTTTTTGTAAGTGTGTGTGTGTGTATTTGTGTGCACACACACATGTGTCTACATGTTTATGTATGTGTTTGTGTGTGTGTGTGTATGTGGAAGTGCAAAGGGAGAGAGAGAGACAGGGAAAAAGAGAGTGAGAGAGAGAAAGAGAGAGAGAGTGTCAGTGCTTGTGTGTGTATGTGTGTATACGTGTGTATATATAGTAGTGTTGTGGTGGGCTTTAAAAGATTGATGTTAAAGGGCTGGATAGAGAGAAGAAGGAGGAGAGGGAGAGCGTGCTCTGTCTCTAATTTTCATTCACTCTGCCTCTGAAGGTGTGACAGGAACATTGTGCTAGCAGAGTTGTCTGACAGCTAACAGAGCGGTTACATCACAGGCTAGCTAAGGCGCTACTTCACAGGGCCACGCTGTGCTATATGAGGACAGCTAAAGCACAGGCTAAAGCTATACTGCTACAAAAAACAGCTACATCAGAGGCTAAGAAAGACCACGGCAAAAAATATATATATATAATATAAAAATGACACATCAGAAGACCTCTCTGAAGGACTACGTAGGTGTTCACCACTGCAGTCTTCTTCAGAAACTGTTCTGTCAGAGGAGACAGAGTGCAGCTTTGAGCACCGCTACATCGCTACACCGCTACACCGCTAAAAGAATGAGGTAAAATAAGCAGCAGAAAATAGCTACAGAACAGAATTAGTCTGCAGCACAGAGAATGGGTTCATCCCAATCCAGTCTAAAGCGACAGCTATACCACACAGTGCTCCTAAGGCACCAATAATCCCAAAGACGTAGGCCTACATCACAGTGTACGCCCTTGATATGTACAGTATGTTCAAAACTTTGAATCTTATAGTTCCTTTGCGAAACTTCTCCATACCATTATTTCCATGCAAAAGTACAACACATCATGTTTCATGTTGTTTTGGTTCTAACAAGTCAAGTTTTAATTTGATGAGTTTATTGACCAGAAATGTTTTGGAAAACCTTTCAGTGCACGTAAAGAAGGCAGCTGAACCCTCCCTCTTGCTATGACAGATACACTGGAATAATTTCATTTAGAGTATTGACACCAAGCAATGATGAATATCTCTTGTGGAAAAAAAAAGAAGAGCTCTCCCTCGATTAAAGTATAAATAAGCCTCCCAGCTAAATCACATCAGAGACATTCTGAGGGAACTGATCCATAACAGTAAACTGTAGTAAACAGACTCCCGCCCCTGCCACAACATTAACACTACATCACAAACAACTGACACGGCAAACATGGCAGCTAATAGTTTCTTTACAGTTATTTATTAAATTTGATGTTTTTGCTATTACATGGAAGGTTGTTGATGACATTTTTTATTATTTATCTTTCTATATGCAGAACAGACAGGTACAGAATGAAGTACAGGCCCGTGTTTAATGTAGAAATCGGAATCTCGCAGAACGTCAAGAAAAGACCCCAGCCTTTGAAGCCACGGTAAAGTCACCCGTAACATGCATACATATGTCACATCCGTGTTTGCTTAAGCAGATGGGCGATCAGAGCGTATTATTATATGGTAAACACGTCGGGCTGATGTTGCAGCTAGCAGTAGATGGGCTGGCTTATTTTCAAAGGCGTCTGCTAAAGCAAAGTGTTGGGCAGGGCAGGGCCGATAGCGGAGCGGCGTGAGCTACGGCGCTGATTTACTTTGCTTTAGTTGAATCATGCCGGTGTCAACCTGTGATCAATGCAGAACTTCTTATTCATCTTCCTGGCTGCTGTCCCTTCCCTTCGTACGCCTCCCTTGTTCCCTCTCTCTTTCCCTCCTCTCTTTTCTCTCTTTCTCTCTATCTCTCTCTTTCGTTTCCTCCCTCTCTCTTTCCCTCCTCCCTTTTCTCTCTCTCTTTCGTTTCCTCCCTCTGTCTTCCTCCTGTCTCTCTCTCCCCCTCTATCTTTCCCCCTCTCTCTCTCTTTCTTCACCTCTCTCTTTCTCTTCTCTCTATCTTTCTCTCTGTCTCTCTCTCTCTCTCTCTCTCTCTCTCTCTCCCTCTCTCCCTCTCTCTTTCTCTCTCTCTCACACACTCATTTCTGCTCTCAGTGTGAGATTGCTCTCTTCCCTCAGCTCTGCATATGCATTGGGAGGCCCCATATCTTTCCCTTCCTTTATTCTCTCCTGTCGTTTGCACAGCTCTATCTTAGCAATTATCTTTCCGTCCCAACTCACTCTTTCTTCCGTCATCCTCCCCTCCTGTCAGAGAGCGCTGCTATGTAAAATATCTCAATCTGTTATTTTTTTCCCTCCCTCCCACTCTCCCGCTCTCTCTCTTTCTGTCCTTGCATCACTTTCTCATTTCCTTCCTTTCTTATCTCTTTGGATTGACCTGCTTCATCTCCCTCTTTCCTTCCCCCCTTCCATCCCTCCATCCCTCCCTCCCTAGCTTTCTCTCTTTCTCCCTCCATCTATCTTCTCTCATCATCTGTCCCCCTCTAACCCCCCACCACACCACACTCTGTGTTTGATATTTAAACTCAGCATTACGCTACTGTGTGTACCTGTGTGTGTGTACCTGTGTGTGTGTGTGTGTGTGTGTGGCAACCTGAGGAGTCCAACCCAAAGGTTCCCAATCTGACAGAGTGAGATATAATGGCTCCAACTTTGAAAAGACACACAAAGGTGCATTCACCTGCATACCTAACCACACAATCACACACGTGTGTAGGGGGGAGGTTGTGGGTGGTATGTTTTACCCATGTGTGTATGCCTGCAAACACACAACCACACACATTCACACACACATACATACATACGTCCGTACACAACACACACACACACGCACACATACACACACACACACCACACACACACACACACACACACACACACACACACACACACACACACCACACACACGCACACATACACAGACACACGCACACACACACACACACACGCACACATACACCTTCTCTGGCAGTAAAAGAGGTCCTTTCTGAGTCACATCCCCTCTGTCAGACAGTGATATTGGCCCTGCTGTAGATATTCTCTTTGGTCCTTTCACTGCAGTCGCTCATAAATGCTCATCCCTACCTCGCCACCTCTCTCTCTCTCTCTTTCTCTCTCTCTCTCCCTCTCTCTCCCTCTCTCTCTCTCTCTCTCCCCTTTATTATACTGGGACAGAAGGGCACATTATGACACCAGAGAGAAGGCCCGCAGTAATTAAGACTAATTAAAATGGCTCCCCAAACAAGACTTTTCTCATTACGTCTGTATTCGTGTATGTGTGTGTGTGCGTGTGTGTGTGTGTGTGTGACTGGATGAGCAAAATGAGCAATATCTGTGTGTGTGTGTGTCTGTCTGTGTGCGTGCGTGTGCGCGGGACTGTGTGTGGGACTGTGTGTAAATGTCTCATTATGTGTAAATGTGGGTGTCTGTGTGACTATGTGTGTGTGTGAGAGAGACTGCATGTGTGTGTGTGTGTCTGGGTGAGCAAAATGAGCGTCTGTGACTGCAATACTTTCTGCAGACATTTTTAATTCAAGGGGTGACCTGAAACTAGCACAGATGTAATGATCGATTTTTCCCCTCATATGTCAGGCTTATATGTTTGTGCCTGGTTCAGTTCTGCGGATCACAGGCAGGCAGCTGTGGGACAAATCTCAGCGTACACCTACAGTACGTGTGTATGATGCATCAACAGGCATTGGCTAAAAACTGGTATCTTCAGCGATATGATAAAGGCAGTGCTTTGAGTTTTCTTTGTACACTGTATTGTCTGGCCAAATGGAGTACAGAGTAGTAATAGTGCATTCCATTTGCAGTCGGAACTCAGTTTCCGAGAAGTCGTGTGCGTTTAAACACGGAAAGTGACACCATGCGCACCGTCCCCCCAGTTTCGGATGTTCACCCTACAAAGTCGAAGCAGCACAGAGGACCCGGAGCACTTCAAGCTTCCCTTGTTATTTTAACCATTAACCCTGTGAGACCTGAACTATGAAAGAATGGTCAGAAAATTCTAATTTTTTGGATATGAACTTATTAGTTGGCCCTTTGACAAAATGTAAAAATTTTTTTTACAAAAATTAATGCTAAGTATATTTTTTTGTTTGTATCACATTTGATACTACAGGTATTAACTGCAATTTCTGGCGATATCATAATAAGCACTTAGGGCATTGTGGCACTAGTAGGAACTGTGCCATCTGTAAAGTAATTAGCCACTTAATCCTTTTTCTCTTCAAACAGCCATCTTTTTCCATACTTTTAATCATTTTCGCAGTGTTATTACTAAATTTGCATGTATGTATGTATGTATGTATGTATGTATGTATGTGTGTGTGTGTGTGTGTGTGTGTGTGTGTGTGTGTGTGTGTGTGTGTGTATGTATGTATGTATGTATGTGTGTGTATGTATGTATGCATGTATGTGTGTATGTGTGCATGTATGTATGTGTGCATGTATGTATGCATGTATGTATGTATGTATGTGTGTATGTATGTATGCATGTATGTATGTATGTGTGTATGTATGTATGTATGTGTGTGTGCATGTGTGTATGTATGTATGTGTGCATGTATGTATGTATGTATGTATGTATGTATGTATGTATGTATGTATGTGTGTATGCATGTATGTATGTGTGTGTGTATGTATGTATGTATGTATGTATGTGTGTGTGTGTATGTATGTATGTGTGTATGTATGTATGTGTGTGTGTATTTGTGTGTGTATGTATGTGTGTATATATGTATGTATGTTTGTGTATGTATGTATGTATGTATGTATGTATGTATGTCTGTATGTATGTATGTATGTGTATGTATGTATGTATGTATGTGTATGTATGTATGTATGTGAGTATGTATGTATGCATGCATGTGTGTATGTGTCTGTGTATGTCTGTATGTGTGTGTATGTATGTATGTGTATGTATGTATGTATGTATGTGTGTGTATGTATGTATGTGAGTATGTATGTATGCATGCATGTGTGTATGTATGTGTGTATGTCTGTATGTGTGTGTATGTATGTATGTGTATGTATGTCTGAAGTACTGAACCTCCTCTTAGCCATCTGTACATTAGCAAACAAATATTGTAAGTGAAATTGTTTGTTATTGATGTCATTTAAATCATTAAAATGTTTAACTGACTCCAAAAAACACTGTACGATACCCTATTTAGGACAATCTACATAAAACCCAGGAAAATATAACTATGACCAGTGATCAGCCAATATGGATATTCCTTGAAGTCATTTCAATCTATAATTGTGTATTTGACTCATCAAAACACTGCATGATGGTCTGTGGAAGACATAATCCATGTAAAATGCTGGACAAATATACCCATAACAGTTGTTGATTTTATGGCTAAATACCCAAAGTATCAAATTTGATACACCGATTTTCTGCTCGATATAACTACAAACTGTAATTATAAAACTGAGTAATACCATGTTTTAAGGACAAACTAACTGTTCATTTAAAATTATTGCTAAGTATTTCAGAGAAATTGTCACCATAAAACCATGAAATGGCCAAGTTTCTTGACCCTGAGAAACACAGATGTGTGCTAGCGCGATGCGGCCATTTTGAATGACAGAAAAAACACACATCAAAACATTGGGAAAGTTAAGAGTGTGCACCAGGGGTCAGAATACAAGTATAAGAGTTCATACAAAAGGGTTTAATGCAAAGTTTACGTTTGATGGTGATGCAATGAGTCCCAGAAATGTATGTAGGCCTATCAAATATGATACGTACGGGCTCACAGGGTTAAAGGTGTGAAGTTTTTTTTTTTTACATTTTATAATAATTGTGTGTCCTACAACATGTAAGATTCTACCATTCTATTTCATATTCTATGGAGCCCAACGTTCTTTAGAAGTTTCTTCATCCCAACATTCCCGCCACACCAGTATGGCAGTACACCCTTAATATACATGTCTTGTTCATAGGCACTTTATTGCATAATCAAGGATAATTTAATAATAATCTTCAACAAGAAATGTAAAATCTCTGTGTGTAGGCAGACATAAAGTATATTTAGACCACTAAATAAATAAATAATGTGAGGGAAAACAATATTTAAAAAAAAAATGATGCATATGTGTATGTGAATATGTGTAGAAATATCAAGCATACTGTATATGTACTGTGAGTTAAACTAGTCTTTTTCTCTTTTATACTTTTATTCTATTCTTTTATGTCCTCTCACTTGAGTGCATGGAGGCAAAGGAAAAGAGAAAGAGAATATTGAAAGAGTGCAGCGGAGTACTGTTGAAAAAAAAACTGAAGAGGGAGGTCAAGGGAAATCTCAAATATATGTGTGTGTTTGTGTGTGTGTGCGTGTGTATGTGTGTGTGTGTGTGTGTGTGTGTGCGTCTGTGTGTGTGTGTGTTTGTGTGTGTGTGTTTGTGTGTGTGTGTGTGTTTGCGTCTGTGTGCCTGTGTATGTGTGTGTGTGTTTGTGTGTGTGTGTGTTTGTGTGTGTCTTGGCCCAAGCTAAGGGTGAGTCACCTCTCTAGCAAATTAGTCTCCATTTTGTGTTGTATAAGTGACCTCTCAGTCACAAGGTCAGAGAACACAGACACACACACACACAAACACACAGACACAGACACACACACACAGACACAGACACACCCACACACACACACACTCCGGGCCAATAGCTCAAGCTCAGCTGCTCATTTTCTCAGTGCAGTACAACACTACATCTAGTGCTGCCATCAAGCATTATCTCAGCCCCGCCAGCTCTAAAGCCATCAGACATTTGGTCAGTCTCAAGGCAGCATGCATCATGGCAGGCACACACACACACACACACAGGCACGCGTACACACGCACACACACGCACACACACACACACACACGTTTACACACATGTTCACACACATGTTCACACACACACATGTTTACACACATGTTCACATACACACACGCACACACATTCACACACATGTTCACACACACACACACACACACATTCACACACACACACACGCATTCACACGTACACACACACATACACACACACACGCACACACACACACACGCACCCACACTCACACACACACACACACACACAATCACACAAACTCCCTGGCAGCTCCTCAACCTTAACTCGTCAGTCCTGATCACAGGAGCCCCTTCTCCTCAGCAGCAGGAAGCATGGTGTAAATCTCAGCGTTGGAGGAGAAGAAAAGTGTGCTGTGCTTTACTGTGCTGTGCTGTGCTGTGCTGTGCTGTGCTTTGCTGTGCTGTGCTGTGCTGTGCTGTGCTGTGCTGTGCTGTGCTTTGCTGTGCTGTGCTGTGCTGTGCTGTGCTGTGCTGTGCTGTGCTGTGCTTTACTGTGCTGTGCTGTGCTGTGCTGTGCTGTGCTGTGCTGTGCTGTGCTGTGCTGTGCTGTGCTGTGCTGCTCCGCTGGGCTCCTCACTCAGCTGTCCATCCATCACGCTAATCTCAGCTCTTGCCCTTCGCCCCCAGCCTCTCCACGCTAGAAACAACCAGCGCTGCTACTGCTACTACTGTGAAGCAAAAATCACTTCAGGGAGCTGACACACACACACACTTACAGACATACTCACACACACACATACACACACACTTACAGACACAGACACACACAGACACACACACACACACACACACACACTCACACACTCTCACACACACACACACCCATGAAGACAAACACACACACACACACACACAAATTCACTGACACACATAAAAACACACACAGACGCACACACTGACAAAGATTAAGACGCACACACACACACATACACACACACACATACACACAACCAGACACAAACAAAAACACTGACACACAGACATAAACATTGACACACACAGAGATAACACACACAAGCTTGCACACTCACACAGACAGACATTGACACACACACACAGACCTGCACACACACATTAAACATCAAGATACACATGCTTCATGCGTCAAACAGCCCCCTGACTGAAGTCTCAGAGGAGAGCAGTGTGTGTGTGTATACTGCCATTACCATTATAGTAGGTATGAAGCGTGACATATAGAAGAGGAGGGCGAAACACTGTTTTTCTAGAGAGGGTAATCTAACAAGAATACACACACATAAACACACACTGACAAACACACACACACACACATACAGGAACACATACATACACACACATACACACACATACACACACATAAATATACACTGACACACACACACACAAACACACACACACACGCTGCTGATTTGTATTCTGACTGAGTCAATGGCAGTGGCAGAGATCTGGATTATGAATTTACACTATAGCAGGTGGGAGGGCATTCTAATATGAAACAGATGAAATATTTAACTCTCCCTGGTGTGTATGTGTGTGTGTGTGCATGTGTGTGTATGTGTATGTGTATGTGTATGTGTCAGTACTTGCATTTGTATGTGTGCGTGTGCGCTTGTGCGCTGGTGTGTGTGTGTGTCGGTGTGTGTATATGTGTGTGGTGTGGTGTGTGTGTGTGTGTGTGTATGTGTGGTGTGTGTGTGTGTGTGTGTACCGTATGTGACACCTAAAATGGCACCACAATATGACTAATACAGTGCGCGCCAAACAGAATCTGTCACAGGAGGAGTGCTGCATTGCCTCACTAATGGAAACACTACTGGAGAGAAACAAAGGCATAAAAAAGAGGGGCAGAGAGAGGAGAGGAGAGGAGAGGAGACGGGAGGAGAGGAGAGAAGAGAAGAGAGGAGAGGGGAGGGGAGGAGAGTAGAGGAGAGGGGAGGAGAGGAGAGGAGAGGAGAAGAGAAGAGTAGAGGGGAGGAGAGGAGAGGGGAAAAGGAGAGGAGAGCAGCGGAAAGGAGAGGAGAGGGGAGGAGAGGGGCAAAGAGAGGAGAGGAGAGGAGAAGAGAAGAGGAGAGGAGAGGCGAGGAGAGGAGAGGAGGGGAGAAGAAGAGAGGAGAGGAGAGGAGAGGAGAGGGGAGGAGGGCAAAGAAGAGGAGAGGAGAGGAGGGGAGGGGAAAGTAGAGGAGAGTAGATGAGAGAAGAGGAGTGGAGAGGAGAGGAGAGGACAGGAGAGAAGAAGAGTGGAGAAGAGGAGAGGAGAGGAGACGAGAGAAGAAGAGTGGAGGAGAGGAGAGGAGAGGGGAGGAGACGAGAGAAGAAGAGTGGAGGAGAGGAGAGGACAGGAGAGAAGAAGAGTGGAGAAGAGGAGAGGAAAGGAGACGAGAGGAGAGAAGAGGAGGGGAGAAGAGAGGAGTGGAGAACAGGGGAGGAGAGGAGAGGAGAGGAGAGTAGACGAGAGGAGAAGAGGAGAGGAGAGGAGGGGAGAGGAGGCAGCGAATATGACAGTCACCCAGTTTCAGGCCACGGCGCTCCTGCCAACTCTCCTCAGCGCCTTCCAAGAAGAGAAGTAATGAAAAGCCATAATCTATTCCAGAGCCCAAAGGTCGACAAGTCCTGGCCACACAGCACAAAGAGAAACTCAACTTGACCCTTTATAAGTGAACTGAAACTTCCCTCCCCCTCAAAAAGAAAAACACTCGAATATATAGTATCTGGGCCAAAAGAAGCACAGCGGGGATCTTTATCGAGGCACAGACTCGCTGGCTGCTCGTGGCTGGGCTAGGAAAATAAAATAATATATAAATATAATTATTGTAAATAAATATCATACGAATATAATAAATATAAAAAAAGAGAGGATCTGAATTCGCTCGATGGAATTATCCAATAACAGTTACGACTAATGAAAGAAGGTTTTTAGTTGGATTACACCTGTGCTCGAGTAAGATG
>CM059277.1:15115385-15120385 GCA_030347295.1 Setipinna tenuifilis
ACACACACACACACACACACACAGTCTCAAACACACTCACACACACAGACTCAAACACACACACACAGTCTCAAACCCAAACACACACACAGACTCAAACACAAACCCACACACACCCACACACTGAAACACACACACTGAAACACACACACACACACACACACACTCTCTCACACACACACAGACTCAAACACACAGACTCAAACACACTCACACACACAGACTCAAACACCCACACACACACACCAACACACTGAAACACACACACACACACACACACTCAAACACACACACACACACACTCTCAAACACACACCCACACACTCTCAAACACACACCCCCACACCCTGAAACACACACACACACACACACACACACACACTACTAAACGCACACACACACTAAGACCCAGAAAAAGCGCAGACATTAGTAATCAGAAGAGTCTTTTTCTGCGCGGGCCTCCCGAGTGTTAGAGCATGAAAAGGGTGTTTATAAAGCCATTCTCGCCGGCGAGCGCTGAGCTTAATTGTTTCATTGTTTGGCGACACCGTGGCGGCCGCTTGTTAGCGAGCGTGCTATTGTGGGACGTGATGAAGGGCTAACAGCCAAAAGCCTCGCACACACACACACACACACACACACACACACACACACACACACACACACACATACTCAGATGGGGAAACTGTACCCAGAAAAGAAGGCATGACAATTTGAGGAGGGGAAGAGAGAAAGGGAGGTGGAGAAGGGGGTGGAGAGAAGGGGTGTGTGTGTGTGTGTGTGTGTGGGGGGGGGGGGGTGGTGGTGGAGAAGTGGACATCTCTCAAGAGTCTCTTTTTCACTCTTTTATTGGATGTGTGTGCACTGCAGTCTGACGCTGTCTGTCTGTCTGATTGGTGTGCGTGTGTATGTGTATGTGTGTCCGTGTGTGTGTATGTGTGTCCGTGTATGTGTCTGTGTCCATATGTGTGTGTGTTTTACACCATGCCTCTTTCTGACTGTGTTTGTGCGTGTAATGGAAATACATACTGTGCATGTGTGTGTAATGGAAATAATCTGTCTATAGTCCAGTGTGATAGTATGCATGCTGCTTTTGTGTGTGCATGTGCGTGTCTGAGTGTGTGTGTATGTGTGTGTGTGTGTGTGTGTGTGTGTGTGTGTACTGTATGTGTGTGCACCTGCCTGTGTGTGTGTGTGTGTGTGTGTGTGTGTGTGTGTGTGTGTGTGTGTGTGTGTGTGTGACCCTGTGTGTGTGTGTGTACATGCCTTCAGTGTGCGGTGTGATGATGAGATGAGCAGACTGAAGTCACATGATTGCACCTGAGAGGGGAGGCCACGGGCGCTCTCCGGCCTGCTGGGAGCGTATCTACGGCAACGGCCCACGGCTACGCCTCATTGGGCCACACCGCCGCCACACTCCAGCAAGGTGACAGAATTACCCAGAGTGCTCGGAGCCAGCCAGGGTCATAAACTACCGCCAGCCATGTATGAAGGAAGCTTGATAATAACCCTAAAACACAGCGCTGATCTCTTACTTTCACACACAGACGTGCGTGTCTTCTGTCCCACAAAGACATTTCATATAGTCCTGTCAAATGCGATGCAGCCCGTTTTAAAGCAAGGGCTTTGAAATTAGAATGGACATTTTTAATCAGTGATGTTTGTTGTTGATTTGTTGTTGATTTGCTCTCTCTGTGTCTAAGCCACAAAGCTCTTAGTAAAAACAAATGAGAAATCTGGTGTTTGGGAAGTAGTGACTGACACATATCAAAATAAAATAAAGCAAATAAAAAAGAAGATACATTTGTTTTGCTGTGGATTATGGCTTGGATGGTGCGCACAACAACAAAGGGCTTTCTTCTGATGAAATAACTGTGGTATCTCAACAAGAGCTGACACCTGGATGTAGTAAAATAAATCCCCATTCCTCTCTCAAGATCAATCCCGCTCACAGCTGTCACAAGTATCTCACTATGGCAGGTTGTTCTCCACCCCCCCCCCCCCCCCCCCCCCCCCCCCCCCCCCCACCTCCCTCGCTCTCTTCCTTCTTCTCTCCCTTCTCCCATCTCTCTATCTCTCTTTCTCTCTCTCTATTTCTATCTTTTATTTTCTTGATCTCTGCATTTGTTTGTTTGTGTGTGTGTGTGTGTGTTTGTGTGTGTGTGTGTGTGTGTGTGTGTGTGTGTGTGTGTGTGTGTGCGTGTGTGCGTGCGTGCGTACACAAGAATTGAGTGAGGGAGTGAGTGAGTGAATCTAGAGAGAAGTAGAGAGGGAAGGTTTGTCTAAATGGAAAATACTTCCCAGAAAAGGTCATTTCAATTTGCTCCAATCCACCAGAAACTTTAAATTCTCTCAACTGCAGGAAAAAAAAACCTGAAAAAAAAAAAAAAAAACCCAACTTCCTTAAAAAACATTTTGCTGCTTTAATAGGCTGCATTTAATAGGGGTTTTTCACCAAGCAAGCCCATAATATTAGTCCGTTAATTTCTCTGGAAGTCTCCTGGTGAGCGCCGAGTCTCCTCTCCCCGAACATCTGGCACTATCGCTGGGGAGGTAACCGCATTACCGCCGTACCGTGATGTGGTCATGTGGCGTCCACCGCGGGTGTGAGCTTGTCACTGTCATCACCGCACATGTGGCACTCTGGATGGCACTATGCGGCCGCACTACTGCTGTACCATGGTCATGTGACATCTACAGAACCACGGGTATGAGCTTATACACCATCATTTCCACACAAAATCAAAATGAAATAAAAAAAGTTCCCTTGAAATATTGGCCTGCACTTGTGTGCACATGGTATGTGTGTGGGGATGTTATCTGGGGGGGGGTGGGTGGGGAGGAAGGGGGGACAGTTTGGATCATAACATTTAGGCCTAATCAAGGCCTGGAAAACAAAACTTCGAACTTAGCCCATCATTAATAGATGGAGCAAACCCAACCTTTCGCAAGTTAGGGAGCGTAATTTTCCATGATATAATAATAACATTCCATTTGTGTTGAGCCTTCTCCTACGTTGAAAAGTAGCCTGCGATCTGTATAATGTTTTGTACTTTTGAATGTAATATGCACACATGTGCTATATTGCAAAAACCGCGGGAATGTCTTGATTACCGATCGCGATAAGAAAATAATCCAAAGAGGCACAGCCCTATCTGCCTCGCATTTAGCTGCTCAGTTTGTTACTTCACATCACACACACTCCCTCGCTTGCTTCCTGCACCAGGCCTGGCTGGGATGGGCTGGGCCAGTCTGGACTTGGCTGAGCTGGTGCTGGGCTGGGCCAGGCTGGGCCAGACTGGGCGAGACCAGATGAGAGAGAGATGGAGCGGAGGAGTCGGAAGACAAACACAAGCGGAGCTGGGCGGCGAAGCACTGATTAAACGTGACCTCCGACCGCCGCACAGATGGCCAATTACGCCGCTGTGTGTGTGTGTGTGTGTGTGTTTGTGCGTGTGTGTGCCACACTGCAGTTTGCCACAGTACACCATGCCACGCCACACCACACCACACCACACCACACCAGGCTCTCACCGCCCACAGCCACAGAGCACCATCATCCAGCTCACACACACACACACACACACACACACACACACACACACACACACACACAGAAATCTGTTTCAAACACACACACACACCCACATCAAGCTGCCTCTCTCTATCTCTGTCACACACACACACACACACACACACACACACAGGTGTTTCGCTCTCACTCCACCGTGGCCACAGAGCACCATCCTGCCAGAGAGAGCCCTGGTTTCTGATGCACCATCCCAGCCTGTAATTTACCATTAACACGGCACCTCCGCTCCGCTCTGCTTTTTTTTTTTTTTTTTTTTTAAATTCAGTCGACGCTGCCTGCATTTACATGTAAATGAATGCAATTTACTAGCCGTGCAAATACCAAAGGCTGCGGAGGGGCTGCTGGGTGCACTGGACCCAAAACCCAGCGCAAAAAAAACAGGCACATCAAGAGGCAGAAAGGGGGGTTGGGGGTGGAGGGAGAGAGAGACAGGGATAGAGAGAAAGAGAGAGATAGAGAGAGAGACAGAGAGAGAGAAATAGAGAGATAGAGAGAGAAATAGAGGCACATCAAGAGGCAGAAAGGGGTGGTGGAGAGAGAGACAGAGAGAGGGAGAAAGACAGAGAGAGCAAGCGAGAGAGAGAGAGAGACAGACTAGAAGGGGAAAAAATTCGTCCCTTTTTTTCCAAACGTGTGAATATCCATATGAATGGCCGTCCTCCCTGCACGGTGCAACAGCCTATCAAAGCCGGGCCGAAAAACTCCAGGCTCAGGCATTACTCGTTTTTTTTCAAGCCGTCACAATGCGGGAAAATCTCTGGAATGAATCGTTTGAAAATTCCTGTGTCCACCACCTTCGAGACAGGACACTCAACGCCCCACGGCCACCCCCCCACTCCCACTCCCCCCTTATGCCCTCTCCCTCTTTCCCTTTCATCCCCCTGTCTTTCTATCTTTTTTTCCCCCTCCCTCTCCCTCTCCCTCTCTTCCATGCTTTTCCTAAAATAAATAGCATGAGAACGGCTTTGACCGCTGCTGGACCAAATTGGACTGTATTGAGGTGGATGGAGCATGACTGGCACTCTTATGGGAACATCAGAGAGGACACAACTAAAGTGACACCCAGAGAGAGGGAGCGAGGGAGAGGGAGGAGGAGGAGGAGGAGAGAGAGAGAAAATGGAGAGGCGGGGGGAAGGAGGAGAGAGAGAGAGAGAAAAAGAGAAAGAGAGAGGTAGAGAGAGATGGAACAAAAGAGAGGAATTTCATGTCCTGGAGTTGCTCTGTGTCTGAGATCAGATCATGGCAGAGTGTTTGAACTGAGCTGTTTCACGGGCCATCACACACGAACACACACACACACACACACACATCAGTTTCAAACACACACCCACATCCTACTCTCTGTAACACACACACAGACACAAACACACACACACACACACACACACACAGATCAGTTTCAAACACA
>CM059277.1:15122885-15127885 GCA_030347295.1 Setipinna tenuifilis
ATCTGAGAGTGATTGTGTGAGTGTGTATGTATGAGAGAGCAAAAGAGAGAGAGAGCAATAGAGAGAGTGTGTGTGTGTGAGCGAGAGAGAGAGAGAATGAAAGAGAGAGAGAGAGAGTAAGAGAGAGAAAGAGAGAGAAGGAGGGAGAGAGAGAGAGAGAGAGAGAGAGGGAGGAAGAAATAGTGCTCCTGTCCTGGCTAAGCAATATGAGCTATGTTAATAAGGCCGAGAGTTGTGGTGTTGGAAGAGGAAGATGAGCTCTCTCATTACATACAGTAGCCCGCCATACAGCTACACACACTTTTATGATGCACACAAACACACACAAACACACTCCGCTCTTCAGGTACAGACCTCTAGTCTCTAGTCTCTCTCCGACCGCTGGCCACGGCTTAGACATTATACATCGCCTTTGCGCTACTGATAAAAATTAGCTATTATCTTCTCTGCCATGTTTGCATTGTGTATTTTACACTTCGATGTGCGATAACATGCATTGTCCCCATTAAATAAAATACACAAAATGTAAACAAAATGCAATAAATAAATAAATAAATAAAAGTTACTGGGATTTCACGGACTTCTATTCTAACAAGAAAAACTAGATATAGCTCTGTGTATATAACTGTGTGTGTCACGATTGTCAGCAATTTAGCAACAAAGAAAAGACAGACTAAAATGTACGACCAGACAGAAAAGCTCGGTCTCAGCGGTACACCTAGTTTAGTCCTAGATAAATACATGTTTTGCAATCTCAATATAACAGGACTCAGCCACAAACATTGGTTCTACTATTCTTCAATTAAATTACCCCGTAATTATCGCTGTAAAATAACACTCTGGTGAAATATAAAATAACTTGTAATTATTGTCTACAACCTATTCAGGTTTTCTCTTTTCAGTAAAATGTTTTTTCTTTTCCCCTTACAACAAATCATCTCCCAAATAGGCTTTCATTGTGCTTTTCAGACCCACTTTTCCCGACAGTTAAACACCTAGTTTTGCAAGCTGAATATAATGTTGGCTGTCATACTTTCTTCATTCCACGATAGATAACGCTGGTTAACATCTCATTCCCCCCTCTGCCGCAGTCTGCAGGATTAGAAGGCTGCTTCGCCGTCAAATAAGGCCTTGAGCAAATAAAAACCCATATCTCCTGGATTAGTCCCGGCACGCCGAGGAAATGAGGAAATCCGATTGGCCGTTAAGACCGCCCGTCAGACACTAATGCCACCTTGCTCAGGTAAGTTATTGGGGGGATTGACTGGGGATCCTGAGGCTCAGAGACAGAAGTCGTTTGATCGCTCTGAAGAGCCAAATCTGGCTGGATAAAGGCCCCCTTCGCCCCCCTAAGGTTTACTCTGCACTGATAAGAGTCAGGATATCGAGGATTTGGACTTGCACAGATAAATGTGGAGCAATAAGGGGACTAAACGAGTCATTGGCCTGCAAAGAAGATACTGCTCTAATTAAGTATATTTTTGGGGCTTTTTTGCCTTTATTGTGATAGGACACTAAAGATGGTGACAGAAAATAAATGGGAGAGAGAGAGAGATGGGGTAGGGTTGGGAAATGACCCAGGCCGGATTCAAACCTGGGTCCCCATGGGCACTTGCCCAGTCATGTTACAAGTGCTCTACACACTGCACCACAGCACCCCCCCCCACACTGCTCTAATTTTACCTCTTTGTTTGGTATTTACTAATAATATATGTACATTTGTCAATACTCTAACTCTTTTTTTAAATGTAAAATGTATTTCTGTGACATGTTGGCAGCGTTGGCTGTGTCTTTAAGTGGGTTTCATTGATCAGGGTCAGCTTTATCTAATTCATACACAAACTGCCCGATTCAATATTCACCCAGTGAACTGGCTCTGGCGTTTGATTAATTATGCATGTCAACAGCCAATATGGCCGCTAGCAATCCAGCTTATGAAAAAAAAAAACGCTTTCACACACACACACACACACACACACACTCACAAACTCCCACATGTACACACACACATGCACACACTTACACCCACACACACAGTTATGCTCCCATGTGCATGCACACACACACACACACACACACACACACACACACACACACATACACACACACGCACACACACGGACACACACACACACCGACACATACAAGCACACACACACACACACACACACACACACACACACACACATGCACACACACACACACACACACACACACACACAATGTGTGTCAGGCTGCTCTGGGTGACCAGCTGGGGTGACGCAGAATATCCAGAAGCATATGCTACTCAGGTGAGAGCCTGGCACTTACTTACTAACACATACTGTCACACACACACACACACACACACACACACACACACACACGCGCACACACACACACACACACACACACACACACATGCACATGTGTGCGCGCACACACACATATACACACACATGCATGTCCACACGCACATACACACACACACACACACACACACACACACACGTGCACACCTACACCCACACACACACACCTACACACACACATGCCAACACACACACACACACACACACACACACACACACACACACACACACACACACACATGGGTTTATTCTGTGCTGCAGCATGTGTACCCATTAGCAGAGACATTCAAGGTTAGCAGGATGGCATTGGGAAACCCAGGAGAAGTTTCTGAGAGGAGAGACGTGACGATCCCCATCCAGATGTGTGTGTGTATGTGTGTGTGTGTGCGTGTGTGTGTGTGTCTGTCCCTCCTCCTCTTCCTGCCCACCTTCCCCTTCCCCCCCCCCCCTCAGAGACTTGTCCCAAAGGTATCATAGACCACCCTCCCCCCTCTAAATACCCCCAACCACTTTACCATCCTATCCCCCCACACCACCCCCACACAGACACACACACACACACACACAGACACACACACACACACACACACACACACACACACACACACATACACATCCTCCAGTGCTGGCATTGGCTTTGGCAGCAGGTGTAAATCACTAATGCTAGGCGGTGACTGGCATTCCGGCGTGCCCAACCAAGTGAGCAGCTGGTGGCACTGCGTTGAATTGTGGGTAAGGGGATTGAAAAGGGGGGGGGTCTGGGTGGGAGTGGGGGGGGGGGTGACTGCGGCAGATGGCATCAACAGTGACGTGCATGTACGTGTGTGTGACTGTGTTTGTGTGTGTGTGTCACTGTGTGTGTGTGACTGTGTGTGTAAGCAGTAAGCACACTAAAAAACCCTGAATTACCCACCAGCTCTTGTGATGTTGGGATGTTGTCTGGTCGGAGCAGAATTGATGAAAAGATCAGCGAAAAGATCAGCGAATGTTGGTAATCGTTGCCATTTTGCCCAGTTATAATCACAAAGATCTCTCCTTAAGTGTCTGTTCTGTTCCAGGTACCATTACACCACTGCATAGGATATAATGTCAGAATCTAGGATCTGAAGGCCTGCACACTTTGCTTTGACAGTTTTGTTTGCCCCCTTCACACTGGCTGCATATGTCACCTTCTTGGTAATGTCCAAGGATTACATCTGCCTAACATCTTTTAATCATCTGCTTAACATCTCTTAAACTATCATCTGCTTAACATCTCTTACACTAATAGGATGTAGCAAGTGAAGTGTGTCGAAACTGGTGCTGTGTGGAGACCTTTACATTTTTCTATAGAATGTATTCTTTTTTCACACCATGTTCAAAAACCCCTCCCATCAAAGGCTTAAGTTTAATCACTCTTTCTAGGACATTCCTTCAGTGTCTGCCTACTGTGCAAAAAAACAGCACCCCACTGAAAAGAAATAGCTCAGATGCAAATTTCAGTGTCTCTTTACATGAGGTCATTACAAGCGGTGAGCATCGTGCTTGATCGTCCTTAACAAGGGGGCCACGGGATGAGCACGGAATGGCTATGAGTCTGGCCGTTATTATGCTAATTACCCAGGATTCCATTCTAACATGGGCGCACAGAAGAGAGATCAGGGGCCTCCGCTGGCTGGCGTGTTGTTTTTCCCGCATGTGACGGCGAGGCGATGGTGATGGTGACGGGGACGGGGTGGCGGTGACTCCCGGCGTGGCCTCTCTCTCTCTGGATGCCTCGGGTGTTTTTTCTAGCGGCGTGATTGCTATGCCGAGCGGCAGGCTGCCGGCGTGTTGTGAATGCGTGTCCACATGCGATGCCATGCGATGCCCTGCGCCGCACCGTGCGGCTTCATCTGCCTCTTGTGTTTTTTTTGGCATTCAACACGACCCGCTTCCCCGACGGCCCTCACCTCTCTTCTCTCTATTTGTATCTCTCTCTTTCTCTCTCTCTTTCTCCTTTTTTCATATACACACATTTTCTCTGTCTTGCTCTTGCTTTCTCTTTCTCTCTCTCTTTCATACACACACACATTTTCTCTGTCTGGCTCTTGCTCTCTCTTTCTCTCTCTCTCTTTTTCATACACACACACACACATTTTCTCTGTCTTGCTCTCTCGCTCTCTCTCTCTCTCTCTCTCTCTCTCTTTCTGTATTTTTCATGCACACACACACATATGTTTTCTCTCTCTTGCTCTCTGTCTTTCCCGTTCCCTCTCTTTCCCTCTTGGAGGAGGAAAGGAAGGGGTGAGGACAAATGAAAAAAAAAGAAGAGGAGAGTTGGGGGGATAAAACATGACAACAGATCTGCCCCCGTGTCTCTAATTACAAATGACAAACCTGCTTAGCAGTCCCCGCTCAACACAGGAAGGGAGCTGTTGCCCCATCACCTCTTCACAGTTTGTCTCTGTAACCATTTCTCTCTTTCTTTCTCTCTCTCTCTCTTTATCTCTGTCTCTCTATCCCCCTCTCTCTCTCTATCCCTCTCTCTCTCTACCCCCCCATCTCTCTCTTTCTAATTGTCCCTACCTCTTTTTCTCTCTCTCTCTTTTATTCTCCCTCCTTCTCCCTCTGTCTCTCTGTCTGTCTTCTGTCTCTCCATCCATTCATGCATCACTCTCTCTCTCTCTC
>CM059277.1:15137885-15140385 GCA_030347295.1 Setipinna tenuifilis
GACCACCACATTACAGTACATGCCCAGCCTACCTGGGCCCACAGCTGTACACAAGCACAGGTTTTGAAACGAAACAAAAAAAAACACCTCACAACACAACATTAACATCTTTCCCAGCACAGCAAATGATGGTGTTCACCTTCCACATCAACAAACAGGATGTAATACTGTATTAAGTCATATTACAATATGTGCAAATTGGTGACAAGTAATATTAATTTAGTGTCTTTAGCACATTTAACAAACAATATGAAATGTCACAACCACTCTGAATCCAGAAGCCAGCTTATTTGTGGCAAAGGTACAGTAGAGCAGAGTGACCTCCACTGAAGGTCACTGGACCATCTGGGGGAGTTGGGGAGTTACTACACTACGTACACCCGACACAGGAGAGCTGTTCCAGCCCGCACCCTCTGGGCATTTACACTGCATATGTACACTTAATTACCGAGTACAGACACACCTATGTGTGAAGCATTTAGCATAGCATACAAGTACTCTAATTGGTATAGTCTACCGCAGCTATGCTTATGCACACAGTACACACGCTAACACTTCATTTTACGGTTCATTTTTTTTGGTGTATCTACATGTAACAACATGTAATATTATGTACTTACACTGTACATACCTAACACTAACCCTAACCCTATAGTACAGTGTAAGTAATGTACATAATGTTACATATTGTTACATATTTTGTTACACTGTACTTAATTGACATAACAGGGACAGTAAAATAAAGTGCAATCATAGACATTATTAGTACAGGTGCACTATTTCACATGTAAGGTTCAAAGCATATATACAGTATGTACTGTATGTTTACTTAATAGAATAATACTTTCAATAGAATAATACTAAATCAGCATACGAGCATACTGTCTAGCATGTATTCTTTTAGCATTCATAAGTACACTAAAATGCAAAGTAGTGTAACCTGAGTCTCTGTTCAGTAAACTGACACCTCCCAGTCTGGGGCGTGAGTGAAAAGGGCAGATAGGTTACAGTTGACAGAAAGGAGCTTCTTTATTGAATGACCATGGAGACAGCATAACGAAGTGGGCAAAGTTTTCTTTTGATTCAAAATACTACCCAGAAACACTCCCGGAGGGGAAACCACTCCTGTGGAATGAAAATAGTTAACACCAAAATTCTACATCTTATTAACGTCACACTTTTCATTCTTCCAACAGACAGGACCAGATAAAATAACAAAAAAAAATGACCATAAATAATAACCCAAAAAAATGATAGTTTACAGTAGCGGCACACCTACATCCCTAACAGTCAGGACGTGCACATCAGCAGTAGTAGTGTATGTTCACTATGCAGTGTCTGTGTGCTCCACACTGCGCTTGCACTACGTGGCATCACACACACACTGGAGGTTATTGTGAGAGGTGTTTTTTTAAAAGTGGCCCTGCCAGCCTGCTTTAGTCATGCCGTGTCACTGCTCTCCTGATGAAAGACTGCACGTTTGCTGATTCACTTTCACACCGACATGTGAGAAGACTTGAGATTTTGGGCCAACAATGTCATTGAGTTGAATGAAGCTGCTGTTGTTTCAAACATGTTAGGCCTAACCCTAGCCCTAGACTTATTTTACCAAAAGCACAAAAGTGCAAAAAGTGTTTTAGTTTTTTTGGTGTATCTGTTTAAGAGTTGCAGAGTGATTCTGTTTTCGTGTTTCGTGTATCTGTTTTTTGTGTATCTTGGGGAGGGATTCTGGGCCTGTGTCTGATACCCTCTCTAGACCGCCCCCCCCTCCCCCAAACCCCCCGTTGTGTGCTCTGTGCATAGGGCCAGGGTCACTATTGTTGGATTGTTTAGAGATGCTGAGGGCGTTTGCTCAAGTCTGGACTAGAATGCCAGATGGGTGCACTTTTGGAACTCTTCTGCCTGCGTCAATGTACCAGGCATGCCCAACAGAGCACAGAAAAACAAACAAACAAACAAACTAACCAACAAAAACCCAGCGCTATTAGGTTCAGGGGGGAAAGAGAACAAAACAAAGTGAAAACAGACCAGCTAGATTTGTCTAGCATATACATTTTTTCTTTTTCTTGCAAGCATTCCAAAACCAAGGTACAAAAACAGCAGTTCCACAAAAGGACAACTTAAAACTTTTCTAAAATATATCTACTCAAAATAGGGGACATTTGTTTGCCGTCGGGTCCAAACTCCAAAATGTCATTGGCCTCATTGCATGCATTTGTGAAGCACTGTGTCACAAGCACCTGGCAATGCACCAGAGAGGGAGGAGGAGGTGGACGGCGGAAGTGGTGTTCATTGGGATTAATCCGTCAACACTTGTTTAGACTTGAGTCAAAACTGTCGCTTCACCCTGCGGTAAAATGGGTGACGCATTGCACAGGGCACATCACATTGCAATGCATCACTCTTCAACTCGCCCTGCCAGTTTGGGACAGCCTCATCGACATAAACAAGAGCGATTTATTTCTGCCCTTGTTGTTCCTCTTGCTCGCAATTAGGACAC
>CM059277.1:15145385-15147885 GCA_030347295.1 Setipinna tenuifilis
TAAAAACCCACACACACACGCACAGGCTCGCGTGCACACTCACTCACACACACATACAAACATGCATAGGCGCATCCACACACACACACACACACACACATTCAAACATGAGTCATCGATGATTACAACTGCATAGATATCATATCCAGATAGTCCCAGTGTGACACTTTAAATGAGAAACGTGCAGCTAAATGTCAGGTCTCGCGGTGTGCCATGGCACAGATTTCATATGTAGCTGTCAATGCACACCGTGAATATGCTGCCTCTCTCCATTCAGTAAACCACTCACACACACACCACTCACACACACCAAGACAGCAGGGTGGGAGTGAGGAGGAGTGTTTTGCACACTCTCTCACCTCTCTCTCTCTCTCTCTCTCTTCCTCTCTCTCTCTCACACACACACACACCACTCACACACACCAAGACAGCAGCGCTGGAGTGAGGAGGAGTGTTTTACACACTCGCTTTCCCCTCTCTCTCTCTCTCTCTCTCTCTCTGTCTCCCTCTCTCTTTCTCTCTGCGTGTGTGTCTTTCTCTCTCTTTCCTCTCTCTCTCTCTCTCTCTCTGTGTCTCTGTATCTCTGTCTCTCTCTCTCTCTCTCTCTCACACACACACACACACACACACACACACACACACACACACACACAGACACACACACACACACAGAGGCCAAAGGGCTCCGTTTGAGACCCTTGCCAGCTTTCAGCACACAAGCACACCCACCAGTGAACAAAAATCCATAGAAACATACTCACACAGGCACACACAAAACAGCAGAAATACGAATGTGAGCACACAGGAACACACACACACACATACACACACACACACACACTCCACAAATAGAATATGTGGGAGGCTGTTACTACTATTACTGCTACTACTATTACTAGTACCACTAATACTACCATGGCTATTACTACTACTACTGCTATTACTACTACTACTACTTCTACTACTACTACTACTACTACTACTGTTCCCAGTACTGTAAGCATCAATACACTGCTTTGTGAATCATTGCCAACTCTGTCTTTGGAGGAAGCTGGGGAGGGGATGGGGGAGCAAAGGGAGGGGGGGGGCAGTTGGAGAGGGGATAAGAGGGGATGGGGGTGTGTGAGGGAAGAAAAGACAAAGAAGGGAGGAGGAGGAGGGACTGAGAGCTACAGCAGGGGCCATAAACAGATGAAAGGAGTCAGCAGAAAGAGTGAGATGGTGATTGTAGGGGGGATATGCGTGTGTGTGTGTGTGTGTGTGTGTGTGTGTGTGTGTGTGTGTGTGTGTGTGTGTGTGTGTGTGTCTGAGAAGACAGAGAAAGAGAGACAGACAGGCAGACAGACAGAGACAGAGACACAGAGACAGAGAGAGTAAATGAGTGAGAGAGTGTAACTGTAAGTGTGTGTGGTGTGTGTGTTTGTAAGTGTGTGTGTATGTGTGTGTGTGTGTGCGTGTGTGTGCACATCTGTGTGTGTGTGTATGTGTGCACACGTATGTGTGTGTGCACGTGTCTGTGTGTGTGTGTGTGCACGTTTGTTTGCGCTTACATTCTAGTTAATGAGAGACTCGTATTCTGATCTGATTTCTCCAAACAATTTTTTTGCCACAACTGGCCGTGCTGTGCCATGCGGTGGTATATCCTCAGGGAGCCACCAAAGAAACTAGACCAAGTGGAGTAAGCAAAAGTAGGAGCATGACGGACCGGAGAGTAACACGGTACACACACACACACACACACACACACACACACTGTGGTCAAAATTTAAAAAAAAAAACACACACACAGGGGGAAAGCGGATATGGGGGGGGGGCAAAGACACATGTACACACACACACACTTACACACACACACACACTTACACACACACACACACACACACACACACTCTGCTCACTCACTAACAAAGAACATGCAGCGTACAAACAGCTGTTATCAATGTAACTATGTCAAGCGTGGATATGTTTGGTAGTAAAAGGCAACCACTACAAATGCATTCATGGAAGACTAGATTTCCAAGTCATGCCACCACCCACGTCAACCCCTCATCCCACAGGAAACACACAAACTCACATATCACAGCACTGCATGCACACGCACGCACGCGCGCACACACACACACTCACTCACTGTATTCCCTTTACACTTTGTGTTTGCATTTGTGCTTGTTTGTGTGTGTGTGTGTCAGATAGAAAGAGAGAGAGAGAGAGCATTCCATTAATAGAAACAGCTATACCTTATATACACACATACACACACACACACACAAACATCCGCCCACCTCGCCTCACCTGTGTTGTAGGTGTGCGAGTATGGGCCATCACACAGAGAGGCAGGCGGAGGAGTCTGGACTTACTGGATGTTGCTGCTGTTCCAGTGGACCATGTGTCGACTCCCCGTCACCCCGGGGAAGTTTGCGCAGGTCAGCGTGAATAGGCACAGGCACAGGCACACTGTCGCCAAAGCCATAATCCTTCACTTTCTTCTGACGCTCTCTGT
>CM059277.1:15160385-15162885 GCA_030347295.1 Setipinna tenuifilis
GGAGCTGACAGCAGTGTTTGTGGGGATAAACTAGGGGCTCAGGACTGAGGGCTCAGGGCTCAGAGCTGGATACCCAGGGAATGCTGTCAGCGCAGTCAAATTCATGACATGATAAATTCCTAAAACACCTTACCTGGCAGAAAATATCTCTCTCTCTCTAAGTTTGTGTGTGTGTGTGTGTGTGTGTGTGTGTGTGTGCGTGCGTGTGTGTGTGTGTGTGTGTGTGTGTGTGTGTGTGTGTGTGTGTGTGTGTATTAGTGGAGGTGGGTGCGTACATGTGTGTGGACATGATAGATCCAGAGTTGACAAAGTGGTAATTATTTATGTCCAATATGCAGCAGGAAGGGCATGTGCATGTGTATGGATGTCTGGCAAAGTGACATGAGGACATGGAGAAATGAGAGACACAGAGAGAGAGAGAGAGAGAGAGAGAGAGAGAGAGAGAGAACGACAGAGTAAAGGGGGGGTGGGGGCTGGGTTTGTGTGACCTAAAGAGAGCAGATAGCCAGAGGCAAGATAGAGACTGTCACGCAAGTCTGTTTGTGTGTGTGTGTGTGTGAGTACTTTGCGGTGTGTGTGTGTGTGTGTGTGAGGGTTTGTGTGTGAGTACATTGCTGTGTGTGTGTGTGTGTGAGGGTATGTGTGTGTTTATATGAGAGTTTGTGTGTGAGTGGTACATTGCTGTGTGTGTGTGTGTGTGTGGGTATGTGTGTGTTTATATGAGAGTTTGTGTGTGAGTGGTACATTGCTGTGTGTGTGTGTGTGTGTGTGTGTGTGTGTGTGAGGGTATGTGTGTGTACCCGTTGCTGTGTATGTGTGTGTGTGTGTGTGTGTGTGTGCAGTAAGAGAGGAAAGGGAAATCAATGAGGCGGCCTGAATGTGAGAACAGTCGCAGAGTCATCGTCTCATTTTGGCCAATCAATCAATTGAACTGACAACAATTATCCCAAATGACCAATCAGGCAGCAGTGTCTCGACTGCTTTCAGTGGGCAGTTAGATAAACAGGAAATGATGCGTAGGGGTCAGAGGGGGCCAGGGTGGAGAGGGTAGAGGCAACACACTACTGCAGCTGTCCTGTTTTGAACTAGAACTCCCCACCCCCTTCTTCACACACATGCACAGACAAACACACATATGCACGACACACACACAGGCACACACACACGCACACACACCAAGTAATAAAAAGACAACAGATAACAAACTAAATGACTAGTAAACTCACACACACAGCAATAAAATTACAACAAACAGCAAACTAATTAACTAGTGATCTCATCATGTGCACAAATGACCCCACACATACATACACACACACACACACACACAGCAATAAAATGACAACAAACAGCAAACTAATTAACTAGTGAGCTCATCATGTGCACAAATGACCCCCCCCCCCCCCCCCCCCCCCCCCCCCACACACACACACACACACACACAGGGAGAGCAATAAAAAACAGCAAACTAATTAACTAGTGTGCACAAATGACCACAGAAACACATGCACACACACACACACACACACACACACACACACACACACACACACACACACACACTGCATTACATTTCACATTATCATGAAACAACAACTATTTTTCTCACTCTCGCAAACCAACCAGCCAAGCCAAGCCAAGCTTCTAGTTGCGTGCATTTATTGAAGGTCATGATTAGTAAGGTTAAATCTGCTTTAATCAATAGCAGGCTGTGCCCTAAGGTCTCTTTGCTGCTGTTGGTTTACACAAAGCTCTTGAGATCAGTTTTACATTTTAAGGGGACATGTTATATTCAAGGTAAGGGTGTGGCCTGTAGCGGGGGGGGGGGGGTTATATCACTACCTCTGCTAAATTATTTTTATCTCTGGTGGGGACAAGGATTATCCCCCCCCTTTTGTAGCGATTAATGCAATTCAACTGATGTTGCTTAAAATATGAATTAAAATGCGAAACAACAATCTAAAAACATGGGCCCATACATCTAGGATCTAAGAGTATTACTATGCAATTAGGCTAATGCACCGTGCATCTACACTTAATGTTTCAGAACATTACCAAACACAATATTAAACATTGGAACATTTTCTTGTGAGAGCTTGGCTTGAGCCAGAGTGGTAGACAAAACAGGACCGAGCTGAATATGAATACACATTCAGAGCAGCATATCATCCTATTTCACAGGACCCGCAGACAAAACAATTACATTAACACCTAAGGATGATAGCACAACAAATGAGGAGGCTGCGATGGAGGTTAGCACTCATGTACGAGACGATTCACAGTCTCACGACAAAGAAAAAAAACTGTGTAGACCTGCTTGCATTAGTAAAGTATAAAAATACAATATTCATTTTCATGAGTTAAAAAAAAATATCCCCTTCTGTTTCGCACTCTTTCAAAAGAAAACAGTAAGTGAGATAGCTCTTGCAGAGTGTTGCTAACTTGTTACTAGGTAACAAAAGTAAACAACTCAGTTTTGTGAGTGGTGATATGTTGGCCT
>CM059277.1:15175385-15180385 GCA_030347295.1 Setipinna tenuifilis
TATGAACTCACCAGAGCCTCGTTTGAACACACCTCGAGGCTCAGACTGCTGGCCTTGCAAACCTGGGAAACTGACAAGATATTGTGTCGCAGTGTTTGTGCGCTGGCACATTTGCACACACACATACACACACACACACACACACACAGAAAGAGAGAGAGTGAGAGAGTAAGAGAGAGAGAGAGAGAGAGAGAGAGAGAGAGAGAGAGTCAAATTAGCCACCCAAACTAACACAGACGCCCCCTGACACATACAAATTGAAATGAATGTTTGTTATATCACACCAGCCCATCTTGATTGATGCCTCGTTCAGTGTGTCTGCCCGTGAAAGACGGATGAGAGAAAGGACGAGAGAAGAAGCGATGGGGAGGAAGAGTGTGTGTGTGTGAGGGTGTGTGTGTGTGTGAGGGTGGCATAGGGTGGGGAAGATGTCACAAAGAGAGATGAACAGAGACAGTCACTTAGGAGGGGATTAAAGCATTTAACATTTCAGCAGGCCCACTCCTTTCTGTCACACAGGGTGCCGCAGTGGAACATCTCAGATCGTCTGTGTGTGTGTGTGTGTGTGTGTGTGTACGCACGCATGTGTGTGTGTGTGTGTGTGCATGTGTGTGTGCGTGTGTGGCAGTGGGGCATCTCATGTCTGTATGTATGAGGTTGGAGCATGTGATTGGTGTGTGTGTGTGTGTGTGTGTGTTGTGCGTGTGTGTGTGTGCCGTGCACAAGGCCACAAATTTGCTGCCATATGCGTCTGGCATGGTGCCTGTATATTTATGTGCGCATAAGCAGTAGGATTACCACGACATCACCTGCCTGTAAGACTCCACATGATAGAGAGCTCAGCGCTTGATTCTGTAACGTGGAGATAACCCATCCCAACAGCGGGTGAGAACCTCAAAGACTACAGGTTAATTTCCTACAGTAACACCGCTTTCATTTGGTGTTAAATCATTCAAATGAAGACACACTAATCAGATGCTTTACTGCCACAGCGTTGTAGTACAGTGTAGACGTTCCTAAGTTCCTATAACACGTGATAAATCTGAGCTCCTTGACAAATTGTGTCTGTCTGTGCTGATGTGCTTGTGTGTGTGCCCAGTGTTCAGTGACCATCCATCACTGCAGCACATGTCCTCTGTCTCAGCTCTGCTCTCCACCCCTGTCTATCTCCAGCACAATGAGGATTGATCAAGTCAAATAAACGCTAAGACGCATAGGCGTAGCCACGGGTGGGTGGGCTGGGTTGGGCCTGTGCCCACCCAACTTGTCCATAGCAGGCTCCATAAGTTCGATGAGGTGTTTTAGTAATAAAAATAACCTATGTGTTTTGGGCTAGGCCCACCCGATCTTTTTTTTTTGGGCACACCCATTTTATGACTTTTGGATACGCCCCTGCTAAGATGTACACACATGTACATGTACACACCCCACTCTCTGCTTTTTTCCTCCACCCCTGTTGTTGTTTTCCAATCCTAGTAACACTAATTTATTGTTATTTTTTAAAAGGTAGTTTTTCTCTTTAGCTATGATGACCTCCATTCTAGAAGTTTCTAACAGAAATGCTTTATTTTGTATTTTGTATCTAGCAAAGTCAACCAGAGTGTACCATAGTCTATTAAATTATAATCGGTTACTTAAAAACTTTTTGTATCTTTCTGTGTGTTTTCTGATAAGTGTATGTTGCGTACTCATGTGGCACTGGATGGCAATTTAGAAATCTTTCTTTGCAAATATTCACCACAAAAACGTTGTTGTGCTCCTTGATTCACATGTTGTGCGCTTCATGGGCTTGTCATCGCTAGCTCCAATTAGCAGCAAGGTTCAGCGGAGTAGCTATCTGGGACACACTTAATGTTCTGAAACACCCATTAAAAGTGATCCTGTCAAAAGGGTGAAACAAAACTAAATCTTTAAAAATGAAACGTAGCAGGAGATGTTCACAATTGTTAAGTAGATATTCTCATATCATAAAAAAATTATTTTCTGTATTAGCTGGCTACATGCTAAAAATTAAGCAACGTTAGTTTTTTGTTCAAAAGTGACAATGGGTTGCTAAGCAAAGACATGTCATGCTTTTAAACCACTGAACCATTAGCATTTCCTGAAGTTGTTAGAGACAGTACACATATATGGACTGAATATTAAGCCATTTCAATAGACTTGGTGGTCAAGAAGTGGAACCATGTTTTAAACTACTGTGTTGTCACATATTATACGGTGCTGGTAGGTGCATCTTGAAAGAACTAGAAGTCTGTCTTCATGTGTTTCAGATGAGCTCGTGAGTATTTCAGTCTCCATCCTGAACTACATTAGTGATTCCATGCTAGACATCACTCCTCTGTTAGTCTGCATATTTTAAATGACCCACCACCCCAAAAACACCCCCACAAACCATAACAAAAACCTCCAAAATATATTTTTCCCATCAACATCTATACTTTCATGCAACATTTTTTGCATTAATTGGAGCAGAGCTTGCTGAGTCTGTAGGCCTCTGTGTTTGTGCATCTAATTTCAGTTCTCCAGCCCCCACACCACACCACACCACTTCACTTCACAAACAACCATCAAAGTGGCCTTTTTTTTCTTCCTTTCCCTCTTTTAGCAGGCAAAAACAAATGTAAACCCGAAACATCTGAAGAGAGGTCACCACACATTAGTGTACACCATATGTGCATACAGGCACCTGGTCTTTACAACCAACATGTTTTACATTAGCTTGTCTCTGTGCTCTCTCTCAATTAAGCAAGTAGGATTTGTGTCAGTGTGTTTTCCCCTCCCTCTTTCACCTCTCTGCACAGGTTTATTTATAGAGCCTGTCCTAATGTGTGTGTGTGTGTGTGTGTGTGTGTGTGCATGTGTGTGTGTGTGTGTGTGTGTGTGTGTGTGTGTGTGTGCGTGCGTGTGTGCGTGCATGAAAGAAAGAGAGAGACAGAGAAAGAAAGAGAGAGAGAGTGTGTGTGTGTGAGTGTGTGTGTGTATGAGAGAGAGCGTGTGTGTGTGTGTGTGTGTGTGTGTGTGTGTGTGTGTGTATGAGAGAGAGAGTGAGTGTGTGTGTGTGTGTGTGTGTGTGTGTGTGTGTGTGCACGCGCATGCGAATGTGTGTGTCTGTGTGTATGAGAGAGAGTGAGAGTGTGTGTAAGACAGTGTGTGTGTGTGTGTGTGAAAGAGAGAGAGAGAGACAGAGAGTTTGTGTTTGTGTATGTGTGTGTGTGTGTGTATGTGTGCCTTTTTACCAATCCCTAACGAAACAGAAGTACGTCGAATGCAACTACAGCAAAATGAAGAAGACACAGACAGATAAAGGACACCACACATTTAAAGATGTTGCGAATAAGGCCTTATGGGAAAGAGAGAGAAAGAGAGATAGAGAGATGCAGAGAGAGAGAGCGAGAGAGATGTAGAGAGAGGGAGAGAGCGAGATGCTGAGAGAGATTTCTAACACTAAGGGAAACCTTTATTTAGGAGGCGATTATTCACACTGGTCATTAGAGAGTGGTATCACTTTCCCTCATTTACAGAAAGGAGGGAAAGAGGGATGGAGGGAGCAGGGCAGAAGAAGGGAAAAGGGTAATCATTAGAAAGATATCACTTTCCCCGTGCTCCCTAATGAGGAACACAGAGGCATGGAACGACAGGGATGAAGAGAGAGGAAGACAGAGAGAGGCAAGAAAGAGAGATAGATAGAGAGAGAGAGAGAGAAAGAGAGAGTGAGAGAGAAAGAGAGAGAGATACACAGATGGGCAGAAGAATGGAGAGACAAAAAAGAAAATATGGATGGACAGATGGATGAATAGATGAATATGGGAAGGAAAAAAAATGAACAGTCCCTGGACTGAACATGACATGCATAAACACGCACCTGCTATGCAGATGACTTAAACAACTACAGCACGGCCTGCAACTCTGTAACAACACTCAACTGTGGTGACAGCACAGCACAAGTGCTATAGGGAAAATACAAGCAACTGTTGACACATGCAAATCTGTATCCTAAATTATTCAGTGCTTTCTAAAGTTTCTTGTGTTCTATGTAGATGCACCTACAGTAGACCAACCACATAAAGACACAACAAATGTACTGACTTTTTTCAAAGTCTTACTCAGACTTAAGAAGTGAAATTTGATCGCGCAATTAAGTACACCAAAAAAAAAATCTATCGCCACAGAAAATCCTCTTTCTGGTAGCTCTACAGAGCTTGATCTGATTCACTCCATCTTTGTCCAAACTGCACTGATGTCAAGTTTTTTGGTAGGGATGAATCTTATCGGCGGGTTGGTTGTAAGTAAACACGGTCTACACGGGGAGTTGAACCCACAGTCTGTCTCCAACAGCTGCAATACAACTTACCGAGCCAACGGGATTTTCTCGCCTGAGCATTAAAAAACTTTGCCAAGCGCTTATGCATATTAGAAGCCATTAAATCCAGAAAGCTTTCTATAGTCTCTCATTTACATCTGTGCGAGCAATTAACAAACTGAGAAGAAGACAGACTTAATTAAAGGACATAAATTGGGATTAGCACAAACACAGTGCATTTACGATTTTAATTAAATATTCTTTATTATTTATTTCACAAACACCTTTAATGTGTGTGTGTGTATGTGTTCCCGTGTGCATGATTGCGTGTGTATGTATATATGCTTGTGTGTGCATGTATATAAGTATATGCAGTCGGTGTGTGTGTGTGTGTGTGTGTGTGTGTGTGTGTATGTGCAGTCGGTGTGTGTGTGTGTGTGTGTGTGTGTGTGTGTGTATGTGTATGTGTATGTGCAGTCGGTGTGTGTGTGTGTGTGTGTGTGTGCATGTGCAGTCGGTGTGTGTGTGTGTGTGTGTGTGTGTGTGTGTGTGTGTGTGTGCGTGCGCGCCACTGTGCCCTCTGGTTCTTTTTAGACACAGCTAAGAAAAGAAAGCATTTCAGAGAAATAGAGGCAGAGAAAGATCTCCTCTTTTCATTTGCAGTGCCTCGTTTCCTCCGCCGATCCCCCAAGCTCTGATT
>CM059277.1:15187885-15192885 GCA_030347295.1 Setipinna tenuifilis
ACTCACTCTCTATTTATCTATCTCTCTCACACACACAGTCTCTGTGTCTCTCTACCTCACTCTCTCTCTCTCTTTTAAATCTATCTCTCTCACACACACAAGCACTCACACACACAAGCACACATACACACACACACTCACACACACTAACTCTCTCTCTCTGTCTATTTATCTATCTCTCTCTCTCCCTGTCTCTGTGTTTCTCTACCTCACTCTCTCTCTCTCTTTTTTAAATCTATCTCACTCACACACACAAGCACACACACCCACACGCACACACACACACTCTCTCTCTCTCTCTCTCTCTCTCTCTCTGTTTGTCTATCTATCTCTCTCACACACTCTCTCTGTGTCTCTCTCTCTTTTTAAAATTGATCTCTTTCTCTATCTCTCTCTCTCTCACACACACACACACACACACTCACTCTCTCTCTTTTTTAAATCTATCTCTCTTATATACACAAACACTCTCTCTATCACACACTCCTGTCCTATACTCTCTGTCTGTTTTTTAATCTCTCTCTCCCTGTTACACACATGCTCTCTCTCTCTCTCTCTCTCTCTCTCTCTCTCTCTCTCTCTCTCTCTCTCGCTCTCTGTCTCTCTCTCTCTCTCTCTCTCTCACACACACACACACACACACACACACACATACACACACACACTCTCTCTCTTTCTCTCTCTCCTCTATCTCTCTTTCTTTCTTTTTCACTGTCTTTTCATATCTGTCTGTCTCTCTTTCTGTCTCTCTCTCTCTCTTTCACATACACACACACAACAAGAAGTTGACAAACAAGCAAATCCACACATACATCAAAGTGCTAACTAGAAGGCAGGCTGTTGTATCCTTTAGCTTGTTAAGGGCCAATGTGCAGAGACAGCAGCTTAGCTGGTGTGTTTGGGGAGCAGGGCTAGTCTACAGTGAGCACTCCAGCCAACGTGATGGCCACAGTTTGGTGTAATAAGCTCAGACATCACAACATTAGGCTTTGTAGTGCAGAGGCTACCCTGAGTTCCCAGAGGTAACCAATCAGCTTTGAGAGGCACCCATTAGCGATTGACCAGCTTTGTCGGCTTTTAGGAACACCTTTTAGGACAGGCTGTCACGGCGGCAACAAAACAATTAAATAAAATAATAAATAATAGCAGGTAAACTTTCGGGGTTGTGGAGAGTGTTTACTTTTCTTTTTGGGGTATGTCAGCTCTCTTGGTTTGTCATCTTTAACACAAGTCTGCTGTGGAAAACTTAATGATGCGCCATTTTAGGATTCTTTTCACTCTTTGAGGTTACTCTAAGGGGTCTGCTGTCGAGGTCTGCTGTGTCTTTCTGCAAAAATTATACACAGCCGCATCTCAGTGTATTAGAAAAGTTCATTTTTTTCGATGTAATGTGAAATGCAAACGCAGGCCCTACCAAGTACTGAGGGCATATACATGGACATACTTTTCAGAAGGCTAAGATTTTTGTAACAAAAATACATTTTTAAATTGGTTTGATGTAATTCTAATTTTGTAAGATACTGCATACTTTGGGTTTTCATTTGCTGTAAGGTGTAATTATTAAAATTCAAGCCAACAAAGTTTGAAATGTTCCACATTGTGTGTAAAGAATATATAATATATGACTTTTATTTTAATTAAATTAATGAAATAAATAAATTTGTCCTTGACATACAAATTGAATGTGATGTGGCTCTATATGAAACTGTGTGTATGTGTGTGTGTGCGCGCATGTGTGTGTGTCTCTGTGCCTGTGTATGTGTGTCTCTGTGTGTGTGTGTGTACAAAAGATGAATTCCACCGTGAACCGTGAATGCCCCATTCACAAGGTCCCCCACAAGGTTAAGTCTGAACAGAAACTTAAAGGGGACCTCAGATGTTGTCCCAGCATCCCATGCTATGTAGCTTTTGTGCATGTAAACAGTATGCAAAGTGACAAAAGCCTAAAGTACCTCCCACAGGGAATAAGTGTTTTCCACAGATGCCATTTCTCTCAGCTGCACAGAAATGCCTCATTGCAATTTTGTCCATTTCTCTCACTCTCCTTCAAGTAGGAAGTAGGAAGTGGCATTTCTACTTTCGTGACCAATCAGAATGCAGTTGGCAACCAGACCAATAACGATGCATTTTACACTGACACCTAATAATACAACTACAATTAGAGAGACTACATGTTTTGGATGTGTTCTAATGTGAATCTGGGTTTTTGTATTTACACACATACCTTTATAAAAGCATCAAGTTTAATTTCAGGTTGTTTTTTGCTTGTTTTTTGTCTGTCCTAGCTGTCATTTTCCCACAATATTAGGATGGGTGGGTTTTGTGTGTCGTTAATGATTGAATCTGTTGTATTTCATGTAAAATAAAAATAAACTTCACCCCTGAAGGGGGCTGGGGGACTGGGCGGTGAGTTGGAATTATATATTCACTGGGATGGGGAAAGAGAAAGGGGGTAGAAAGAGAGAGAAAGAGAGAAAGAAGGCAGGAATCAAGATAGACTGATAGATTGATACATAGATAAAGAGAAAGAAAAAGAAGACAAAGATTGACAAAGAGGGAACGACAGAGAGAGACCAAGATAGAGAGAGTCAGACAGAGACAGAGACAGAGAGAGAGAGAGACAGAGACAGAGACGGAGAGAGAGGGCATAGAAAACAGGAAATGAAAGCACACTCTTACCCTCACATGTCACACCTGATCCCTGGGTTTCCTGGAAAGGAAAGCACCTCACTGGTCAGCATACAGGTCAATCAGGCCCTCCTGCTGATGCAATGAGTCTGTGTGTGAAAAGGCCTTGGCCCCGGTCCTCGTCTGCTGTCCCGCCGCTCTCTTCTCCACTTCTCACATCTTTAGACAAATGAACACGGAAGCCCAGCTGGAGACCTGTGGTGAGAACAGAGCGCTCTTTCTCTCTCGCTCTCTCCATCTGTCTATCTGTCTGTCTGGATATCTCTGTTTCTGTGTGTGTGTGTGTGTGTGTGTGTGTGTGTGTGTGTGTGCGCACGCATGCATGCCTATATGTGTGTGCAGGTATGTCTGTCTGTGTGTGTGCATGTGTGTGTGTGTGTGCATGTGTGAGCATGCTTAAGTGTGCGTGTGTATGTGCACACATGCGTGCAAGCATGCCTAAGTGTGTGTGTGTACGTGTACGTGCACATGCGTGGGTGCTTCCATGTGTGCATGCATGTGTGAGTCTGTTGTAAGCAGGTGGGAGGAAATTAAACATTCTCATTCCAATCCATCACCCTCAGTCGCCTCCAAGTCCTCGTTAGCAGCTCCATGTCATCATCTCCTGCGCTCTGCACCTCATGGCCAACCTCCTGCACTCTGCCCCCTACAGACACTCTCCTGTGATGGGGGGGCAGTGCGGTGGCCCCTGGCCCCTTATTAGGAGCCAGAGGCATAGCCAGCCAACAGGGGGCCTACTTGGGGCCCCAACTACAGGAGCTCTGCCAGAGGTCTGGCAACCTTAAAACTATAGCAGTGGCTGCCAATGTAGTTTTTAATAAAAGTGGTGAGTTTTTGCTCTACAGCGCCCCCCACAGGCCCTTTTACACACCTCTACAATCTACATCATATGTTGCATGAATAAGTGAAAATTAGTGGATGTATTTTGGCTCATTTGGTGAGATCATATTGATTTATCATCTTGATTACACTTTATTTGAAGGTGTCTACTTTATAAACATGACATGACACATCTCATTAACATTAATGACACTTCATTCATATGTATAACTGTTGTCATTAAGTGTCATTTGGTGTTTGCAATGTCTACATTCTAAAAAAAATCAACTTAACGTTACAAAAACTGAATGACACTTAGCAGTGAATGACACAGCAACAGTCATAACCAGGAATAAAGTGTCATTAATGTTCATGATATGTGTCATGCCATGTTTATAATAACCTCATGTCACTCTTATGTAGGCACATTCAAATGAAGTGTTACTGTAATTTCGCCTGTGGTGAGGACCATGTTTCATGGGTTGCAGACACAGCAGGAATCTGAGGAACTGAGGAACCTCCTATCGCTGCCCTGACATTCACATTCTGTAGACATCCTCGCGTAAATTATATATGTGTAGCCTACATTCGGCCATGTGCAGTTTCACCCTGGAAGGAAAGCCCTGCTGTCAGAGTCCACTGCTTTGCTCTTTGGTAACCTAAAGCAACCAACTCCCCACAATTCAATTCAATTCAATTCAATTCAATTCAATTCAATTCAATTCAGAAGTGCTTTAATTGCAAGTATTAGACAAAGCAAATAATTAGACATTTGTATTACCAAAGCAATTGTTACATAGATAGAACATACAAATACAGCACATAAGGACATAAAGACAGAATACATATGTAAAAATTGTGCATGGACTTATATTGAAGAGAACTTCATAGTGTGAATGATCATTTGTGCACATCAAACAGATATTCATACTGTGAATGATAATCACTGAGCAACAGAAGGACAGTTAGGAAGTGTTTGTGTTTGTGTATGTGTGTATTTGTGTGTGTGTGTGTGTGTGTGTGTGTGTGTGTGTGTGTGTGTGTGTGTGTGTGTGTGTGTGTGTGTGTGTTTGTGTGTGTGTGTGAGAGAGAGAGAGAGAGAGAGAGAGAGACAGACAAACAAAGACAGAGACAGAGAGAGAGAGAGATCCCCCACCCTGCTATCTCCTTCTGTTCCACCCCGGTTAAGACATCACTGCCGCCCAGGGGTCGTGTGTTGGCAACTGTATGGTAAACACGGGATGTGTGAAGGCAATATGGCAGTTCCTTGATCTGTGCGTGCTGCCGTACAGTACCTCACCTCCATGTCTTTTATTTATTCTTTCCTCACCCAGCAGATCACGGCTCATGAGTAAGAGGATGCCAGAGAGGAGGCTCTCCCGGAGAGGCGGACACCTGTGGAGAATCTGTCAAAGCTCTAACTGTGCTGCTTCAGAGCAGCAGGGAGAGAGAGAGAGAGAGAGAGGAGGGAACGAGGGAGTGAGGGAGCGAGG
>CM059277.1:15197885-15200385 GCA_030347295.1 Setipinna tenuifilis
CTTATGCTCTTTGAGGCCTTCTGTCAGTGCATGCCTAGTCAGTTGTCCACACGTCCCTCTTTCCCTATCCTATTTCCCTTACAGCACCTCTGCAGTTCTGGATCTGACAAAGGCCTGGTGAAAAGCAGAGTATACTGTTGTGGCTATTTCTTGTTTTTTTTTTCTTTCCTTGTGCCTGCCAGTTTCATTGCTTGTGTATACTTCCTGCTCATTTGTGTCAGTTTGTGTGTGTGTCTGTGATATCTCGGCATCTGGACTGTAAGTCACCCATGAGTGCATGTAACCAGTTTATCCGTCTAAGTATGTGACACTGGCAGTCAGCTGATATAACTCGGGTACAAACTTCTTCCTGTTATCAGACCCAGAGCCTTATCAGTCTGCCCTACCCCCCCCCCCTTTCTCCCTCTCTCCTCTTTCTCCCACTCTCTCCTTTCTCTCCCTCTCCCTCCATGTCTATTCAGGCATGTTGTAGCAGCTCAGTCAGCAGTAGTGGATTCTGATGGGGTATCCTTAGGGTGTCTGCAAAGTTCAGTGGTTAAAGATCAGATTCATTAAGATAAAAGCTATTATACTTGCCCCGAAAACCACCTCGAGAACAATGTGTTCCCATCATCTGATTTGAAGAGAGATAGAGAGTGGGGGAAGAGGGAAAGGGGAGGGGGGGCGGGGGGCGGGGGGTGAGTGAGCGATAGGGGGGAGGAGAAGGGGGGGGGGGGGGTTGGTGAGTGAGTGAGTGAGAGAGCGAGCGAGTGAGTAAGTGAGTGAGCGAGAGGGGGAGTCACACAACAAGTTTGGACACATTGCTAATACTTGAGAAATACCAGAAGGCCAATCCTTCTCCCTGCGCTCCTCCCTTCACCGTACCTGATCATCCCTCTCTCTGTCTCTCGCTCTCTCTTTCTGTTTCTCTCTCTCTCTTTCTTTCTCACTCGCTCTCTCACTATGTGTCTGTCTCTCTCTCACTCTGTCTGTCTGTCTGTCTGTCTCTCTCCTTCACTTTCTGTCTCACGTATTCCGTCTCTGTGTCTGTGTCTGTATCTCTCTCTCTCTCTCCCTCTCTCTCTCTCTCTCTCTCTCTTTCTTTTAGTTCCATGAGGCCTCGGCAGAACCACCAGAAATGCTCCCTGTGAAATAAACAGCTTTAACAGATCAATTATTATCTGAGGGGGTGTTGATTATTAGAGAAAATGGTCTTATTAAATCTTCTTTAAGCTCTATAAGCCACATTTATCTGCAATCAACTTGGCGTTGCTTTTCACACATACACACACACACACACACACACACACACACACACACACACACCCCGACACACAGCCTGAGAATGTATTAATTTAATCACAAACACTGTTGTGGTGCTGTTAATCCAGACAGGAGGGGGAAAAACACACATTCCATGCACTGTTTCTTAATCACGGTGCACCCAGCACTGTGTCTGTAGAGAGGTAATGAGGCGAAGGGGCAGACGGTCGGTCACACGCGTACACAATAAAGTGAAATAAAAGGGCTTCGGCACCAAGTGCCAATTCCATTCGATCAAAGCGTCTAGTTGATTGCACCTACAGAGGAGGCACACATAATAACACGACAGGCAACACTTTCTGTGGGGGCGGCCTTTTAAGAAAGTGCCCTAAGTCTCTCCGAATCCCCGCCTTTCCTCAGTAATGATTAACCAGAGGAACATGTGAACTGCAATCAGCAATCAACCAACCTAGCTTAAGATAATTGCTTTTTTTTCCTTCTCTGTACTACTGCTGAGGAGGCGAAAAGGAAAACAAAGTTCTCGACTTCCCCTCCCACGTCGGCCCTTGTTTTGTGTAATGTAAGGTTTCGTTAGAGTGAAGGCCATTTCCCCCTGACTTTACTTTGGCATACGTTCGACCACATATCCGTTCTTTGAACATTTTATGCAATTGAGTTCCTTGGAATAACACAAATATCCCAATTGGAAAGTCTACATCAATCACACTGGTATTTAACATTGTGGATTTTCATTTTCCAGCGCTCCCTTTAGCATGCCATTTGTGTGTGTGTCTCTCACAATACCACCGTTGCGTTCCCCCCGCTGAGTAGTGAATGTATTGTAAGGCAATGTCAATATTATTATGGGCAGACGCAGTCGTTTGTCCTGCCTTGTTTGCCGTTGTGTTATGGCAGCAGACATACATTTCCACAGGAGGAACTCGAGGGCACTGATAGCAGAGGCCAGCCACGCCAGGCTTGCGGTGCCAGCCGCATTCTGTGCCACTGTCGACACGTCCACACACACTTTACAGGGAAACTCTCCACCGAACGTCGCCCCAGGATCCCACACTGGAACGGGGCCTGGTTTAGGTTCGAGCCTACACTTGATCTGTGGGTAGGTTGGTAAGGCTTTTTTTTAAGCTCCAAGCAAAACCAAAGCGCACACACATATACACGTGTACACACACAGACACACACTGGTAGAATAACATGTTAGCAGACACACTGTATTAGTATATAATGTGCACATTGTGTG
>CM059277.1:15205385-15217218 GCA_030347295.1 Setipinna tenuifilis
CTGCAGATGTATATTTAGGCTTTAGGCTGTTAAAACAAGTACACACACACACGAAGACAGACGGGCAAATTCCTCCATGGTGTATATTCGTATGTGGGTATGTTGTTATGTGATGATGAATGTGTGTCACCAGCGTCACTGTATAGTGTGTCCATGCTGTGTGGCTTGCTTTGATCATATTCTCAGATGAAAATATTTTAAAAGTGGCTAGACAACAGAAACCCTGTTATGTTGTTATAAATTCAGAAATCTAAATGGAAAACGACTGCTTATGAAATTTTTACTTACCAGGTGTGCAAACATCAACGTGCACAAACAAGTCCCCATCCACACACACACACACACACACACACACACACACACACACACACACACACACACACACACACACACACACACACACACACACTAACACAAGTACCTATGAATCAAATTTCCATTTCCTCACCAAAACCTGAATTATAGCTGCTATGCAAAGAGCTTTTAAAATATTAAAGTGAATTCTGTGTTGCATTTCCTTATTCAAATGAAGCGTATTTTCACAGAAATGCGCTTGCTGTTCACAGTAATAGGCACAGTGCAGTCAGCGTGTGGCAGATTGCTAATGTAAAACTACTTATCTACTAGACAAGATGGCCCCTTTCACTTCTCTCCCCCCTACCATCCACAACCAAACACCATTTTGTGCTCTGAAGGACTTTGTGATGCTAAAAAATATATGGGTTGATACGAAAAGCATGCAGAAAAACAAACTGATTGCCAACTGAAAGAATAGTCTTATTTTTTTTATTTTTCTGTGGAATCTAGAAGGGGATATTGCACTTATGTCTGTATCCACAGGGTCAGCATTTATGTATACACATACAGAAATAGACAAATAAAATGTACAACAGATTTATGCTGGTAAACGTGAGCATCGAGGGGCTAGTTAGTGGACAGACAAAAACGGATCTCTGGCGTTATTCAAATCAAATCTCGTGTGGATGTGGCGTTATTGAGCATTAGCTGTCTGGCTGTAATCCCTGCCATAATCTGATAATCTCGCCCCCCTGCCAGTTTCATCTGAGGGTGTCCCCTTGTTCCCGCCATCCCCTGGTGACCTCCTGCCTAGTTCCCCACACTGTACCAACTGTTATTGCATCTACAGTGCTGTCTTTGTCAGACACGAACATGGGAAATGGAGGATGCTTTAACAAACACCCAGCTGCTTGATGTAGGCATAACTATAATTCACCCCCCAGAATAGACTTTGGAATTGTCTACATTTCTGGACGTAATTGCCCAACACACCTGAGACAGTATTGCTTTGCATTAGATAACATTAGCTCATATATATATATTACATTGTAATAACTTATATGTATTAACAGTCTGGGCTGAAGATGCTCACCCAAAAATCCAGCAGAACATTAATGAACTTAATTAATCAACCAAGAATATATACTGTAATACACATATGTACATGCAGTATATAATGGATATATGCTGATACATTTCATGCAGTTCAACAGCTGAACATACATGCGAAAAAGTGTGTATGTGCATTGTACTGTATCTGTCTGTACTGTGTTTTAACAGGTGCATGTATCCTCAACTGTTAACCGTGAAACATTCTTTCATCTCACTATGTACTGTGGATAGGGCTGAAAGGACACTAAAAAACCTACTTGAGAAATCTAAACAATCAGAAGTTAGAGGGATGACCGCGCAGAGGAGACGGCCATGATCCACCATATTGCACAAGGAGTATTAGCATATGACAGAAGGCCATGGCACGGTCTGCTGCACGCTGTTTTGTAATGTATAGGGGGGTGTGTGGGTGTGTGTGTTTATATGCCTTTTTTTTCCTGGGTAATCTTATAAGGTGGTCTTATAAGGAGCAGGTCTTTTGTTGCAATGTTGAGAAGCGCTGGTGTGTCTGTGTGTTTCTGTGCGTGTTTCTGTGCATGCGTGTGTGTGTGTGTGTGTGTGTGTGTGTGTGTGGCTGGCTGTCGCTTTGCCTGGCTACTGTCTGACAAAAGCCCTGACTGCCAAAGGGGAATACACTCTCATTGCCTTTCCTTTCAGTCCAGTAAGGGGCAAGCAATGTGAATTAGAATTTGAAACATCCTCGACTAGGAAAGATGGAGAGGCAGGGAGGCAGGCAAGGGAGGATAAGAGGAGACGGATGGAGGGATGAGGGAGACTGACAGGAGGAGAGAGGGAGGGAGAGAGAAAGAGTAAGAGGGGGAGGGAGGAAGGAAGGGAGGAAGAGAGAAAGGGCAGTTTCGCCCCATGAGATTACAATGCAGTGACCGTGAAAATGCTTAAATAAACACTGTGAGTGAGGGAGGCAGGAGGAGAGGAGGGAGGAAAGCACTTGAGGATGGAGGAAAAAATGGGCAGAAGGAAGGCACAGAGAAATTGAGGGAGAGGAGAGGAGAGGAGAGGAAGAGGAAGAGGAAGGAAAGGATGAGGGAGAGGCAGTGAATGGGAATGAAATATTGACTGGGGGTTTAAAAGTTAGTTTGAGCACAGATCTCACAGTCTGCAGTTAGGACGGGGGAAAAAATAAAACCTGTATTAAAGTGAGAATAAAGAAATGCAGAAAGAACTGGTAGACATAGACAGAAAAAAGTAAGAAAAGTGAGTGTGTGTGGTAGAGAGAGAGGGAGAACAAGAGAGGAAGAGGAAGGCAGAGAGAGACTTGAGAGGTCAGCCCCTCTCCTCTGTGCTTGAATAATTCAGGCCAACCCAAGCTGCGAGGCTGCTGCTAGCGAGGCCTGTTTAGCTTGACATGTGTTAGCGAGGGACGCTAACCCACGAGCCCTGTGCTGCCGTCATCCGCCATGCTAACAAACTCCTGCAGCCTCTGTCTGATGAGGCACTTGGGCTCTAACCTGCTAACCGCTAGCACAGACTCCCTGACCCTGCCGTCTACAGCAGGAGAGATGGAGGGAGAGATGGATGGGTGGAGGGGGGGGTGTATAACGAGGGTGGTGCTGTTAGAAAATAATAAAGAGAGAAAAAGAAGAGAAATGGCGAAAGTGCTCAGGATAATATGCTAGGGACATAAAAAATGAGGGAAGAAGAGATTGCGCAAAAATATTAGTTGCTTTGAGCCCATCAAATCTGTGACCCACTTTTTATGTCGAGGGGGTGGGCTGGGCTGGTGTAGGGGAGGGAGGGAGGGGAGTGCTGGGGTGGCTGGGGTGGCTGGGGGGGGTGATGGATCTGTTGAGCTAGCTGAGATTTATTGTTAATGCTGATTTGCTTCGCAGGCGCCCTTTTCAGGATGGCGCCGTGTTGAGAGCTACTGGAGCAGTGCTGGACCCCCTCCCCCTCCCCCCTCTCTCCCGCCACAACACCAACATACCCCTCCCTCACATCCAACCCCCCCCCCCCTACTCCACACATATCCCCCACACCACACACACACACACACATACACACAGACACTCACAATCACACCCCGTCTCTTCCTTAACCCAATTTGGCAACACAGCTGGGCTATGGAGGAGAAGGCTATAGGCCCTTAACAGCACACAAGAGCAGAGCACATTTTTGTGTCGTTTTTTTTTGTTGTGGCGGGGTGTGTGTGTGTGTGTGTGTGTGTGTGTGTGTGTGTGTGTGTGTGTGGAGGGGGGGGGGGGGGGGGTTGATGGTGATTCTGCCCTCTCCTGTGGTTCTACAACCAGTTTAGAGCTTTGCCACACTACTCCGCTACACTGTGATTTTGGGGGTCTTGAGGTGCGTTTCTCGGCTAGCCAACGGAGACAAATTGCACTCTGAGCCACCTCTTGTGTTCACAGTCCTGAAACCCCAAATCCCTCCAAAAAATTCTCCCCCGAGCCTGCCTGCCGAATTAGGCGACTATAACCTGCTCTAGCTTCTCTCTCTAGCACAAGCCACTTCCTCAGTTCTTTCCCACAAGGAGAAGATAACAGGCTCCGTTTTAGCAGAGGGGAGAGAATCCTATTTAAGGTTCTGGAGGGGAAAATGTGCCCTTTTTTTTTCTAAACACGGAGAACCCTCATTACTTTGTGGTCTGGATGTTAGAACGGGTCGAGGATGGAGAGAGAGAGCAAAAAAAGGAGGAGGAGGAGGAGAGGGTGAGTGAGTGAGTGAGTGAGAGAGAGGGAGAGAGAGAGGATTGGGTGGAGCACGGAGACTGGCACGAATCCCGGCTCTGGATTGGCCGTCCCCCAGGCCACGGCACCTTTGACCTCATTTAGCCCCCGGGGCCGGGGCCACACCCTCCCCGAGACAAACACTCTGCTCACGCAATGCGGAAGGGGTATTTCTGGGGCCCCCCGTGCCAACCTCTCTCGGTGGGGACAGAGGGACGGAGTGAGAGCTTCCACTCCAGTTGGCCGCGAGCATGAGTGGGGGACATTGTACGCAGCAGGTGGACCAGACTACCAGACTCTCTGTCAGGAGTGCCAAATGAGGGGGGTGGGTGTGTGTGGTGTGGGGGGTGCAGGGGAGAGAGGGAAGAAGGTAAAAGCAGGTCAGAAAAACAGAGAGCAAGTTTGCAGAAGGACTTTTGTGACAGTTCAGGAAGAGTTGGCCAGTGGCAAGTTTAGTCACTTTATTTTTTATTTATTTCTAAAAAATCGGCACTTGGTAGGTAAACTGGACCCCAGTAGTCTCCAAGCCTTTGCAGTGGACGCGTAGGCACTCGTGACCTAGATGGAGGACGTCTGCTTTGGATGTGGTCCTCTACCATGGGAAAATAAACACAGTGTCTTTTCTCTCTCTTTCTCTCAAAACTGACACACAGGCACACACACACACTCTCTCTCTCTCTCTCTCTCTCACACACACACACACACACACACACACACACACATACACACACACCGACAGACAGAGAGAAGGAGAAAGAGAGAGAACATGCTAGCATGCAGTTTAAATCAAGCTTGTGGTCTTTGTAGATGGCCAGGTCCTGCTGACTGGGGCTGAAAAGGAGGGACGGGGGCTAACAGGCAGAAAATGGAGGCTGCGCCCGGCATGAGATTTGGCCTCGGGGGTCCCGGCCGGCGCGGCCACCCAGCAGTAAATGCATTTAAAGACCCTTCCGGTGGCCGGCTAAAGTGGAAAACCGCTCTCCTTCTCCCCGGAGGCAATTTTCCCTTTTGTGGCAAATTTGACAAACCCACCCCTGCAGGTCCACTGAAGTGCGGCCAGGCTACAGGGGCTCGGAGGGGACTAATCTCTCGCTCGCACTCTCACTCTCACTCGCACACACACTCCCACTCACACACACACACACAGACACACACATGCACACACACACATACTCACACTCAGTCACTTACCTGCTCTTACACACACACACATAGCGACTGAGGCAAGACTGGCACTCTGCACACACACACACACACACACACACACACACACACACACCAGGACTGGATGTACATCACTCACCTGCTCAGCTAATTCCATATCACACACATGTGTGCCCATGCACACACACACACACTCTCTTACACAGATGCTTTCACAAACCATAAGCCCACCTAGAGCTGTTGGATCCTTGCTTCCAGGGGGTATCAACCTGCTTGAAACATGACTGAATACACACACTCACACACACACACACACACATATTCACACACACACTCATACTCACACACACACACTCTTATCCAGTCTGACCAGCACTCAGCAAAGCAGATGCTCCCTTGAGAGACCTTCTCAGGAAATGAGCAAAGAGCTGAGCTGGACTTGAGAGGGATGGAGGGAGAGGTGAGAGGGATGGAGGGAGAGGTGAGAAGGATGGAGGGATGGAGGGAGAGGTGAGAAGAGGAGAGGAGGAATGAGCCACAGGGACAAGCAGGGGGGTGAGAGGGGGAACCTGGAGGTGGTGGTGGTGGTGGAAAATATATACATGATCATACACACACACACACACACAAACTTTGTATATGATGGCATGTGTATGGTTGCTGCACTGAGGAACATCCATGCTCTCTGTCTCTGTCTCTCTCTCTCATAGACACACACACACACACACAGACACACACACACACACAGACACACGCACACCCGCAAAGAGCTTGGTTTCTTAGCATATGCTCTCACACCCACACAGAGCATGGTGTCTGACCATGTACAGTAGCAAGGCTCACCACATCCTCGTTGTCCTGACCAGATGGAAAACATGCCTGTGTGTGTGTGTGCCTGTGTGTATGTGTGTGTGTGTCCCTGTGTGGACGGTATTTCTGTGCGGGGGGAACCCAGGACAACATGGCCTATTGATCTACAGCAAGTGAAAGGAGTCAAAAAACGCTGCCAACACACTTCCCTTCCCAGCAGCATGGGCGGAAGTGGTGGAAGTCGGTGCTTGCGTGGACACGGCACTGTAGCGCGTTCTTGGGTGCCGGGAATAACAACAGCACTATGTTTCCCACCACCCTGGCCTTCTCTCTCTCCCTCTCTCTCTCTCTCCCTCTTTCTCTCTCTGTCTCTCTGTCTCTCTTTCCCTACTCTGTCTCTCTCTTTTGTCTCTGTCTCTCTCTTTCTCTCTCTTGGTCTCTGTTTCTGTCTGTGTCTCTGTTTCTGTCTCTGTGTCTCTCTCTCTTTGTAGATGGATCAACTTATTTATGTGTTTATTGTGACATATTTCTTCCCCCCCTTTTGTAATTGTCAAAGAATAATTGTTTGAGCCCTGTAAATTAAGAACACATTTAAAATCTCAATCTCTCTCTCTTTTTCTCCCTCTCTCTCTGTCTGTCTCAATCACTCTTTCTATCTCAATCACTCTGTCGCTGTCTCTCTCTCTCTCTGTCTCTCACACACACACACACACACACACACTCTTCACCTCTCTCTCTTCCTGTCGTGTGACGGGGAAGGGGGGAAGTGGGGGTCAGTGCGCTGCGAGGGACGCGGGGAGCAGCAGATGGTCGGAGCGGGGGGCTAAGTAGGTGTTTGTGTGCTGGGGGGGGCTAAGACGCAGGGTCAGACACAACACCGCAGTCTGGCCGGGCAAACACCCGCAGAGCAGCTAGCTTCGGCGCTAATGACTACATATACAGTACAGTGGGGGTGGAGGAGGAGTGTGTGTGTGTGTGTGCGTGTGTGCGTGTGTGTGTGTGTGGAGGGGCAGATGAAGGCAGGAGTATTGGATGGGATGGGATGGGTGGAGGAGAGGAGGGGGCAGTGAAGGGTGATTAGATTGGGGTGAAGGACAAGAGAGATGCTGCTGGAGAGGATTTGATTTGGTCAAGAGGGACACACCGCTTTGTGTGTGAGTGTGTGTGTGTGTGTGTGTGTGTGTGTGTGTGTGTGTGCTTGTGAGTGGCTGAAAGAACAATATGTTTTCTGTGTGAAATGCTTCACAACAGCAACTAAAGAGATAAACATGGAGCCATAGCATGTAGGAGAGATGGGTGTGGGGCGGGGCGATCACATATGTCACCATTAGGACAAGCTTATAAATAAACAAAGCATGAAAAGATGTATATACATTTTTAATTTATTTATATTTAAAAAATATGTATTTTAAAAATTCACAATAAAATTTAAATAATAGAATTTAAATGGTAGAAATTTAAAATGCTTTTATGATTTTGATTGACGTGTTGTTGTAACGGTGGCCGCTGCAACCATGTTTTCTGTTGACGCGAGTATCAGCAACAGTAGCAGCAGCAGCCGTGGAAACGCCCAACCCAACCAATCCCAACCCATCCCATCCCATCCCATCCCAACCCCGTCTGCCCCCACTGTGGGTTCCTGCCAGTCACGACAGCCATGTTGCTGCCGAAGTCTTTGTAGAGCTCCCCTTCACTGACACAGATTGGCTTTGAGCTATGGTATTTGATCATGTGTTGGGGAGGGCTGTCATTTTTTTTCCAGTGTGGGGTGGTGGTTGGTTGAGTAGTGGTGGGTGCAAGCGGCTGGCTGGCTGGCTGGTTGGTTGGTTGGGTGGTTGGTTGGTTGGGTTCGTGTGTTTTTGAAGAATGAAATTTGCATGTCAAATGCCCTGCATTCCTGGCTGCTGATGACTGATGCTTTGTTTTTTTTGTGGCGTGGCATGTTTGTGTGGTGATTCAGAATTCAGATATTGTAATTCATATGTAGTATTTTTAACTGGGTGCAGCATGCATATTTGAGGCTTTCATTTCTGTGTGTGTGTGTGCGTGTGTGTGTGTGTGTGCACCCTGTAGTTTTGTATTGAACAAGTAATATCTGTCTGTATGAGGTTCTTATTCTTGTTGTTGTTGTACACTTGAAACTTTATCTGTGAAATATTTTCCCTGATTTGTGTAGTGTATGTGTATCTATGTGTCTTGCTTTGGACTATGGCTGTGTTCAGTATTTTCATGCTTTTTAATATCAAAACAAGACATTAGTGTGTGTGTGTGTGTGTGTGCTTATGTGTATGCATATGTGTGTGTGTGTGTGTGTGTGTGTGTGTGTGTGTGTGTGTGTGTGTGTGTGTGTTGGTGTGCTTGTAAGTGTGTGTGTGTGTGTGTATGCGTGTGTTGGTGTGCTTGTAAGTGTGTGTGTGTGTGTATGCGTGTGTGTGTGTGTGTGTGTGTGTGTGTGTGTGTGTGTGTGTGTGTGTGCAGTATGCTGTGCGTAGCGGGCAGTGGTACTGGGTGGTAGCCATGAGACTGTAAGAGCTCATGGCCGTAGCGTGGCTGTCTGACCCATGAGACTAATGTGACCTGATCAGAGCGAAAGAGGCAGAGAGAGAGAGAGAGGGAGAGAGAGAGAGAGAGGGAGAGGAAGGCAGAGAGAGAGAGATTGAAAGAGGCAGCGAGAGAGAGATTGAAAGAGGCAGAGAGAGAGAGAGGCAGAGAGAGAGAGTGAAAGAGGTAGAGAGAGAAAAAAAGAGGGAGAGAGCAAGCAAGCAAATGAGCAAAGGAACGCGACTGCTGGAGGTAAAGGAGAGAGGGAGTAGAGAGAGAGACAGAGGGACAGAAAGACAGAAAGAAGAGGGGGAGGAAGAGCCAGGGCTGGTGGTGGTGAAGGAGAGAGGGAGTGTAGAGAGAGAAAGGAGAGAGGGGAGAGAAAGAGAAAGCAGAGAGGGAGTAGAGAGAGGGCAAGGAGGTAGTGGAAAGAGGGAAAGAGAAAGGAGAGAACACAGAGAGAGAGAGAGAAAGAGAGAGACAGAACGAGAAAGGAGAATGAGTAGAGAGAGGGAGAAAGAGAAGGAAGAGAGGGAGTACAGAGATGGAGTGAGAGCAAGAAAAAGGAGGGAGGGAGGAAGAGCAAGGGCTGCTGCTGGCGAAGGAGAGAGGGAGTGGAGAGAGGAAATGGAGAGAGAGAGAAAGAGAAATTAGAGGGGTAGTAGAGAGAGAGAGAAAGGAGAGTGAAAGAAAGAGCAAGAGAAAGGAGGGAGGAAGAGCAAGGGCTGCTGCTGGCGAAGGTTAATGGTGAATGAGAGGATGACTTTGATGCAGGTCGTATGCACGTCACATCCAATAAGATGCAGAGAGGGGGGCGTGAAAAGGAGACAAGCAGGCGACCAGAGAGGAGAAAAAGGAGGAAAAAAAAGTCTGATCTTGCCATCGATCAGCACTGTCGATCTCTTTCTTTCTTTCTTTCTTTCTTTTTTCCTATCTTTTTTCCTATCTTTCTTTTTTTCCTTTCTTTTTCTATGTCCCTGACTCTGTATTCTTCTTCTTTTCCCTCACCCTCCTTTTCACTCTCTCTTTCTCTCTTCCTCTTTTAGTTTCTCTTCTCCCTCTCTCCCTCCCTCTCTGCCTCCTTCTCTTCTCCCTCCCTCCCTCTCTTTCTCTCTCTCTCTGTCCTGGCTAGGGACAGCAGTTGTTCTGTGATGGAGGGATGTCCTGTGGAGGGGAAGGGCATTGAAGCGATGGAACTGCTTTGGGAAAGAATGCTCCCTTTTGTTGCATATTGTCTTTCTTTTCTCTTTTCATTCCTTCTCTTTTTAGTCTCTCTTTCTTTTCACATCTCTTTTTCTCTCACTCTCTCAATCTCTTCCTCATGGACAGTACTGTTGCTACCCCATTTCCCATTCACACACACACACACACACACATACACGCTGTCTGCTTCCTTGGAGGTACGGTTTGGCTCCAGTAAACAAACTCAGACCACCTTCTGAAACCACAGCCGTGGACACTGTACACACACACACACACACACACCTTCAAAAACCACAGCCCTGGATAACATGGGTCCCCACAACATTCTCTCTCTCTCTCTGCCTAACTCTCCTCTCTCTGAGTCTTTTTCTCTCCATAAATTTATTTCCCTGTCCTTTCTACTGCTATCTGATGTGCTAACACAGTCCCTTGCTTTCAGTGCATTTGGATTTTTATGATTTTTTTAAGTGAACATGTTTTTAATGATGTATTAATGATGTATCATTTCTAACAAGACAACAGACTCCCCTCATAGGTCACCCCTCTCTGTCTCTCTGTCTGCTCTTGTTTTTTTTTCTTCTGACAATATTCTCTTTCTCTCTCTGGTCACACACTCTCTTTCTTTCTGTCTCGCTCTCTCTCTCTCTCACTCTCTCTCTCTCTCTCTCTCTCTCTCTCTCTCTCTCTGCCCCCCCCCCCCCTCCTCCTCTGTTGTACTTGAATGCTTGTCTGTTGTTTTCCATTTTGTGGTTGGAAAAGAAAGAACTCTCAACCCACCGCCCCATCCCCTGTTTCCACCCCGGTCGCCATTTTTGTTTTCTCCAACTTTCACCTCTATCCTGTGATATAGGTTTGCATAATTTTCCTTTGTCATCACCAAACACGACATTGTTGACCAATTATCAGGTCCATTTAGCAATTAGCCCCCGTGCGTACAGTAGGAAGAGTGTTTTGTCGTAGCGAGCGCTAAAAAGGGGTGATGGGGGGGGTGGGGGGGCTTTGGTATGCACAGACAGCGCTGTTGCAAAGCTTCATCTTCAGCTTGGCTCGTTGTTCAGCCTTTAATTATTCCCTTTTATTAAGGGATCAAAGGCCCCCGCTGCCATAGATGGACCTCCATTATGGTGCACTCACATTATATTTATAGCCGGCGGCTAATGCTACCGCAGCTACTACCACCACCACCAGCACCACCACCACCACCACTACTACCAGCACCACCAGCAGTAATGGCAGCAACGCTGTCCATTTTAGCCTGCGTCAGGTAGCCCTGTCAGAAAGTGCAGGGTGGAAGTAGTGTCTGTGTGTGTGTCTGTGTGTGTGTGTCTGTGTGTGTCTGTGTGTGTGTGTGTCTGTCTGTGTCTGTCTGTGTCTGTGTCTGTACGCACTCAAACAAATGGGTCGGTCCTTTGGGTGAACAATTTGCATTGATTACCTTCTCGCTTGTGTGTGTTTTTTTTTTTCCCTCCCTTTGATTTTGAGCAAAATGTCGATCTGTGAACAAATGAATACTTCCATTATTGTTGATGTGTGGATGTGAGACTACGGCTATTTGCCTAATGTACAGCTCTCTGCTGCGCTGCAAGGCCAATGTATGTCCACTATGGTAATGTACAAGTCTTTTATATGAGGTTTGAGTCATGGCCATTAACACACACACACACACACTCTGCTTTCATTCAGTTTTGCATGAGGAGAATAGGTGTCATTGAGCTGATGGTGTGCTCTGTAATTGTGTGTGTGTGTGTGTGTGTGTGTATGTGTGTGTGTATATATGTATATGAATGTGTGTGTGTGTGGGTGTGTGTATGATTGTGTGTCGTCTACTTCACTGAAGTGAATAGCACCACATTCATTCACCAGGCAGTCGTGACATGGCCTTATTCAGAAGGCGATCAAGTGATGAAGCACAAACCTCTTCCTTCTGTTTTTTTTTCCTTTTTTTGGCATTTGTCATCATTTCTGTCGTTCACCACCCTCCTCCTACTTCTCCTATTTCTCTCCCC